>VZQC01001701.1:0-16519 GCA_009823505.1 Rhizomys pruinosus | reverse complement strand
TTTTTTTTTTTGGTCTTTTCAAGACAGGGTCTCCCTGTAGCCCCAGCTGTCCTGGAACGCACTCTGTAGACTAGGCTGGCCTTTAACTCACAAAAATCCACCTGCCTCTGCCTCCCAAGTGCGAGAATTAAAGGCATGCACCACCAGGCCCGGCTGAAACAATTGTTTTTAATAACACTTTTAGATGTGTTAATGAAATTGAAGCCACATATTTATAAATTAGTTCATGTTCTGTCTTAATCTCAGCTTTGTTCTAGCAGCACCTACACTGTTCCATGGCTCTCCTGGGGGATGGATGGGAACCGTACTGCAGTGACATAGTTCATTTTACTTGGCTTAACAGATGACCCAATCCCTCTTCATCAGCATCCTATATCTACCTGGTGACCCTGTCTGGGAATCTCAGCACGATCCTTCTAATCAGAGTCTCCTCAGCTCCATCACCCCATGTACTTTTTTCTGAGCCACTTGTCTTCTACTGACACTGGCTATTCATCTTCTGTCACACCCAATATGCCTGTCAACTTTTTGGTGGAGAGAAAACACCATCTCCTACTTTAGGTGCGTCATCTAGCTTGGCTCAGCTGCTTTCTTTGGAACAGGCGAGTGCTACCTTCTGGCTGCCACGGCTTATGATCGATTCATGGCAATCTGTAGCCTACTACTGTATTCAACAAAAATGTCCTCACAAATCTGTCTCCAGTTGCTTATAGTAGCCTATATAGGTGGATTTATTAATGCTTCCTCTTTTGCTTTATGTCTTCTTTTCTGTGGATCAAATAGTCAATCATTTTTTTCTGTGACTTTGCTCCTGATGTCAGCGTCCCAATAGCTGCTGCCTCCTTTTCTTCTGCCTTTGTCATTGTAATCACACTGTCATTGGTGTCTCCTACATCTACATGCTCATCACGATCCTGAAGATGCGCTCCACTGAGGGCCGCCACAAGGCCTTCTCCACCTGCACCTCCCACCTCACTGTGGTCATTCTATTTATTATATGGGTCCATCCCATTTATTTACATGATGCCCAAATCCAGCTACTCCACTGACCAGAACAAGGTGGCATCTGTGTTCTACACAGTGGTGAATCCCATGTTGAACCCCCTCATCTACAGTCTCAGGAGTAATGAGATCAAAGGTGCTCTGAAGAGACAGTTTGGCAGGAAAATGTTTTCTTAGAGACTTGTTATTTTGTAGGATTTGACATAGTAATGATATTCCATAGACATGAAATGAAGGTGAGTGTCTGTGACTGAAATATGTATTCTAATGTATAATTGGCCACTGTGGAGCTTTTCAGTGGCCAATTTCAGTAAATGCAGAGCATAAATATTCAGATATTAAGAAGGAAATGTTCATAGTGAGTTACATTTAATAAATTTAAGCTTATAATTAAGAAAATAATTATTTTTGCCAGGCGTGGTGGCAGAAGCAGACGTATCTCTGTGAGTTCAAGGCCAGCCTGGTCTACAGAAGCTCCAGGTCAGCTGGGACTAAAAAGGGAGACCCTGTATCAAAAAAAATACCCCCAAAAAAAGAAAATAATTATTTCTTATAAAAATAATCTGCTGAAAATTATTTTTATTTACAGGTGTTTCTATTCAATCTGCTATAAATTAAGGTTATAGAACATATACAAATGTTTATGTTTGCATTCATTTCCAACAGCAGCTTGTTCTGAGATAGGCATGGCAAGAATAATCATTACTGAG
This sequence comes from Rhizomys pruinosus, assembly GCA_009823505.1. Taxonomy (NCBI): domain Eukaryota; kingdom Metazoa; phylum Chordata; class Mammalia; order Rodentia; family Spalacidae; genus Rhizomys; species Rhizomys pruinosus. The sequence continues at coordinate 14,807 of VZQC01001701.1, read as the reverse complement.
CATATCTTTTGAGAGAAAGTGTCAAATAAAACAGATCATACAATTTCTGTGGTGGTTTTGCATGAGAGTCTTAATTTACCTAGGTGTACTGATAACTACTACTTTATCTTTCTGTGCCCTGTCTTTTTTTTTTTTTTTTTTTTTTGTGTCCTTTTCCAGGTCCCTGTAGCCCCAGCTGTCCTGGACTCACTCTGTAGACCAGGCTGGCCTTGAAACTCACAAAGATCCGCCTGCTTCTAGCCTCCCAAGTGCTAGGATTAAAGGCGTGTGCCACCACGCCCGGCCTCTGTGCCCTGTCTTTTAAGCCCAGCTGGTCTCCTCTAGTAGGCCATATAAATCATGCAATTTATGGATTCAGAAGGATGAGAGTAATTATTTACCTCCCCTCTATTCACTCCTACATTTGGTTATAAAATTTTACACATTCATTGTCAGTTGCTTCTATTTCAGGCTGACCTCTTTCATACTTAGTTTATTTTAATTAGTACTAGCATGATGGTTAATTTTATGTGTCAACCTGATAACGATGTGGCACACAGATGTTTAGTCAAACACTAGTTCAAATGTACCTTTGGTATTTTTAGACATGACTGCCATTTAGATTGATAGTTAATATATAAAGCAAATTAATCATACCACGTATAGATGGGCCTTGTCTAAGTAGCTAATGGGTCTTAGATGGCTCTGCTTCTAAACTGCAGTATCAAACACCAGCAAGCATATTTATCAAGCTATTCACCTCCCTTGTGATTTTTACTTGCATGAGACCAATTGTCTTTTAATCTCTCTCTCTTCTCTGTGTCTTCTTTGTATACATATATGCACATATCTGTATCATATATATGTTACACATATACATGTAAAGTAAAGATTTATATTGAATAAAATATTGGAGCTGGAGAGCTTCGAGAAGAGCAGAGATACTGGCTCTTTCAGAGGGACCAGAGAGCACTCCTCCCATCCAATGGTTTCACAGACACCAATAACACCCACATCCCTGAAGCGGGATCTGATTCCCCTGGCCTCCCTGGCCCCAATGGGCAATCTGCACTCATCTGCACATACCCATAATACAGATACTTGTATACCATAATCAAAAATAATAACATAGGAGATGAAGGAATGGCTTAGTGGTTAAGAAACACTTGGGTTGTTCTTCCAGAGGATCCGGTTTTGGTTTCCAGACATCTACATGCACCTAACAACCATCTGTAACTCCAGTTAGAGACTCACCCACTGTCTATTGTCCTCTTCTGTCGGCCTACTGAAAATTGCAACTGGGTGAACTTACATACATACAGGCAAAACAATTAGATAATATATAATCATATCATTTATATGAACACATAAAATATGTGCATAGCTATGTTTTATCCATGTATTTGGGTACATGGATACTCTGTCTGGTGAAGCATGAATGAACACAATTCCCTACAAATTTCCTTGACATGTCTTACATCTTTTAAGTCATGCTGCATAAGCCATTGATCCAAACTAAAGTATTTTCTTCATGTACAAAAAGCTTTCAATAAAGTATTGCCTGGTAGTAAGATGCACCCATGTCCCACAATGCTGGGAGGTCAGAAGCAAAGCATTATACATCCCCAGTCCAAACTGGAGTTATGCGACAGTTGCTAAGCTTCCATGTGAGTGCTGGGCATGCAACCCTGGCTCCTCTGCAAAAGCAGTAAGTGCTCGTAACACTGAGCCCAATCTCTCCTCCACAGCCAAACTCCAGCGGCGTCTGTGTGAGCAATGACGAAAAGTCATAATAACAGACGGGAAATATGTGTCTTTCGAGGCTAAACTCCCTGGTGGTCCCTGGCAGAGTGCTCAGCATTAGCTTCTGAGATCACGATGCACTACAAAGATGTTAAGCTTCATGAGTGTTGGACTTAGTACACTGTATTTTGACTCTTTTCCTTGCCCTGATACTCAGAAACAACTTCAGTCCCAGACAAGGGACATTTAAATGTGTCTGGAAATAAGTCAGACAAACAGAAGCTTCATGAACCTAAGTAAAATCATACAGAGAAACAGAATCTAGGCTCCTTTGTCCTAGAAGTTCCCACAAAGATATTATGAATTAAAAACAAATTAAACATGAGTGATGTCATAGGTCAGTTACAAATAATAAAAGTGTTTTTTCTTTCTTGTTTTTTTTTTCCAGATTTAATAAAAAGAAGGCGCAGTCCTTTAAGCAGGAAGGTACAGAAATCGTGATAGAATTATACGAATAAAAGTTTTCGAGTATACAGTTTATGCAATGTTAAAATGGCCTTAGTTAAAAGAAAGGCAACACCGGTGGGCTTCTCACTTGGAAGAAAAAACCAAGAACTATTAAGAGGCTTTTTTTTTCTCCAGGCCGGTTTTGGTGTTGGCTGGAAGTAACACAACAACCTAGAAATAACTAGTGGCCTTGGAAAAATCAAGCCCCAGAAAGGATGAGAAGTGAGAACCACGAATTAGGAACTTCAAGAAACAAAGACAAATGTTTATAGGCTTGTATGTGCTTTTCCGGCCTAAGTGGAGCTGTTTTTTTGTTTTGCCTATCTCCTATCAATCTCCCCTGCTCAGAACCAGTCGTGAGCAGTATGCCTATGTGGTAAACTTTCCTTGGATGTGGTAAGAATTGTATCTGACGTTGCGCATGATCCCTTGTAAACCCAGGTGTTGAATTCCTTTAGTAATGAGCCTTTTGTTCTCAGGGAAGTGCAAATCCCCAGCCTGCTTCCCGAGCCTGCTTTCCCAGCTTTGTGATATAAAAACTTGACTTGATCTCAGTAAAAGTACAGCAGATTCAAAAGTCATCTCTGGTGTGGTTTCTGACTGTCATTCACCTAATCCATGCCATCCTTCCAAGACTCCTGGTTTCCTGCAGATTGAGTGAGCCCACTGTTGGGATGGTTTGCGGCACTCTCTGGCCCCTGTGTAAGATGATTTTTAAACTTTAAAATAAATATTTTTTTTTGTTTTATTTTTTTTTTTTTTTTTTTTTTTTTTTTTTTTTCTGACTAGTGGTGAGATGTATACTTGTCTATAAATAGAAGGATCCATATTAGCATACAGTAGAAATTACATTTGTCTAGAAATAATGACAGTAAAGAATTATAGTGTCGTAGAAAGTGACAGAATAGGATTTTCTCTAGGATCTAATGACCTCACCAGCCAGGTGTATTTGGCTAAGTTTACAGTGGCTCTCATGAGTTTTTTTGCCTTCCCATTGAGGAGGCTAATACAGAGTTCCACAACCTGATCCATACAGAGAATATATGTCTAGAGATGCGCAGTCCTAACTGACACATATACAATAGAACCTCTACACCTAAGGTTCTTGGAACATAGTGGAACAGGGCGTGGAAAGAATACTAGTTTATCCCTCAACTATCACCAGAAAGAAGCGTCCCTCAATGCAACAAGTGCAATGCACAAAGAAGGCCACACTGACTAAGCTTTAGAAAGTAAGACTGCAGAGTATATATCCTTGGATGAGACTCCTATATTAAGCCTCACCTCACCCAGGGAGGGCCCCAGAGACCATTGTGGAAGAGGGGGTGGGAAGATTGTAGGAGCCAGAGATGGTGCATGAACGTGAGGAAACAGAGTCTTCCAGTCTCTGGGAACTTGCTCCTATGAAACTTGAAGCAATGGGGGCAAGCAGCACAAGACCCCAATATTGTGGACTCATCAGACAAAACCCCAGAAGAGAACTGGAGAAATGGACAGAGGACCCAACTGTAAATGAGAACTATTGGCACTGATTACTGCTGGGTGAGGGAGAATTTATCTAGAATCTAGTGGGTAAACTTTCACTGAGGAATATTGACCGGATAGGCCTTATCATATATGACACAATGCATGAATCTAAACTGATTAAGATTTATTGTAGGAAAGATGCACAGAAAATTAGCTTAAAATATACATTTAAAATATCTTAAAATAGATTTTTTGTTTGCTTTCTATCTCTAATATATTTTCCCCTCCTGCAAAATTTTAAGATGCCCCACATTCTGCTGCAAGACCATCTCATACATAGTACTTCTATTGACAATACCCTTTTCCTTTTGCCTGGGAAACATCTCCTTTTGTTGCAGATACAAATCCATGGTTTTTTACCCCTTCTAGGTAGCCATCTTTTTAAGAGATTTTTTTATTTAACTTTATGTGTATGTTTTGTAGCTATGGTATGGAAGTGTATCATACATGTGGCTATGCCCACAAAGGCCAAAAAGATCCCATGGAATGGGGAAATTACAGGTGGTTAAAACCCACCATGTGGGTGCTGGGACCCATGTGAACCGAGGTCCTTCTACAAAGCAGCAAGTACTCATCAACTGCTGAGCCATCTCTTCATCTCCTAGGGAGCCTTCTTGAAACTCAAAACCTAACTAAGGACATTCCTATAGAACCTTATAGAACTCTGTGTATTTTTTTCAAGTTTTTGTGCACTGATAACTATAGATTTGGGTTTGTCTTTCACAGTGTCAGGAACTTCCTGTGCATAGCTACAACCGTGTCCTTTTCTTAAGATGTCTAATTTTCACTTGTATCATAGGACTTAGTAAACTTAAATGCACATTTTATGATGGATTAAAACAAGTAATAACAATGTGTAGCTGCATGCAACTTTTGCTCTTTTTGAACCATTGATTCTGGTGGCTTCTAAGCCATATTGTACAGGAAGACATAACAAGGCACATACATGCTAAGTGCAAGATCACAGTCACAAACTTCACTGTGCGGACTTCCTGTGCATAGCTACAACCGTGTCCTTTTCTTAAGATGTCTAATTTTCACTTGTATCGTAGGACTTAGTAAACTTAAATGCACATTTTATGATGGATTAAAACAAGTAATAACAATGTGTAGCTGCATGCAACTTTTGCTCTTTTTGAACCATTGATTCTGGTGGCTTCTAAGCCATATTGTACAGGAAGACATAACAAGGCACATACATGCTAAGTGCAAGATCACAGTCACAAACTTCACTGTGATACTTTGAGTTCTCTTAAGACATCCACTGTCTGTGGAGGGGAGAGTAAGGAGCTGCTTGAGAACACTTCATCACTAGTTGGCAATGTTACAAAGTTCTCGATAGCCATCCTTTTCATTTCCAAGTGAGATGTCCACACATCAGCATGACAGGCTAGATTGCATTACAATAAANAAAAAAAAAAAAAAAAGAGCCTATTATGGCACCAGGTATAGACAGGCCCTGTTCTATACCAATGCAACACAATCAAATTGGATTAAATATATATATATATATATATATATATTGTTAATATATATATTAATATCATTTAATTTTTCTTTGCAAATATTAAAATCCAATAGTAACTGTTTTGTATAATTTGCTATTCTGTTTCTAAAAACCATATGCCTTGAGGCCAATCCGTTTCAGTTCATACTTAACCTATAACAGTCTTTTAAATACATGCTCTGAGTCAGAGGATTGAAATGCATTACATAATTTGGCTCACACTCATCACCTACAATAAAAGCAACTTGATGTACAAAGTGCAGTGATACTGAGACTTCCGTGTCCCTTTTTACCTATGAAGAATGCTTTTCAATTTGATGTGTCAATGTGTTCCATCAGCTTCAGAAAGGAGAATGCATCAGAATTTTGTCATGTTTCCAAGGCAAGTGTTAGGGTATAAATTAGCTGAGCTAAAGCACAGAGTCTAAGGTATTTGAAGGTTAATGGGAGCAGGATTCTCTGGAGTATTTCCCAGGCCAAGAAGTGGGGGACAGAAATAAAGTAACAAGGACATGCAATGCAATACAAGTAGTCAAGGCTATGCATAAAATTGTTGGCAGGAGATAAAATTCTTTTTTATCTGTACTTATATCATTGTCAGTATCATTTACAAGAATTAATAATCTTCCAAGCCTTCTTTTACAGAGATGAGACTAAACTAGCCACAGTAGATTCTTAGTTTAACTGAGTAACTGTGGATTAGTTACCTGGTTACCATCAAATACTGGGACTCAAAAATATTTTATTTAAATGAGAGGAATTTCTGTTTAGGGTTTCAGTAAGATTAAGAAATTTTATAAAGTTAGGTTTTCTTAATTAAAAGACTATTGCCCCACTTTTTACTATTTTTCCCTTCCTGAAAGACACTAGGCAATGAAGACATCTGCCTTGTCTTTAGGTCAATGCTTCATAGAATTGTAGGTCTGGTGCGTCTTGCTGAATGTCTTTAAATAAAGTGTGGTTAAAAAAAACATTTTAACTAAAAAAATATTAAAAAACATTTTGGGGAATAACATGCTCTATTAATTGATAAGAAGAACATATTAGATTTTAGCTCAGGATACTATGCATAAGAGATCTACGGATTTTTGGCAATGCCAGCCAGGTCTACTTTTTAGTATCATTAAATCTTTCTTAATGCATAAATGACATTTAAAAGTCCCCTTTTCATTGAGGTTGGCAGAGGACCTAAGACCATAACAAGTTGCTTCCCCAGTAAATGTCACTTTCCCTTAACCACAGGGCTATAATTCAAATATTCTAGTTTTTTTCTTTTTTTTAAGAAGAGAAGTGTTAAAAAAAAAAATCCTCTGGGAATGAAGCCTAGGATTTCCCATCTTGGAGAGAGTCCAACAACCTAGTTAGCTGCTTGCAAAATGGCTTTTCAGAGCAACTATACCAGAGGAAGAGATCCTACAACTGATCCCCATGGAAACTTGTAGCCTTCTCTTTGAAGGCTTAATGCCATGTGATAGTTAAGTATAAACATGATGCCCAAGAAAACATCTTCAAATCTAGTTTCTATCAGATGCTAACTTTTATAACCATGGGCAAATTGACTTCTTTTTTACTGCAGTTTCCCCATTATAAACTAGAAGTAATGATAACATCGGTGTATTAATTTTCTATTACTGCAAAATCAATTACAAAAATGTAGCCATCTATGGGAATATGAACATCGTGCCTTAAATCAATACAATTATCTCAGGTTCTTAGGATCAGGAGACATTTGTGTTTTCACAGGTTAAAAACAAGGTGTCTGTGCAGGCGCATGCTCATCTGGAGGCTGCAGCAAAAGCAGATCTACTTCTAAGCTCCTTTGGTTCATTTTCCTCTAGTATAGTTGTGGGACTGTGAGTCTTGCTTTCTTGTCAGTTGCAAATGAAGGTTCCATTTTGAATTCAGAGATGCTCCCTGCTCTTCCCTGGCAGGTGGCCTTCACAGACTGCCCACTGTGTGTGTCAGTGCTAGCAGAAGAGTCCTTCTTGGATTATCAATCTCTTCTTTCAAGATAGGCTCAGTCCTTTCTCAGGTCCTCTTTGTTTAGAACAGGCCCAAATAAATACCTCTTTTGATTAACTCTGAGCCAACTGATTAGGGACCTTGTTAGACAATTGTTAGGATCTTATAGAGAAATAATAACAGCATGATAGTCTTTATATCTGTAAGCCCCAAGAGCACTCAAACAGTAGTAGGAGGAGGAATTTTAGGGATTGTTTTAGAGTTCTGCCTAAGATAATCCTGGAGGGCTTTCTGTGTGGATTAATTTACAGTAATGTTTACCATTTAGTGCTCAATATGCAAATGTTACCATTGTTCTTTTCTCTTTTTTAAAATATTTGTATAGTCTTCAGCTATACACATAGCCTTATGGAGAGACTTTATATGTGTATTTTTCAATAGGTTTTTTGAACTATTATGTTTATCTCTCATCTCTCTTCCTGTCTAACCCTTCCTCCTCCTTCACTGATTAAAATGCCTGCTTTTCCCTATTTCTCCTTTGATGGTATCTGTCTTCTGTGGTCCTCACTCTCTTGAGCTCCTTCCCCTTTACCCCTATGGTTTCTTATATAACCCTCCTTTTCCCCTCTTATTTAAATACCTCCATTTTACCTATTTTCCCCTCGCTAACACTTGTCCCTTACTGTTCTAGGTGACACAGCTATGATGGAATCTCTATCCTAAGACTCACAGAGCATAGTGGAACAAAGGGTAGAGAGAATGCTAGTGCACCTCTTGACTCTCATTGCTGCAGTTCCATCCATGAACCCAAGGATTGGGTACCACTGTGGAAGATGGGACAGAAGGATTCTAAGGGCCAGCGTAGGAGGTACATGACCATAAGGGAACAGAGCTTATAGGCCCCTGGGAACTTGCTCTTATGGACGTACAGCAATGATGTCAACATGCACAAGATCTAAGCAAACTCAAGCAGACAAAAACCCAGCACAGAACTGTGATAATGGGCAGCAGACACCAAGTTTAGTCAAAGAACTATTGGCAGCTGATTACAGGTGGGTGAGGAAGAGCTGGTCTTCTTTAAGGGAGTGACTGTAGATAGGCTGACTAAACCAACCTCCGTGAATGAACTTGTACTGAGCAACATCTGGGGGCACTAACTTGGCTTGATGGGCCTTAACACAAAGGACATAATGCATGAAATCCAAAGGCAGGGCTTTGAGAGGGACCGATAGTGAGGTGCTATAAAGATGATCAAGATGTTATGTATGCAAAATATAAAAATTCAATAAAAATGCACAAAAAGGAGAAAAATATTTTATTTTCTGCCTATGTATTTGTTCCTGACTATATATATGTGTACCCTGTGTGCAGCTGGCAGAAGCCAGAAAAGTTGTTGGATTCTCTAGAACTGGTGTTATAGGGCATTGTGAGCCACCAAATGTGGGTGCTGGGAATCAAACTCAGATCCCCTGTAAGCATAGCAAGGGCTTTAACTGCTAAACCATCTCCCCAGCCTCCCCACCATTATTTTATTTTATTTTGCTTTCAGACAAAAAGAGATATAACAATAACATTACTCAGCCTGCTTTTCAACTGGGGGATTTGGTACTAACATCCACAAATGAGGGAAACCATTCCCCGTGGGTTTTCTTGCGGGGGGGGGGGGGCTGTTACTTCACTTCGAGTTCCATCCATTTACATGCAGAGTTCATGATGTCATCTTTCTTTTTTTAATGTTTATTTTATTTTATTTATTTTTGTATGTGTATGTGTGTACTGTCTGCATGTAGGTTTGTGCACCCGTGTCGTGCAATGCCGCTGCATAGAACTCCATTGTGTAGATGTACCACATTTTTGTTATCCACTAGTCAGTTGAGGGGCATTCGGAACCTACAAGACATAGGGGAAGGAAAAGACTTTCTAAATCAAATGGCAGCTGTGCAGGATAAGGTCAGCAGCTGACAAATGGGACCTCATCAAACTCAAAAGCTTCTGTACAGCAAAAGAAACAATCAAGGAAGTGAAGAGAAAACCCACAGAATGAGAGAAAATGTTCACCAGTGATTCATCTGACAGAGCATTAACATCCAGAATATATAAACTACTCAAAAAACAAAGAAGTAAGAAAACAAATGACTCACTCAAAAGATGGGAGTAAAGAGCTGAACAGAGACTTCACCAGTGAGGAAGTAAAGTGTAATAAAAGAATTGGTGGGGTGTGGTGGCGCACGCCTTTAATCCTAGCACTTGGGAGGCAGAGGCAGGTGGAGCTCTGTAAGTTCAAGGCCAGCCTTGTCTACAGAGTGAGTTCCAGGCCAGCTGGGACTAAAAGGGAGACCCTATCTCAAAAAGTCCCCCCAAAAAGTGTATGTACATTTATATATATTTATGTATGCATATATATACTGAACAATAAAAATATTTTATTGAAAAAAAGTGTTCAACATCATTAATAATTAAGAAAATGCAAATTAAAACCACTCTAAGATATCATCTCACTCCGATAAGACTGGCTAAGATCAAGAAAACAAAAGACACCAAATGCTGGAGAGGTTGTGGGGAAAGGGGAACACTCATCCGCTACTGCTGGGAATGTAAATTTGTACAACTACTCTGGAAAGCAATGTGAAGAACCCTTAAGACTCAAAATGAGCCTACCACCTGACTGAGCCAAACCACTCCTGGGTATATACCCACAAGACTCATCTTACTGGAAAGATACATGCACATCTATGTTTATTGCAGCTTTCTCTACAATAGGGTAGTTTTTTTTCCTCCAATTTGTATTGCATATATATATATATATATGTCATACCAAAATTATGAGGTCTGAAAATGAACTACATGTTAATTCCAAAACATGTTTAGGAATTTAAGTGAGTTCATAACCATACAATTTCATCTAACTGGAATTGTTATTTGTTGGCTCAGCAGCCTCATGCCCACGTGAGCCATCCACCTGTCAGTTTAATTTACCACTACAGTCACTAAATCCCCACTTTTCTGCTCCTTCTTCCTAGATACAGTGCATCAACTCTGAATGTTACTGCTAGAACATGATTTGAGCCAGACTGAGCCAGAAGAGCAAACACTCACCATTGAAACCATCATCATATACCCACAGTTCTCCACTAGAAAGCCCATGGACTATGACATTGCCCTTTTGAAGATGGCTGGAAATTTTCAATTTGGTAAACATTCGAGGTGCACCCTGTAATGTCTAACCCATTTCCCCAGAGTCTCTGACCTCATAGCATGTCCCTGCAGTTCCTGTTATGTACCACTTTCCCAACTCTTCGGGGTCACACATTGGAAGACAGGGATTTGCCTGGAAGGTCCCCTACTTGAAACTCCATGGCTTGTGGTTCTGGATATAGGATTGTATGGAGTCAGGAAAGGGAGGATGGCAAGGGACCCCTAGAGATACCAGGCTGACCTCTTGCAACCCTTAAAAGTCTTTGGGAACCACCTGGATGCCGGTTGGCGGGTGACTTGCACTTGCACAAATGAGCCAAGAACTACCCCGATCTTTCCTTCAGGCCAGTTTGTAAGGCCCATGTGTCTTCCAGAGCCAGAAGAGCACTTTGAGTCTGGATTTATTTGCACAAATGCAGGCTGGGGCCACTTGACTGAAGGTAAGAACCCCTGTGCCACCCCTCTTAACCCTCTTAATCAGAATCAAAACTTTCTGCTGAATAATCAGAAGGGAGAATTTTTACTGAAAGTTTTTAAATAATCATGAAACCATTTCAAAAGACAGAATGTGCTTAAGAACCTTGGTCCTTGGGACTGAGAGATGGCTCCACAGTTAATAACACTTGCTCTTCTTCCAGAGGACCCAGGTCTGATTCGTAACACCCACATGGTGGCTAACAACCTTCTGTAACTCCAATTCCAGGTGATCCACCACCCTTATATGGCCTCTTCAGGCATTGGACAGTAGTGCACTTACTGCAAGGCAAAACACACGTAAACATAAAATAAAAATAATAAAATGTTTTTTAAAAAAGAAATTTAGGTCTTCCCAAAAAGATACAAACCTGCATTCATATGAGGATGATGATGATGATGATGATGATGAAAGAATGGGACATGTTCAACTTAGAAAGGTAGATTACCACTGACTGAAATGATGAACTTCTGCTCAAAACAGTCAACTTCCTCATGGAGAATATTGAGAAAGACTGAGAAAAAGATGAAAGGCATGTTTGACAGAATGCATGAGCTCTGGTGGGGTGGGGGAATGGGGGGGACACGGGTCTAGAGTTGTTAAAAAATAAAAATAATAAATTTATAAAAAAAAAATAAAAAATAAAAACAAAGAATAAGACCACTTAACTAAAAAGCCAAAAAAAAAAAAANAGGAGGCAGAGGCAGGGGGAGCTCTGAATTCATGGCTAGCCTGGTCTAGATAGCAAGTTCCAGGCCAGCCAGGGCTATATAGTGAATCCTATCTCAATTTTTCTTTTCCAGTTTTATTGAAGTATATACTTGACAAAACTGTATATTTACATTGTACATCGTGTTGTCTTTGTATATGTATATACTGTGAAATGATTGCTACAATCAAAGTAATTAACACATCCGTTGCCTCACAGAGTTAAATCTGTTTTTTGTGTGCATATGGTATGGATATTTAAGATTTATTTTACCAATTTAAAATATTTTATTATTGTTTCTATTATTTTATGTGTATGAGTGTATTGTCTGTATGCATGTAAGTGCACCCATGTTATGTAATGGGCCTGGAGGTAGAAGAATCCGTTGAATTCCCTGGAACTGGAATTATGGATGGTTGTTAGCTATCATGTGGGTGCTGGGTACTGAACCTGAGTCCTCTGCAAGAGCAGTCAGTACTATTAACCACTGAGCTATCTCTCTGATCCTTATTTTAACATGTTTAAAGTAAATAATTATATATGAAATAAAAGTAAATGTTCCTTAATTTACATTATTATTATTTCTTTTTCCTTTATATAAATGTTAGGTTTGATATTATGTTATTAACATTTTTCTTATTTTTCTACTTTTATAAATGAAACAAGAAATCTAGGTGTTCTTTTAATTGTATTTTTTTATCATTTTTAAAAAATTTTATTTATTTTTGTATGTATATGAATGTACTGTCTGCATGTAGGTTTGTGCACCCATGTCGTGCAATGCCACGGAGGTCAGAAGAGGGTGTTGGATTCCCCTGGAACTGGAGTCAAAGACGGTTCTCAGCCACCATGTGGGTGCTGGGGATTGAACCAGGGTCCTCTGAAAGAGCAGTCGGTGCTCTTAACCACTAGACCATCTCTCCAGCCCCTTAACTGTATTTATTTTATGGTGAAATAGGTAATGCATATAATATGTTTAACTGCCATTCAAGGTGGTAACTGAGGCAGGAGACTCAAGTTCCAGTCAATGTGGGCTGCATAGGGAGTTTACCAGCAGCCTCAGTTACTCAGTAAGTCGTCTCAAAATTAAAAGCTATTTGTGGGGCTGGAGAGATGGCCTGGAGGTTAAGAGCGCCGACTGCTCTTGCAGAGGAACCAAGTTCGATCCCCAGAACCCACATGGTGGCTGAGAACCGTCTGTAACTCCAGTTGCAGGAGAACTCCAGTTCCAAGAGAACTCCAGTTCCAGGGGAATCCAACACCCTCTTACCTCCATGGCATTGCAAGATATGGGTGCACAAATCTACATGCAGACAGTACATTCATACACATAAATAAATAAAATAAAAAAAAACAAAAAAAGCTATTTATATTTCTTTTTCTGCGAACTTCTAGTTCTAATCTTTGATCCATTTTTTTAACTGAGTTGGCCTGTAATTAATCATTAAAAGAGTTTATGTTTGTGTGTGTGTGTATGTGTGTGTGTGTGTGTGTGTGTGTGTGTGTTTGGCCCATGATAGCTACAGATTTTTTTCCCAGAATCTAATTTTTTTCTTTTATCTTTGCTTATGATTTTTTGACACAGATTTTTGTTTAATATTTAAGGTCAAGTGACTGATAATTTTTTGACAACTCTCAACTTTTTCTCTGGTTGATTTTGCATTTGAATCTTACCTAATATTTATTTTCTTATCTCTTTAAAATATAAATGAGTGTTATCATAAGAAAATTAAAATAACATGTTTCTTCTGCCCTTCTGTCTCCTTGACCACATGATTTTAGTAAACAACATATCCTCCATAATGCTTGCCTTTACAATATTAAGTATATTTAATTATTTTACTTTAGATTTTTAACTGTGAATACTACTCATTTATTTTATGGAGTCTGTTTTAGAACAGGTAATTTCTATATTTTCCTGTAGCCCCTTCCCTTTTTTACTTCCTTTGTGGCTGTATAATTTTTTCTACATTTTCAGAGCATATAAATTTTATATCTGTTTTTATTTTATTTTATTTTTATTTATTTATTTATTTATTTATTTATTTATTTATTTATTTATTTATGCGTATGAATGTACTGTGTGCATGCAGGTCTGTGCACCCGTGTTGTGCAATGCCACGGAGGTCAGAAGAGGGGGTGAGATTCCCCTGGAACGGGAGTTCTCCTGGAATTGGAGTTACAGANTGGGTGAATATTTTGGTATTATTTTCCAATTTACTCATCAATGATTAAAAGATAAAATTTATCTGGTCAATTTAATTTTTATTTATTATTAGTTTTGTTTTATATTATTTATATTATTGGTTTTGAGATTGGGTCCCCTATAGCCTAGGCTGGCCTTGACCTTGCTCTGTAGGCAAGAATGACCTAGAATTCTTTTTTTTTTTTTAATATTATTTATTTATGTGTATGAATATACTGTCTGCATGCAGGTTTGTGCACCTGTGTTGTGCAATGCCGTGGAGGTCAGAAGAGGGTCTCGGATTCCCCTGGAACTGGAGTTCTCCTGGAATTGGAGTTACAGACGGTTCTTGGCCGCCATGTGGGTGTTAGGGATCGAACCCAGGTCCTCTGCAAGAGCAGTCGGTGCTCTTAACCGCTAGGCTATCTCTCCAGCCCCTATTTATTATTTTCTTTTGTGTATGAGTGTATTGTCAGCATGTAGGTTGGTGCGCCCGTGCAATGGCCACAGAGGTCGGAAGAGGGAGTCGGATTCCTCCGGAACTGGAGTTAAAGATGGTTCTTAGCGGCCATGTGGGTGCTGGGAATCAAATCCCGGTCCTCTGCAAGAGCAGTTGGTGCTCTTAATCGCTGAGCCAGCCCCAATTTTATTTATTATTTTTATTTTATGTGTGTGAGTATATTACCTACATGTAGGTAAGTGTACCCATGTCATGAGATGCCTGCAGAGATCAGAAGGGGGCATCTGATCCCCTGGAACTGGAGTTATGGATGATTGTAGCTTCCATGTGGGTGCTGGGAATCCTGTCTCATCTGCAAAAGCAGTCAGTGCTCTTAACCGCTGAGCTGCCTCTCCAGCCCTTTTAGCTTAAAATTTTAAAGTTGAATAAAGGAATTGGTTCTCGCTGTATATTCCAGGCTGATCTCCAAATCATGATAATCCTCCTGTCTCAGCCTTGCAAGTTCTGGGATTCCAGGTGTGACTGGAATTTTTTTTTTTTTTTTTTTTTTTTTTTTTT
>VZQC01001698.1:2952827-3142602 GCA_009823505.1 Rhizomys pruinosus | reverse complement strand
TTTTTAGCATCCCTTAAGTAAACAATCATATCATCAGCAAATAGGGATAGCTTGACTTCCTCTTTTCCAATTAGTACTCCTTTAATTTCCTTTTCTTGCCTTATTGCTCTAGCAAGTGATTCAAGCACTCTATTGAAGAGGAGTGGTGACAGGGGGCAGCCTTGCCGAGTTCCTACCTTTAAAGGGAATGTTTGTGTCATTTCCTGTGCTTCAACTTGTCTGGGGAGATCTCAGATCTCAAGACTCACACAGCCCTACCTTTTATACCAGCTGGGAGGATAACTCCGCCCTGACAGTCACAAAAGTCAATTAAGCCAAAGACAATTGCATTAACTATATTAAGTCAATCAACAATCAGCCTGCTGAAGCACCCAGCTCCTGCCTACCTTCCTGTGTTTCAGCTGGTCTTGGGAGATCTCCTGTTTTATGAATTTCATCAGGGTGTGTTTTAATGTTTTCTTTTTCATCCCTGAATTTATTAATTTGTGTCCTTTATACCTTTTGCTTAATTTGACTAAAGGTTTGTAAATCTTTTTAGTTTTTCAGAAAATTATTTAATTTAATTGATTTTTAGTATTTATTTTGTTTATATTTCATAAATTTCATGATGGACTTTATCTTTTCCCATTTACTCTTTTTAGGTGCTTGTGTTTTCATTAATTTAATTATATGAGATATTTCTACTTTTCTGGCATAGGGTCCAGTGCTGTAAATTTTCCTCTTAGGGCTGCTTTCATTGTGTCCCATAGATTTTGGTATGTTGTGTTTTCATTTTCATTCAATTCTAGGAATTTTGAATTTCCTTTTGATTTCTCCCTTAATCCAAGTTTCATTCAATAGTGTGTTGTTTAGTTTGTGTACTTTTCCCCATTTTTATTGTTGTTGATACCTTGCTTCATTCTTTTGTGGTCAGATAGAATACAGGATATTTGAGTTTTCCTAAATTTGTTAACATTTGCTCTTTGTTTTTAGTATATGGTCATTGTAGTGAAGAAAAACATGGATTGCTGAGAAGAAATGTATTCTTTAGTGCTTAGGTGGAATGTTTTGTAGATGTCTGCTCAGCCCATTTGATTTATGGTGACATTTAACTACTGGGTTTCTCACTTTAATTTTTGTCTGGTTAGCCTATTGTTCACAGTGGCATATTGAGGTCACTCACATTCACTTTGAGAAAATCAATGTTGAATTTTAAATTTAATAGTGTTTCTTTTATGAGATTCCCTTTTCGTGCTGTATATGTTTCAGATTATAATATATTCTCTGTGTAGTTTTCCTTTCATGAGTCTGAAGTAACCTTCCCTATTTCTTCTGACTTGTTAGTTAGAATAGCTATACCCGCTTGTTTCTTAGTTCTATACGTTTGAAATATCTTTTATTACCTCTTCTATCCTAATGTGGTGTTGATCATTGATAGTGAGGTGTATTACTTGGGTGGGGGAGCAGCAAATTGACAGATCCTGCTTTCTAATTGAATCTCTATGTAGAGCAGGCTGGCTTTGAACTCACAGAGATCCGCCTGCCTCTGCCTCCCAAGTGCTAGGATTAAAGGTGTGTGCCACCACGCCCAGCTCAAACATTTCTTAATCAAAAATCAAAGATAACTTCAATATTTCTTTTTGTTCTCACAGAATAAAAGTATTTTTGTATTATTATGCATTGATTCTTGATTCAATAATGTATTATGTTTACATCTGAGCAATAATTGTAATAAATAAACTAATATTACTTCACCACTCTCTAAGTGTCTTTTACTGTTTTTGCTTGTTTTATTGGTTGTATAATATGTAGACATAGTTATCAAATACTGAAAATCATTTACTGTAAGGAGGGTGAATCTCCTGGAAGGAGATTCACACACTGAGTGAACAGAATAGCTAGAGAGAAAGTCACGAAACTGGAAAAGGAAAGAGAAAGCAACTGTAGAAAACACAGCTAGCAGGATCAGCCTTGCAGAGAGATGTATCTGTCATATGTAACTCCCAAGAAGTTTTCATTTTCTCTCTTTTCTATAAATTTAAATTGTGATAACAGGCAGGCCATGTTTTGTATAACTATGTCTTTTTGTTTGTCTTTTATTTTGTTTCTTGTTTTTTTTTTTTGTTTGTTTGTTTTGTTTTTTTTTGTTTTTGTTTTTTAATGAGTTCTTCCTGTAGCCCCAGCTGGTCTGGAACTTACTATGGAAGAGGCTGGCCTTGATCTCATAGGCATATACCTGCCTCTGTTTCTTGAGTGCTGCAATTGAAAGCATGCATCACCTGGGATCTAAGCATTTTTAATATAATGATTTTATTATTATTTGAGTGTTTCCTGTATAGATACATACATTTTGATCATATCTGTGCCTTCTCCTACCCCCACCTCACTCCATTCCCCAAAAATCTTCTCCCAAATTCATGTCATCTTTTCAAATTTTGAAAATCACCCACTGAGTCCAATTAGTACTGATTATGAATATTGGAGCACAGGAAACTTTCCAGCAGTCAAACCTCCAAAGAAAATGGTCTCTTCTCCCAATAGCCATAAAATGCCACTAGCTCCTCACCTAAAAATGGGGACTTATGAGCCCTTTGCTTATCCATGCAGGAGTTTTGAATAGCTTGATCTTATGTAGCTAACAGCACCTGCTGTAAGTTCATGAGTACCAAGGCTATGTCATGTACACAAAATAGAATTTCATGGCACTTTTCCTCATCTTCCAGCTGTTACACTTTTTCTAATACTTTTCCAATTTGTTCCCTGAGTCTCAGGTGGTGTGTGTGTGTGTGTGTGTGTGTGTGTGTGTGTGTGTGTGTGTGTCTGTATCTGTCTGTGTTTGTGAGCTATAGCTGTCTCATTCTCAAAACATTGACAAGCTAATGAGTCCTATATTAACCATTGCCAGTGAAAAATGAAGCTTCTCTGACAAATTTTGAGAATAGCACCAATCAAGAGATAAAAATAATTAATGTTTGGAAGGGAGTTTGTAAGCATGACTATTTAGCAAAATATTATAGCAGATTTCTTCCTAGGGGTGATGACCTCCTCTGCCATAGGCTTTTTGTTTAATAAAGTTTACAATAATAGGAATAAATTCTCTCCCATGGAATGTCACATCCAATCACTTAGGAGTTGGTTACCCCCAATAGGTTTCATGACATTTTCGTATCAGTGGGCATATCTGACCTGGAGGGTCATCAGTATTGTGATCTGTATGGTTCAGCTCTATGTAAAACCATCAATAGCTTTTCCTCCCCAGTGGCCTGAATAGCTCTTTCTGGCACTATGAATGTGAGTCAGAAAAGGGGAAGTTTCCCTGCTCAGATTCAAATTGATTTTTCTATGTCCTGAATCCAAAGTGTGTAGTATCTCCAGCTGTGTGGTCTTATCATCTAGTTATTGTGAGCAACTAAGAGAAATGACAATAACCTTCATTAATTAGTTTAGGTGCCTGTGGGCCTTCAACCAATAGGGATGCATCTTATGCATGGCACTGATATTTATTTCAATAACCCATTACTTCTGGAAGCATCATTTTCTCTTCATGCTGCATACTTTCATTTAACCTTTATATATATATATATATATATATATATAGATATATATATATATATATATATATATATATATATATATATCTTTGATTTCCATAAGGCTTTTCATATGTTCTTAGTTGTTTTTTTTTTAATTTTATTTATTTCTGTATGTGTATGAATGTACTGTCTGCATGTAGGTCTGTGCACCTGTGTCGTGCAATGCTGCGGAGGTCAGAAAAGGGTCTTGGACTCTCCTAGAACTGGAGTTCTCCTGGAATTGGACCTTCAGACGGTTCTCAGCCGCCATGTGGGTGCTAGGGATCGAACCTGGGTCTTCTGTAAGAGCAGTCAGCACTCTTAACCGCTAGGCCATCTCTCCAGCCCTATTCTTAGTTTTGTTTAAGACATTCATATGACATTTTCTATCTCGTTCAACTTCTGCTTAAACCTTTCAGTCATAGTACCACCCCCTGTGTTTACCTTAACAAGGAATGGATGAGAGTTCCCCTTCCCAACATCCATGGCAGCATTTGATGTCATTTGTCCTCCTCTTAATTTTAGCCATTCTGATTGGATTCGAGAATCTTTTTTTTTTTTTTTTTTTTGTCTTTTTGAGATAGGGTCTCCCTTTAGTCCCAGCTGGCCTGGAGCTCACTCTGCAGACCAGGTGGGCCTTGAATTCACAGAGACCCACCTGCTTCTGCCTCCCAAGTGCCAGGATTAAAGCAGTTTTGATTTGCATTTTGCTGACTACTAACAATGTTAAACAATTTTAAGGTGATTCTTAGCCATTGTTATTTCTTATTTTGGGAGCTCTCTGTTCAGCTCCATAATCCTTTTCTAATTGAGTTATTTTTTTCTTGCTCCCTTTTTCAGTTCTTTAACATGAAGTTTTATTTGCATATGAAGAGATGTTTTCTTATAACCTAGCTAGTCATCAACTCAGAAACGCACAATTGGTCAATGTACAGAGAGCAAGGAGCTACAGAATGCTTATCCCTGAATAGGATAAGAATTTCAAACCTCTGTTTTCTAAGGCTTAGGGATCATTGAGGATGAGGAAGTAGAAAGAGTGTAAGAGCCAGGTAGGGTGGATGATCATAAGAAATCAGAGTCTTCCAGACAGCTGATCAGTTACTCACATAAACTAAGTAATGGTGACAGCATGTACAAGTCCTATGCAAGGTCAATACAAACAAAATCCCAGCATAGATTTGGTTAAGTGTGTAAAAAATTTCAACCCAACCTAAGTAACTTCTGGCAATTGATACCTGCTGGGAGGAGGAGACAGTGTCTTACAGGGGTTGGACTCTTGTTAGGCTCAGTGGGTGAACTAAACTCATAATGAAGGACATTTAGGGACACAAATCAGACTTTACAGGCTCACATATACTCTTTTTATTCCCACATAAACTCTTATATGTGAGTATTATATGTACATATATATGTATGTATATATAATGCTCACATATATAAATATATGTATCTATGTTAACTTGGGTGGAGGGAGTGGGGGAGGTGTGGATAGGGAAGCGGATCTAAATACTATAAAACTATATTGTATGAAAATTGCAAAAATTCAATAACAATAAAAAAGTGAAGTGAGTGCTAGTGAGGATACAGAGTAAGTCAAAATTCTTATAATCTTTTGATAGACATATAAATTATTGTGGTCATTGTTAGGGTCTGGATATGAATTACCACTAAAATATCCATGTTCTGAAGATATGATTTTAAGCTATTGGTATATTGAGAGGTAATTAGGGCATGAGTGGACTAAGTTCACTGATGGATAAATCCATTAATGAGCTCATAGCAGAATCTGGTCCTGGAGGAAGGAGGATACTGGCCTGTGCCTTTAAAGTATGCCTCTATATGGTTTCATGAAATTTTTCTTTCTCATTCTTCTTCTTTAGTGCTCATGAATTAACCACCTTCCCTCTGATACACCCTTATGCCATTATATCTCTACCTCAACTTAGACAGTAATCAAGCCAACAGGGCATGCAGTAATGCCTTTGAGACCTTGAGCCAAAATAACTTCTTTTCCCTAAGCCACTTATGGTATTATCATAGGTATTTTGTTAGAGTACAAGGGTAAAGCCTTCATTTTTTTTTCTGACTGTGTTATAAAATTTGTTTTTGATCTAATATTTGATTCTTCCAGAATTTTAACTATCTTCAAGAATTTCTTTAATGCAGTGTATTTTTATCATATTCAGAATCTTTACCACATTTCTTCTCAGATAACCCCCATTTCACCCACACTGCTTCAAATGTTTTTTTTTTTGCCTTTTTCTTAAACCCTTCAAAGTCTAGTTTGTGTTCCCCAAATGGTCTTAGTTGTAAGTCTATTCCCTGAAATATGGTCAATCTAATCAGCATCATGCCCTTAATGAAAACTGACTTTCTGGGGCTGGAGAGATGGCCTAGCAGTACCGACTGCTCTTGCAGAGGACCTAGGTTTGATCCCCAGCACCCACATGGTGGCTGAACACCTTCCTTAACTGCAGTTCCAGGGGAATCTGACACCCTCTTCTGACCTCTGTGGCATTGCAAGATGGGTGCACAAACTTACATGCAGACAGTACATTCATACACATAAAAATTAAATAAATAAAAATTTAAAAAATGGAAAGAAAAGAAAACTGACTTTCCCCTCTCTCAGCAGCTATCAGTTGCTAATATTTCCTCAGCTAGGTGTGGGGCTTTTTGTTCACCTCCCCTGTCCATGCTTGGAAGTTGTCTGACTTGGACTTGCCCAGGTCCTGTACCTGCTGTCACAAATGCTGTGGGTTCATGTATATACCTTCCCTTTTGTATACCCAAAACATAGTGTCCTAAATTACTCAACTATTTACAGCTCTTACAGTCTTTTCCTCATCCACAAAAACTCATGAGTCTTGGAAAGAGAAGGAGAAGATGTGATATGACATTTATGGCAGGGAATACTGCAGTCTGTTGTTCTTGGCATCATGTTGACTAGTTGTAGGTCTTTGTATAAACTGCTCTCTGCTTCAAGAAGAATCTTCTATGATGAGAGTTGAAAGGTGCACTAACCTATGGATATAACAATAATAACAATTCATAAGGGGTTGGTATACACTTAGGACGGTAACAGTAATCATTTCTCTTCTATGGCAAACAACATGGCTAGCCACAGGTTCTTGGCATTAACAGTGCCAGGTATAGGATCCATCTTGTGAAGCAGGTCTTAATCCAATTAGAATGTGGTGTGTTATTCACATAACATTCATACTATTATGTCACTAGTAAACCTGTATTTCCTGTTCAGTCATTAACACAGCTCTCAAGGTTCGCAGATGGGTAAGACTGATGTTTACTCCTCTCTTCTCATAGTCTGTATAGTACCTGCAGAACTATGAAAGCTAGCTGGCAGAAATGAAAATTTGATATGTTTGATGTTTCCATGTTCTACAACTCTCATATGTGGTTTCTTTAGCAATATGGACACACAAGATCTAGAGGGAACCAAAAAGAAATGGAAAAAGCCAATATTGTTTGAGGGTCTATGAGAACCCTCTGTTCAAATACTAAATTAGGGGGCATATTCCTGGCTTTGATCTTTTTATTTACTAGCCTATAGTGTCTGGTAAGGCATTATTTCCCCATTATAGGGCCACTCCCTTTAAACTATTTGCATACTTGTATATATATATAGAAATATATATATATATTTTTTTTAATGTGCTAAAGTAGTAGATTTCCATATGATTTTCAAAAGTCCTTTAGTGTTAGTTATCCATTCCCACACATTTACCCAGTTTTGCATTCCCCACAAGATTGACTGTTCCTATTACTTATTCCCTTTATCCTTTATATCACTGCATTCCATCTCCTATCCCATAAAGACTATACCTAGGGTTCATTACTAGTTTTATCACTCTATGAATTTTATAATTGAAATATACTTATTTAATGATGAAAAGGTAATATCTAAATATGAAAAATAAGATTAAATATATGCCTTTCTGGGTCTGGGTTACTTCACTCAGTGATTGTTTCCAGTTCAATCCACTTCGAATTTAAATTTTTTATTTTTCTGAACAGCTGAAAAATATTTCATTTTTTAAATTTACCATATTATATATTCATCAGTTAATGGACATCTAGGTTGCTTTAATTTTCTGGCTACTGTGAGTAAAGTGGAAATGAACATGGATGAACAGAGATCTCTGTAGTAGGACCTAGAATCCTTTGGGTATATGTTAAAGAATGATATGGCTGGGTCATTTGGTAGACCTATTTCTATGTCTCTGAGGAAACTCCACACTGATTTTCACAGTTGCTTCCAGTGGGCTGGCAGCTCATCCAGGGGTAACTTTTTTAGTTCTACTAATAAAACACAAATAGTAAAAAAAGTACAGACACTTAAACAAACATTAACCAGTATGACAAGTCATGTTATGGGCACAGACACAAATATTTAGATGGTAAAATTTTAGGCTAGGAACCATGGGCTTTTGTAGAAAGGAAGGGTAATGATTTTATATTGTGGCCTATAACATCTTTTAGCCATTATAGTCTTGCAAGCTTGCAGTGATACTGCTACCCCCCAAGGAGTGTGCTATGCATCCAATTAGATTTTTGGGGTGCACAAGTATTAAGATTTCACTAACTGTGCTATTTCCAGGCAAGTAAGGTATAGCTGATGAGTCTTGCTTGACTCAAACCATTTCTTCAGTTGATCTGTAGAACGCTCTGGTATTATGAAGGTCAACTGTCCATTTACAGTATAAGGTCTCAACAAAAATTTTCCTTTTTTATGACAATACCATGTCATCTTTGTCAGTAGGGTCTTACTGTCCTTTTTTGCATATACCCTAACATCACAGGAAAATAGCCTTTGTGTTGGGGGGGGCTTTAAAGCACCCTAGCCAACAGTTCCTGGTTAAATTAGCCAATAACTTACCAAAGCCCTCCTCCACTAATATGTTCTATCTAACCATAAAGCTTTTAAAGATTTTATGATTATACTTGGCTTTGGTACTTTTTAAATTAATTTTACTATTTATTCTTGTTTTTTTTGGGGGGGGTAAGGAATAGCCCTCCAACTGATCTCATGCCCATTAGTAATTTAAGGAAGCTGACAAGCAGGTCCTATAAGGAATCATTACTATAACAATCGACTATTCTCACAGCTGGGAGGAGAGGCAGTAAGGTCTCACACCAGAGTTAAATGAAACCTGGGAACAATTTTTCACTAGGACAGATTGTGAGTGGTTGTTTTAATTAAAATAATAGAACCCAGAGAGATGCCAACAGGAACAGTTATCTGGGCAACTTCTGTGTCTGTGACTTAAGTAGCCTGAGGTCCTGTTATGTGTCATCCTGTGTGTTGGTTCCCTGTGAAGTGGCCCTTTCTCTGACTTCTCTTATTTCTACTTGATGTTTAGATGGACCAATCTCTCTGCTGGTGGCTCCTGGTCCATCTTTTATAGTGGAAGCATGTCCAGTTCTCACAGGCACCAGACTGGGTGTGACTCTGCCTGTAGGAATACAGAAACAAACCCTCTCCCCAAGGTTAGCAGGGGATCTGCTAGACCTTTTTATTGCCCAGTGATTAGATGGAGCCAAAGTACCAAAGTTGCCTCATTATGCCCTGTCAGAGGGCTCCAATGGATTGGAGTTGTCATTTCTGATTTTAAAATAAAAAAATTGACAAAAAGTTCAGAGTAGAGAGTGCTGTATAAACTGCATCCCAGAGGGAGCCATAGTCCCCTCCCCTTTTTGTATTTGTACCATGAACAGAACAGTCTCTCTTGTTTCCCAGACTCCTATATCTTGATCTATAATTTTTTTAGGGGTAGGCATTTATTACATACCTATAGACAGGAGAAACGTTGTAAAGGTCTGGTAAGCCCTTTCAAACTGTTTTCTATTGTACTGTATTCTGATGGTTTAAAGAGGTAAAACCCAGTCTTTTCTGAGTCAAATTATCTTTGTAGGAAAAAAATGTAAAGGATAATATTTGTGCAACAAGGAAAAATATAGACAATACTTACCTACATTTAATTCCAAAGCTGTCATTAGGAATCTAGTACAAATTTGGAGTAGAGCAAATATTAATCACAAAGTTGTATTTTTAATTAACTTAAGTGTGTTACTATTTTTACATTGAAAATATTTAGCCATTTTTATTTAATATAGGCATTTTAATTTTTTACTAAACTTTTAAGTAACATATAATGTGTAGATAAAATGGGAAAAACTAAACACTTTAAAGTAAACCTTGACCAGATATAAATTTTCTTTTTTTAAACTACTTGGCTGAAACATGACCTTGGAACAATTAAGATTATTTATATAGCTTTATTTTCTTACCTGTTATAACAAACCCCTTTAGACCTATATTACTTGTATAGACTGTCTTTTTTCCTCTACATAAATCCTTACTAAAACATTTTTTATAATATGAAGATGGAACAGTTCACATTTTAAAGTATAAATTTTAAGATGTTGTAGCAAGTTTTGGAACAGGTTTTAAATGACCAATTCTCATGAATATTTGGACATGTTTTATTTAGGCTTGGTACAAAACTCTGTTTACTCTAAAGATGCTTTACTTAGTGGTTAAATGTCTTATATACAAAACACATTTAAATATAGTCATGAATTGTATCCTAGAATAGAAGTAATTATTTCTTAAACTTAATTTATAACCTTAAAGACTAAGAATTGTATTGTAATTTAACAGCTTTTGTTAACACAAGAACCTGTTAGAGCTTACTTAAAATTTTTCCTCAGGTGTTGAAAGAGCATAACCAGTAGGTGGCACCATGTACTCAGTAAAACATTTAATTGGTAATATACATTTCTAATTTTATTAGTTACCTTTAACTTTAATATAAACAAATAAAATATAGATAAACAACAATGAACTTTGTTGAAATTAGTTTACCTGTTAGCTGTTTGATTATATTAACAGGCCTAGGTCTGGGATGGAGGACCCTACTCCAGCTCAGAGCCAATCTTTAGTAAGTCCAAATAGTATATAAACATACATTGATAATTTAATAAGATAAATTAAAAATTGATAATAACAAAAGTATGAAGCAAATAGCTTTTATGAGATGGAATTATACACACTCATAGTTGACTCCTTTATAGACAGAAACATTTAAAATTATAAGAGATTAAAATATAATCATGTACTCACACAAATGCACATAGGTTTTAGGATAATCTGTAGGGAGGAAATTATATTATTGCTTAATACTCAAGGAGAAACACAAAACCATTATTAAAAAAGTTTAGTTAAAGGACAATGATTGTATATTTATAGATGTATATATTTATATTATATGCCCTTATATATATATATATATATATCTATATATATGCACATATCATAATTGGAGTGAGCATATTGGAAAGAAAGCAACAACAACAACAAACAACCAACAACAACAAAAGACTGGGTCAAAGGACTGACTGAAACAGTGAACTTCTGCTAAAAATAGTAAACTTCTGTATGGAGAATTTTGAGATAGACTGAGAGAAAGATGGAAAACATATTTGGCAGAATGCATGAGCTCTGGTGGGATGGAAGGCAGTGAAGGGTCACAGGTGTAGATTTGATTTGAAATTTTGTATGAAAAGCTTCAATCAAAATTGTCTTTGAAAAAAAAGAAAAAAAGGAAAATATGTCTTTTAAAATTAGGTATCTGGTTGTGAAAAGTCCTTAATTTGCATTAAAAGAGCCTGGGCTAGGGCTGTGGGGATAGCGCAGCCATTAAAGGCTGAGGCTAAGAACCGCAAAAAAAGAGCCTGGGCTTCAGCCTCTTGGAGTTACATAGCAGCTTAATTTGCATTCAAAAAACCCTAGGCCAGTAGCTAATTTCTGAAAGTTGTATGAAGAAATCTCTTTAACTGGCAATTTGGACACAATATTTTAGTTTCAAGTCTCTTTGGATAGTAGGAGAAATGGTAAAGGAGAAAATGTGTTTCTTTTGAAATTTGGCAGAGTCCTGATTTGTATAAGAAAGGGAAAATGGGCAGGAACCTGAGCAAGCCCAGGAGGAATAGCATTATAATAAAAGCCTAATGAGGGCACCTAGCCAGGGCACTCACAGCAGATCTTCAAAGTTGGGAACAAAAGCAGGCCTGAGGATTTTTCACCATCTTTTTTTTTTTTTTTTTTTTTTTTTTTTTTGATATTAGAACCCAAAGTTCCATCCCAGGCCTGTAAAAATTATTAAAAATGACCCCAAGGCAACACTGTGCCTCAGGCTCATAGCCTCATGACTGCAAAATTGATTAGTCCTATAGCCAGCACACAACCAAGAAGCTGTTGGACTTCACGGCCAAACTTAGTTGGGAATTTGCTGGCTTCCATGGCATACACTTGTGAACAACCAGCAAACACATGGCTGGGAAGATGGTGGCTCTCCAGCCACCAGACCAGGAAACTGCTGGTTTACTGAACAAACCTGTGGGTGGGGAGATGGTAACTCCCAGGCCCCACCAGGCCAGGAAATTGCTGATGGCTTTGTGAACAAGGCCAGTTTCCGTGGCCTCTACACAAGCTGATGGCTTCATGCTCAAACCTGCAGTTAAGGAGGTGATAATTCCCATACCATAGCAGGCCAGGAAATTGCTAGTTTCAATGGCCTCCAGATACGCAAAACCACATGGACCCAGGTTGACAGCCTTGTAGGCAGGCACCCAACCAAAAATCGGAATGGTCCTTATGTTTGCACAAAGTAGAAATTAAGGAGAGAGAAAGGTTAATTACAAAGAACCAGGATTGTGGGGTTTGCAGACCCAAATCTCTCTGGGACTCCTTCAAGCTCCATGTGTGGGGGCACCAGTCTTAAGGTGTCAGTTATACAGTAGCACATGCCATGGAAAAAGCACACATGGAAGCACAGCCAAAGGACATACAAAGGACATATGGCAGGACACAATTCCAAGTACAATGTCACATTACTGGAATGCAACATGTCATTATATAGGCAGCATGACATCACCTCCTAGCAGCTGATCCCAAACCTTTGTATCATCACATCATCCCAATTCATGGATGTAAACAGAGTGGACCTGTGACCCTCATTCATACCTCTGGAACACACTGGCTGGAATGTTAGCTCAGGCACACACCTAAGCTCAGATCAGACACACCCACACCTTGTTCTGATTTTTAATTGAGTTGTTTGTTCTATTAATGTTCTTCCTCTCTTTTTCTTTTCTTTAGCTGTGTCTTCCAGATACTTAGCCTCTGTTAGATGTGTAACAGGTCCAGTATTTTCCCATCTGTAGGATGCCTCTTCACTCAAATGATTGTGTCATTTGATGTACAGAAACATTTTAGTTTCTTGAAGTTGTACTTGTTAATTGTTGTGATCCGGAAGGTTCCAAAGCTGAATCTCAAGCTGGACACCAAATAGGAATATGTAAGAGGCCCTAACATCTTGCTGGTTTTGAAGTCATGAAGAGGTTATGGAGAATAGTTGAGGTTTGGCACTGCGAGAGTGCAAGAAAGCCATTGGTCAAAAGGAAGCCTCAGTTGAAGTGGGTGCCCCAAGATACTGGAGGTGCCAGGACTGTAGGATGTCCACCAAAGGCAGTAGCAGGTATGAATTAATGCCAGCCTGTGCCTAGCAGAAAAGCCATGTGTGTTACAGATGGCAGAGTCTGAGAATTGGAGCTATCTATGCCTTGTTGAATCCAGAAATCATTGACTGAATCTGAGATATCAGACTTTGAGGTAATTGTGTTAGGCATTTTGCTTAAATGTGATTGTTTTTATGCCTTCTTTCTTCCCTATTAGGGTAAAAACATATGCAATTACTTTTTATCTGACAGGAGTCCACAGCTAAGAGAGTTTGGATTTTAAGAAGAACTTGGGTTTTTAAAGCATTAAAAAAAATTTAAAGACAGTGAGACTTTTAATAGTTGTGTTTTATATTAAGGTAATAGTATGAGACTGGGAAATCAAGAAAAAAGGTCATGTTTTAATAATGATATACTTGTGTGTCACATTCTCAAGGGGTCAGTTGCGCTGTGTTAATTAAAGTCAACTTGACCCAAACTAGAGATACTTGGGAAAGGGACTCCCGGTTGAGGAATTTCCTCCATCAGATTGGCCTGTAGCCATGTTTGTTGGTCATTTTCTTGACTGCTAATTAATGTAGGAGGGCCTAGATCACCTTGGGAAGATCCTTCTATAGGCAATGGGTCCAAGTTATATGAAAGATAACTGAGCAACCCAGGGAAGAAAGCCAGTAACCAGAGCTTCTCCATTAGTTTCTGCTTCAAATTCCTGCTTGAAGTTCCTACTTTGACTACCCCAGATAGTAGACTTTATCTTTTAATATAAAAGAAATCCCTTCTTCCCCAAGTTTCTTTTGGTCAATATTTTATCATGGTAACATTGAAACCATCCATAACGCACTAATTAGAGGTTAATGTTCCTCCAAGAAGTCATCAACTGTCAGATAAAAAGCCTAGTGCCAATATGAGATATTGCCTGTCAAGGTTTTGGTCAAGTATATACCAGAGACCATCAACACAATGCAAGGTACTTATATTACTCTTGACTGCACACCAGGACTTTTGGTAAGACTATACCTCTGAAGACAGCACATATTAATCACCAGACATAGAGAAATCAAGTAGGTACTGATCAGGAAGCTTCCTCCCTATTAGCTAGCTTTTATAGTATCTGGAAGCATGATAGTATCTGAAGGCTTTTTGAGTATCTGAAGGCTGCTGGGGGTACAATAAGTAATCAGCAGTCTTACGTAGTTGTGAGCATGGCAAGCTACAAAAATGTCTGGCAAGGTATGACCATAGGTGCAATAGAGGTATGAATGTTATGGGGCTAACCAACTTCTTTCTGATTGCATTTAAGGCCTATTACACAGGAGAAATACAAATCTGATACTGCATTTATGGTCTAGAACCCATGTTTGGGGATCTCAAAGGTTTCAGGGATGATCCTAATATTGTTACTTGCTAAATGGACATAGTATCCAGCTACACTCTAAATTCATATCTATCTTCCCATAAATTAGTGTAGCTCTCACACCTCATCAGTGAAGTTTCTTTGTTCAGTGGATAGTAATGTGGAAACTCATACTGGTCAAAGTGGAGAGAACAAGTGGTAGCAAGCCCTCAGACACAATGGAGACCTGGAGATCACACTTTCTTCCCAAGGCTCAGGTGTTATGCCCAGATCATGGAGACCCCCAAAAGACCACCAGGACATGCCCCTCTGATGCAAGTACAAAGAGACTTTATTCAAGCTCAAGCTTGAGTTACAATCTGTCTGAAGCAGCAGAGAGGAAAGAGCAGTGCTGGTCTAGGGGAGTTGGGGTTTTTAAAGGGGAAAACCACAAGCAGGGAATTTTCCAGCCTTGGCATTTCATTATTGGTTCATAGTGACTGATGAAGCATGATTTTTAAACTGATAGAGCGGGGCCACCTGCTGGGTTGGTGGCAGTGTGGGGGGAGATCTTTTATTCACTGAGTACATCCTGGTGGAGGAACAAACATGTTTTTATTTATTTTTTTTTAACTTTGGTCTTTCCCTGGTAGCTATTTTCAACATCTTGGGATAGTCTGTGGTTTTTCCTGGAATCTGCAGGTAGGGAGCTGTTTCTCAGAAATGGTATATTTCCATAAAATGGAGTCTA
Organism: Rhizomys pruinosus; assembly: GCA_009823505.1. Lineage (NCBI taxonomy): Eukaryota > Metazoa > Chordata > Mammalia > Rodentia > Spalacidae > Rhizomys > Rhizomys pruinosus. The sequence goes on along the minus strand of VZQC01001698.1, from coordinate 3,127,427 downwards.
GTATAAAATGGAGTCTATCTTGTTCCCTCATAACTGTTCCCTCTTTACACACGAAACTGGAAGATTATAAGATCTGGAAGTCTAGAGATCAAAGTGAAACAGTGTCACTGCACTCATGAACTCACAGCTGTTGTGATTGCCTACACATACCTGACAAAGATTAGACCAGTCACCATATCAACATGAAAGGAGAGGGGCTATTGAGCCTCCATCACTAGCTGAAGATTGACTCAAAGTTGGTGACTACCTTTTTATATTTGATATATTTTTAAATTTTATAAAGTAAATTTTTGTTCTTAAACAAATTTAGAGCCCCTGCACCAGACATACTCCCCAACCCCCCACCAGACCTCATGTTTTCCAGGACACATGGAAAATATTTGTTCCCAGATGACCTTCAGTGAAAATTCATTCACTGGAGTATAATCATCCTATTTTGACATCATAAGTAAGGCCTAACCTCCCTCACCTAGTACAAATCAGTCTGAAGTATGTCCTGTCTTCAGCAGTAGGGTCTTCCAGTTCTGGCAGATAATGAAGAGCTCTGGAAATAGCTTGTTTTATTTTAGGAGACTCTTGGACCACTCTCTTCACCCACTCAGAAGGAGATATCCCTTTCCCGGCACTGTGTACCTTGCCATACAGCCTCCAGGTATACATATGCACTAATGTTCTGACACTGTATGTGCTTTTTTCAGGGGATTTCAGAAGGCACACAATTGAAATTGGTACATTATTAAACATGAATAAAAAGAGAACATGGGTTTGAGAGACAGTAGGAAGTCATCTAGGAGGAGTTAGCAAGAAGGAATGGAAGGTAAGTATGATAAAGTAGATGGTATGAAATTCTTAAAACATAAATAAAATATTATATTTTATGCATGCCTTTAATCCCAGCACTCAGGAGGCAGCAGCAGAGGCAGAAACAGGCAGATCTCTGTGATATTGAGGATAGCGTTATCTACACAGAGATTTTCAGGTCAGCTGTGGTTATAAGGAAATTATAATATTTTAGAAGTGGATATGAAGAGAACTTTAAGTCCAGTGCATAATCATTGAACTCTTGACAAATTACAGGATATTTTTGGGCTTCCCCAAGGCCATGGACATGTTATTCTGTTATATATTATTAATTACAAATTATAAAGTATAGCTAAAATAATAGGGGAGATTTGGGGGGTGAGTAGAATTGCAGAAAAATGAGAGAAGTTATAATTTGAACCAATTTTTTCCTATTAATTATATTACAAGGTAATGGTTCCTTTAATACCTATATTTTCTTTTTTTTTTTTTTTTTTTTTTGTCTTTTTGAGACAGGGTCTCCCATTAGTTCCAGCTTGCCTGGAGCTCACTATGTAGACCAGGCAGGCTTTGAACTCACAGAGATCCACCTGCCTCTGCCTCCCAAGTGCTTGGATTAAAGGCGTGTGCCACCACGCCCAGCTTATAGCTATATTTTCTTACTTATCAAAATTTTCTTTCAGTTGAAACTATAAATACATCTTTTCTGTGAAGAAAATAAATTCAAAGATTATTTTGGTTCACTCACTAGATTTACATAAAGAAAGAAAATTTCTCCAGTATGCACTTAATTTCCATTACGATGTTTAAAAATACCTAGATCCTGTTTTCTCTTCTATTTGATTGTGGAACACAGATATTCTAATAATGTTCTCTTTCCTTCTTTCCCTGGAGGTCTGTCTCCCAAGATGGTGAGAGAAATCCCAATGCTGTAATTATTTGAAAAACTTGGGATATTATGCCAAGTCCAAAGCCCTTATGAATAACTACCTTGATGTTTTGGTAGATCTTTAATGATTCCAAATGGGCCACGGCTTCAATATAGACATCTAACTTAACCTATGTCTACCTTAAAACAACAGGAATCCAACACTGCAGTCAGAAGATGCTGATAAGTTCATCAAGTTCACTTTGCAGGCTACATACTATCATTCTTAGACTCACTTCAGCCTTAGTGGAACACCATTCTGAAAACTCACATTGACTCTTTTCTAAGTAAAACTAAAACTTCTCAAGGAATCAACTGATAAAGGAACAGACCATTTCTAAAGCCAGAGAATGGATAATTAACAGGTCATGTTTCTCTATGGGAAAACGTGTTTGGAGAATTGGGCTCACTACGTCCAAAAGTAATTTTTAATTTGTGACAGAACAATGAATTAAGTTCATGTTTGCTTCCATAGAAGTAAATCAACACCACCAAAACAAGGAAAAATATTGGTATTCTACAGCCTTATTTTTTAACAGATTCTGCCAGATTACTTCACTATATCGGAAAAAAAGTAAGGTTTTAAACGTTTGGGATTTAAGAAGTAATAAGTCACAAACTAGTTGCTTCCTTGCTACTCAGGGAATAATGTAGTTCATTATAATTTTGCTGATGTTTATATTTTAAATTCTATGACATTAATGATATAAGCTTATAAAGTAGTTTTCTGATTCTGCATGCTGATCATTATTCAACTATTTCCTATAGATTAAATATGCATTAGAATTACTAATGACCACTGGTCAGACTCAGAACAGTAAACTAACAAGCATATAGAGAACAAATTGATTTTGATCTTAGGGGAACATTGCCAAGGAAAGAATGATGTGTATTTGATGCTAATATTAAATTTTGATGATGAAATGGGCTAAGAATAGATATTGAAAATAAAATAAATGTGTCTGGCTTTCAGCAATAGTAAAGGTGAAGATAATATGATGTTTAAACATCATTTATGACTAATTTAGGCTTTATTTCACTGCAGAAATCTCTTACTTCATCACACCCTGTCTTTTCTAATTTAAAAGATTTATTCTTTATACTATCTTACTATCAAATTTTTGATGGATCTAGTTCAAATGTTGTTCCTATTTATTAAATATGGAAAATTTCACAAATTTTTATGGCATCCTTGTGCAGGGGACATGTTAATCTTCTCTGTATCATTCAGTGTTAATATATATGTTGCCGGTGTGAGCACTTTTTCTGTTTATTTTGAGACAGGGTCTTCCTTTAGCCCCAGCTGACATAGAATGATCATGTAGACCAGGCTAGCCTTGATCTCCCAGACCTCCCCCTGCCTATGTTTCCCAAGTGCTGGAATTAAAGGTGTATGCCACCATGCTTAGCAATATTCCATTTTTAATATTCAAAAATATCTTGGATAGTGATATCATTCCACTTTAACTTAGTCATTTTCCTAACATAATATACTTCTCACTGATGTCATCATTCTCTATGCATTTAAAGCTTCTCTGATTCCTTACCTCAACCTAGATTGGCTAATCCTAAAGTCCATTTGCATATTACAAATTTCCAAAAAAGTAACATTGCTTGTTTCAAGTACAGAAAAGTATGATTAAAAGAATAGTGACTAGCAAGAGTTTTCAATTAATAAACATCATAAATAGCATTAAATGTCTTACACATGTGTCATTTAATATGCAAAAAATTGAGGTATGTTGTTCTTAACCTTTTGCACAGAATGTTACAGAATAGTATAAGGGACTTATCCAGGGTCCCAGTTAGAAAGTAAGAGAAGCTGAACTTGAACCTAAATCTCTCCAAAACTAAGTCTTTTGTGCCCAACTTAATGTCAAATAACCTCAGGTTTTACTATGTGTCAACATCTTCAATTATTAGTCAAATTTAAAAATATAACTAATATTGATTAATTAATTTCCATTTGCCACACAAAGAACATTATATTGATCATATAGGGAAAGAAGTAATATGTGATCTTAGGAGAGTTATTCTTATCTGAGGGATAATCACTACTTAATATTAATACTAATATATGTTACTCATTGCTAATATCATTGAAAAATATGTTTTGATTCAGGTTGGAGAATTAGGAGTGTTCTAGTTTGCTTTCTATTGTTGTGACAGAGCACACTTAGCCAGACCAACTTGAGGAGAAATAGATTTATTGGGCTTACATCTCCCAGGTCACAGTTCATCACTGAGGGAGCCCAAGGTAGGAACTCAGGGCAGGAAGCTGGAAGCAGGAGCTGAAACACAAGCTCTGGAGGACTACTGCTTACTGGCTTACTCCCCTGGTCCATGCTCAGCCTGCCTTCTTATGCAATACAGCACAAACTTCCCAGGGGTGGCAGTGCACACAGTGGGCTGGGCCTCCCACCTCACTCAACAATCAAGAAGATGCCCCACACAAATGGCCACAGGCCAGTCCAAAGGAGGCAGTTCCTCAGTTGGGGCTCCCTTGACACGGGCGTCTCAAGTTTACAAAGTTATCCAACACAATGAGACTTTTATTAAAGAAATGCTACTAAAGTTTAAGTAAATGAAGTAAAGGAACAGAAAGTTCTTATTGAAGAATGATGTCCTATGGTATACAACATTATTATTTACCAAGACATGGATGATTATTCTAACATGAGCATGGAGCTACATGTTTTCACTTCAATTTCTAATTCTGATCCCAGGAAACTTGAAAAGAATTAATTCAATGTACTTCATCAAGAAAAATGGAAATATAATACCCCATTTCATATTATTATTCTGTACATTAAATGACAAACCATGAAACCATGTAGAAAAGTGTCTGACATGAAAGCAATGTGATTCAAATGTTTGCTATAATATTGCCCATACTAAATGATGCATGATATAAATTGGAAAGAAAAAGTAAGACATGTTGTTAGTTAACATGAGAATGTAAACATAAATCTATTTGAGAGGTCTTACAAATTAATTACTAATAGCTATGAAGTCATATTCAGGAAAAAATGAAAAGAATCATGTGTTCTTACACATTGGACTTTTGTTCAGTGTTTATTATTAAAGTAACACTTAACTCATCTGTATAATTCTTCCTAAAGTGCTTTGAACTTTGGGTTCAAATAAAAAAGAGCAGAAAATTTTCTTCATTGAATAATAAGGTCCATTTAGGAGAAAAACCCTAGAATGAATGTTCAACAATTTTTGCACTTACATTGTATTTATCTTTTTAGTTGCATATAAGTTAAACCAGAATTCAAAGTTTTTATTACTTATAAAATATTAATAAACATATCAAGTGACTGAAAAAATACTCACTTTTTATTGTTGTATATTTATCATACATCATGTTGTGTTTAATAGGCAATTTCTTTCAGATGTATCATGTACTCTGATCATGTTCATGCTTTCCAGTCCCTTTCTTTGGTACTTTGGGCTCCATTCTCCATCCCATAATCTCTTCCCTTCCTATAACCGTAGTCTTATTTCTCTTTTCTTGCCATGTAATGCTTATGTACATATATACCACTTTACAGATTTTAAAGGCTTCCAGTACCTGTTTTTCTTTATTATTCATTGGTACTCTAAGATAAACCTCTACTTTGTGTGCACTTGTATAGTAATGTCTCCAGCATCACTAAACCCAGAGTACCTAAATTGCATCCTGAATCATATTTCTTAAATTATTTGTACTCTCTTTCAGTTATGGCTCCATGATATTGAAATCAATGTATAAAATTATGGAAATCTATAGATCATTGGTATAGCAAATATGAAAAGTGCTTTAGTAAATAGCAGTTTCATCCTGTATATAGAAAATATCAAATTATACCACTTTCAGTAATACATAAATGAAAATAATAAGAGTCCTCAGTAACTGGATGAATTCAATTCAAGCTGCAGTATTGTATAGGACTAAAATCAGTGATTCTTACAAGATTAACTCCCTGTATGGTAGGTACCATCGGTAACATTAAAATTAAACCTCAGTTCATGTTTATTTTGCTTTGTGTTTCCTGTCAGGCTCCTCCATGGGTGACAAGGGAACAAGCAATCACTCAGAAGTGACTGACTTCGTTCTTGTTGGTTTCAGGGTGCGCCCTGAGCTCCATATCCTCATCTTCCTGCTCTTTCTGCTTGTGTATATCATGATCGTTCTGGGGAACACTGGCATGATGTTCCTCATCATGTCGGATCCCAGGCTGAACACACCAATGTATTTCTTCCTAGGCAACCTCTCCTTCATTGATCTCTTCTATTCGTCTGTTATTGCACCAAAGACCATGACCAACTTCTGGTCTGAAAACAAGTCCATCTCCTTTGCAGGCTGTGTGGCTCAGCTCTTTCTCTTTGCTCTCTTCATAGTGACTGAAGGATTTCTCCTGGCAGCCATGGCCTATGACCGCTTCGTTGCCATCTGCAGCCCACTCCTCTATTCTGTTCACATGTCAACGCGCCTCTGTACTCAGCTGGTGGCAAGCTCCTATTTTTGTGGCTGTATCAGCTCTGTTCTCCAGACCAGCATGACGTTTACTTTATCCTTTTGTGCTTCTCGAGACATTGACCACTTTTACTGTGACACTCGTCCAGTTCAAAGATTATCTTGTACTAACTTATTTGTTAATAAAGTAGTATCATTTTCCTTATCCAGCATCATTATCTTACCTACTATCATAGTCATTACTGTTTCCTATATGTACATTGTGTCCACTGTACTGAAGATGCGCTCCACAGAGGGGCGAAAGAAAGCCTTCTCCACGTGCAGCTCTCACCTGGGCGTTGTGAGTGTGCTGTATGGTGCTGTCTTTTTCATGTATCTCACTCCAGACCGATTTCCGGAACTGAGTAAGCTGGCCTCATTATGCTACTCCCTAGTCACACCTATGCTGAATCCTTTGATTTACTCTCTGAGAAACAAAGATGTTAAAGAAGCTCTAAAAAGACTTCTAGAGAAGAGAAGCACAATTCATTGATTTGTTTTTCTCCCTGTCAGTAGTATTGTGAGTATTGTTTTTCTACCTCTTGTGAATACTTTATTCCCCTAATATAGCAGTGCTATTAGTAGATTTTTAAATGTAATATATTCTTAACAAATATTACATCATTTATTTTTCTCTCTGGTGCATCATTAATCTTTAAAGTCTTGGACTTGGGAATCTCCAGGAGGTTAAGGAAGCATTTATAATGATCTCCAATGACATTTCATTTTACAGAATCAATACTAATGAGGCAAAACTTTCATATTTTATTCTAATGACTTTTTGTACTTTATCTAGTATTCATAACCTTTCCTCCTATCTACAGTTTACAAAGTTAAGCACAATGAATTTTTAATATGATGCTTTGCCTATTTTATTGTTACATACAATATTACTTTCTATTTTTCTGTCATTAGCAGTTTAAGTAATTATTGTATTTCAGCTTGATCTAAGCCAATACTAGTTCCCAGATCTTAGTTCAATCTACTAAATTAGAAGATAGGGTGCTGAGAATATTTTTGATTGTTCATTCTCTCTATCTGACTGCTTATATTTATCTTGTTAATTGTTATTATTAAGGAATTATTTGATCGAGGTTTAGAAGCATTTGAGCCATCTAAATAAAATGTGTTCTAAAATGAAATTCTTTATCGATCTAGATACACTTCTTATAGATGTAAAGATGGCTCAGCTGTTAAAAACACTTGCTATTCTTCCACAGGACTCAGGTTTGAATCCTAGCACCTACATAGCAGCTGACAACCATCTGTAACTCCAATTCCAGGGAATCTGGCATGCTCTTTTGGCCTCTGCTGAGCATTGCACTCATGTGGTGTACTTACATGTATGCAGGCAAGATACCCATACATATAAAGTAAGAAATAAAGTATTTTAGATATATTTCTTTATTTGGTTAAATTTGTTGAAGACCTGTGTATGTATTTGGCATCATGATAGGCATAGGGACAAGTCATTTTACTTTTTATAGTATTTACAATTTAAAGAGTCAAATCCTTGGGCAGATAATTAATACCTATGTGATTATCCCAAACATAGTCTAAGAAAACACATGGTGAGCTACCTGGAAGCTGGAGGCTGCAGTTAGTGAAAGGACTCTAATGTCAGGCATCAGATGGATATTAAGGCCAGGGAATTTTCTTCAATGGATCATACTGCTTATGTGGACTTAAAATATACCTATAGGGCTGGAGAGATGGCCTAGTGGTTAAGAACGCTGACTGCTCTTGCAGATGACCCGGGTTTGATTCTCAGCACCCACATGCCGGCTGAGAACCGTCTTTGACTCTAGTTCCAGGGGAATCTGACGCCCTCTTCTCACCTCCATGGCAATGCATGACACAGGTACACAGACCTGCATGCAGACAGTACATTCATACACATAAAAGAAATAAATAAAATAAAAATTTATATATATATATACCTATATACATGAAAAAAGACATATTTGAAAAAGTAAAAAAAAAGTAACAAATATCTCTTGAAATTCTTAATTGGTTATAATAAAGTTGTTCAATAAAAGGTCAGTTTTCAAGATAATTTCATTTATATATCACCAATGACCAGGTAGAAATTTTAATTTACTATATAATATGGAGGTCATATCAGCAAGATGTTGGGACAGAACAATCAATTCTAGTTACTTACAGAAATACAAACAATAAATTCAACAATGATTTATAGAGCAAAATACATTCATGAACACTGTGAAATATGGTGACTATATACTCAAGAATAGCTGCATTAAAATGAGAGAAAAATTGCCAGGTGTGGTGGTGCATGCCTTTAATCCCAGCCCTTGTGTGGCAGAGATAGGCAGATCTCTGTGTGATAGATACTACCCTGGTCTACATAGTGAATTCCAGGAGGGTTGAGACTAGGGAGACCCTGTCAAAAAATGAGTAAAAAGAGCAATTTCGCTTTATCTATCTGTGATACATCCACAGATTTACTCAGCTCCATCACAGGAGATTGTGGGTTTTTTTGCTTTTTTGTTTTTTTCCTATAACATCTACCTTTGGAAGAAATACAGGAGGGAAGGTCGTATCCGAAGAGGTCTGTTTGTCTTATTCTATTTGGAGTACCTATGACATCAGGAGAGTGTATGCTGGGGGTACTGAGAATACAGTTGAGTAAAAGTTGGGATGCCTGAATGAGCTGAGACATAGGAACTTGACCTTTTCATTTCTGGAGGGAAGGAGATAAATAGGGTTGTGTGTTCAGCATTATGGTGGTCTTTTTAAATGTTTTTTTTAAAGACATTTTGGGGAATTAGAGGGAAATTGCATTTTGTCTGTTGGGTTATGAAATCAAGGAAAAATAAGAGCTTGACGTTTTTGTTTTTAATATATATTTTACTGAATTTTTTGTACATTTCATAAGCATTTGTACCCAGATGTCCCTCAGTGCAAATTCAGCCACTGGATTTTAGTCAGCCTGTCTAGAATCACTTCTTTTTTTAATTTTATTTATTTTTGTATGTGTATGAATGTACTGTCTGCATGTAGGTTTGTGCACCCGTGTCATGCAATGCCGTGGAGGTCAGAAGAGGGTCTCGGATTCCCCTGGAACTGGAGTTCTCCTGGAATTGGAGTTACAGACGGTTCTTAGCCTCCATGTGGGTGGTGAGGATCGAACCCAGGTCCTCTGCAAGAGCAGTCAGTGCTCTTAACCGCTAGGCTATCTCTCCAGCTCCCTAGAATCACTTCTTTAAAGATTTACTTCCCCTTAACCTGAAATTATTGGTTGTCAATGTTTTCTCAGCTAAGGTTGGGGCCTGTTGCCCATTTTCCCACTTCTATGGTGGGATTTTGTCTGATTTAGTCAGCATGGGTATTGTGCATGCTGTCACTGTTGTTGGAGGGTCATATGAGCAAGTTTTGAAAGGCTTTAATACTTCTGTTTCCTTATGTTCATGCACCAATTCTAGCTCTCACAATCTTTCCACTCCCCTCTTCTGCAATGTTCCCTGAGTCATGGGTGGGTGAGGTTTAGTAAAGGAGTCTTATTTAGGGACATACACTGTGCATCCTCTTATTCTGTAAAATTTGGCCAGTTGTGGCCTTCTGTGTGCATCACATTCTACTGTATGAGGAAGCTTCTCTGGTGATAGTTGAAGGACCTATTAGTATTCTCTCTATCCCCTTTTCTTCTATTTTCCATGAGCCTTAGGTGCAGAGGTTCCATGGCACACTGGGGCTGGGTACCTCTAAGAAATATATTCTATGTGACCAGTTGTGGAACTCTGTAGTAGCCTCCATCTATTGCAAAAAGAATCTTCTTTGCTGAGTGGTGTATGTACAGAGTACTTGTCTGTAAATATAAGGATCCATATTTAGCATATGGTAAGATATTTCATTTGTATAGAGATATGTCAGAGATAGAGATTTCTCTAGATCTATGACCTCTCCAGCCATGTGTATTTGGCCATCTTTACATTGCTATCCATGAATCACTTCCCATTGAGAGGGGCTATACGTCCAATTAGATAGCTACTAATTGGCACCTAGACAAAGAACCACCACTGCACCAATATAGATGCTTTTCTGTGCTGGTTGTTGTAGTTATTAGGCTTTACAGCTGGATTGTACCATGAATTGATGGTCTCCCTTTGCAGCTTGCATAATATCCTCTAAAACTATGGAACCTAGTCTTCAGGGAAGAAAGAGGCTTCCAGGTCAGTTCTAGCTTCATTGTTCCAAGTCCTGTGACTGAAATATGTCCTGTCTTCAGCAATAGGATCTTACCTTCAAGTTCTGGGTAACAATCAAGGGCTTTGGTAATATCCTGTGTTATTTGTGGAGTCTCATGGATTACCCTGACCAACAACTTAAAGAGAACGTTCTCCTGTATGGCACTGTGTTTCTTGTTACATAGCCTTCAGGTATTCACCTGAACTCATGTTCAGATATATACATGTATTCTTCAGAGGAATTTTGAGTTAACATAATTCCCTCTGACTTTTCACACAACTGAAGATTTATCAATCTCCTCTCTCTCTATTCAATCCCCCTCCTACCTCTCCAGTTTAACCATCTCCATTTTCTTCATTTTCCCTTTGATGAATATACCTATATCCTATTACCTCTTGCATTCCTTCTTCTCCTTTAACCTCATGGTTCCTTGTATATCCTCCCCCTGCACTTCCTTGTTGAATATCTCCCGTTTCCACATTTCCCCCTTGGTAACAACTGCTTCCTAATACCCCCCTCTCCTACTGGTGCTTTTCCTTTACCTCCATTGTTCCTTTTCCATTTCCCTGACCCTGCTGTTACATCAGGATATATGCTCACACATACGTGATTGGTGCTAAGATCCACAAGTGAAAGAGAACATTCATCACATTTTTTTCTGTGTTACATCACAGAGTATAACAGTTTATATTTCTTTTGGGGGGGACTGTTTTTTTTCGAGTCAGGGTCTCCCTGTAGCCCTAGCTGTCCTGGAACTCACTCTGTAGACCAGGCTGGCCTTGAACTCACAAAGATTCACCTGCCTCTGCCTCTCAAGTGCTAAGATCATAGTTTGTATTTCTATCCATTTACCTGCAATATCTTTATTTCATTATTCTTTACTCCTGAGTAAAACTCCACTGGGCAAACATACCACATTTCCATCATCCATTTATCAATAATGGGACATTTAGGCTGCTTCCATTTCTTAGTCCTCACAATGGTTCCCTGTGTCATTGGACTGTCTTGTTGCTGCTGACTGTTGGGGGTCTTCTGCTGTGTAAAACTAATCCTTAAAGACTTGGATTCAAGTTTATACTCCAAAACAAAATTATAAAATGCACAGACAGAATATGAAAACAAATCACAGGAATTAAAGATGCTCACTGAAATTAACATGAAAATTTTGGTATACGTAGAAAATATAAAAGGTGTTTAACAAGAAACATAGATCTGAAGAATACAATAATTGAACTAGAAAGATTCACAAGAAAAATACAAGAAATAGTGGAGTTAATCAGTCAGAAGAGAGTTTCATCAAAAAATTGAGATAGATCACTTGAAATGACCTACTTTAAAAAACTTAATGATATAATCATGAAAAAAAAATTTTTTGGAGTACTATCAAGTAGAAGTATTGTGAATTATGTCCAAGCAGAGATCAAAGAGCAAAAGTAGCAGAACTCTATTTCAGCAAATACTGGATTAAAATATCAGTTCTGGGCTGGAGAAATGGCCTAGCAGTTAAGAGCGCCAACCGCTCTTACAGAGGACCTGGGTTCGATCCCCAGCATCCACATGGCGGCCAAGAATAGTCTGAAACTCCAATTCCAGGAGAACTCCAGTTCCAGGAGAATCCGACACCCTCTTCTGACCTCCGCAGCATTGCACGACACAGGTGCACAAACCTGCATGCAGACAGTACATTCATACACATACAGGAATAAAAATAATTAAAAAATAAAATATCAGTTCTGGGAAGAGGAATGGGCATTGATATCTAAGAATTCCACTGAACTTGAAATAGGAAGGTTTCCAGTACCTTCCAAAACCTAAAATAAATACAATGAAATTTACAGATGTTAAAAACATAATGATTTTTAATAGCAACAAGAGAAAATTAACTCATCAAAAACATTATTTAGCACAAATATTACAAGCCACAAGAATGTGAGAATTTATTCAAAATTCTGGGAAAAGTAGCAATTAACAATATTATGTCCAACCAAGTTCTCCTTCGACACATGAAGGAAAAATAAAGTACTTCTTAGATGAACAAAAGCTGAGAAAGTTTGTCACTATGATACCTGCCTTACATGAGTTTCTAAATGGACCATTTATGTAAAAATTGAAGGATCCTAAATCCCGTTACAAAAACATATGAAAGCATTAAATTGAGGATAAAGTAAATAAATGTTAAGTTACAGAAATCACAAAACACAAACCATACAATAATAATAATAATAATAATAATAATAATAATCTAATGAACACACTACAAAATAATGCAAATTGTTGTATTAGTAACATAGAGTCAGGGAAAGTGAGGTTCACTAAAGCACAAAAGGCATTTAGAAAATAAAAGATATAAGATCAGAAAAGAACTCCTTTCCCTATAATATTATAATTAAAACATTAATTCACTGGACAAAGAAATTATTGAAAGCAGCAAGGGAGAAAAACAGTTACATATAAAGACAGGGTCATCAGAATTACGAGAGACTTAAGGGAAACTTTTAAAGCCATGAAGGTTTTAGAATGACATATTTCAAGTTCAGAAAGGAAAAAGTGCCAACACAGGTTACTATATCCAGCAAACTTATCTGTCATAGTCGAAGGAAAAGGGGAAAAAAATCCACAAAAAAAAAAGGCAGAGGAAAAGAATTCTTAACTACTAATCCAGTTCTACAGAAGAAAATTGCAGATATAATTTTGACTGAAGATTAAGAAATCACATCTATGAAGCTGCAGGAAAGAGTAAACTAGCTTGAATAGTAGTTCAGCATAAAAATTAGATAAACATCAAACACTACAAAATCAATAACATGATAGTAACTAATGCACACTTTCCCATAATATCTGATTATTAGTATCTCAGTTCTCTACTACAGGCACATGCCGACAAGTTGTATGAAAAATAGGATTAATCTATTTTTTGCCTCTAAGAAATCAACATCAAGGGACTGGAGAGATAGCCTAGCGGTTAAGAGCACCGACGCTCTTGCAGAGGACCCGGGTTCGATCCCCAGCATCCACATGGCAGCTAAGAACCGTTTGTAACTCCAATTCCAGGAGAACTCCAGTTCCAGGGGAATCCGAGACCCTCTTCTGACCTCCGCGGCATTGCACGACACGGGTGCACAGACCTGTATGCAGACAGTACATTCATACACATACAAAGATAAGTAATAATAAAAAAAAAAATTAAAAAAAAAAAGAAATCAACATCAAAAACAGATACTTAGAATGAAATAAAAGTATACTCAGGAAGTGGAGATAAGAAGAAAGCAAACTCTGTTCTATTATCCAACATAATAGAATTCAAATAAAAATTACCACAATTCTAAACACAAATACATTGAACATCTATACATCCAGTTTCATAAAACTAGTATCCCTAGATGTAAAGACACAACTTAGCTCAAACACAACCGTAGTGGAAGACTATAATATCCAACTCCTACAAATAGAAAGATCATTCTGACAAAATTAAACACAGAAACATGAATTAACCCATATGGATCAAGTGAATCTAGCAGACACCTTTCAGAATAACACATTGAATCCCTGTAGAATGCACATTCATCTCAGCAGCCCATGGCTTTCTCCAAAATAGATCATATAATAGGATGCAAAGCAAATATTGGTAGATATAAGAAAATGGGCATATTTTTCAATATTTTATGAGGCAAAGTAACAAATTGGAGATCAAAATAAAGAGAACCTAAAGAATATAGAATTTGAATAACAGATTATTAAATGATGACTGTAAGAAAAAAATCAAACCTTTCCTCCCATAAACTGTTTCTGGTCAGAACTTAAACCTATAAACTTCCCTCTTAAGACAGCTTTTAATGTGTTCCAGAGGTTTTGTTATATTGTATTATCCTTTTTGTTTAGCTCCAGGAATACTTTTTTCTTAATTTCATCTTTGACCCATTCATCTATCAAGAGTGTGTTCTTTAATCTCCATGAGTTCATGTAGTTCATATGGCTTCTTTTTGTATTGATTTTAAGCTTCATTGAATTGTTGCTGATAGAATGCATGGACTTATTTCAAATGATTTTATTTGTTGAGGTTTGTTTTGTGATTCAGTATCTGGTCAATTTTAGAGAATGTTCCATGTGGTGCTGAATAGAAAGTGTATTCATTGGTGCTTGGGTTGAATATTCTGTACATGTCTGATACGTCCATTTGATGTATGGTATTGTTTAATTCAGATGTCTCTCTGTTTATTATTTGTACATTTGACCTGTCTAATGGAGAGAATAGTGTATCAAAGTCCCCTATTACTGACTTGGGGTTAATCCATAATCTAAATTCCTATAATTCTGTTTTATGAAATTGGGTGCACCAGAGTTTGGCATATATATATTTTTTTCATGATTGTAATATCTTCTTGGTCAATTAGTCCTTTGATTAGAATGTAGTACCTATCTTGAAAGAAAGAGATTGAGGAAGACAGAAGAGGATGGAAGCACCTCATGGATTGCAAGAATTAATATTATTAAAATAACCATCAATAGAAAAGAACCAGGGATATAAAGGGAAAGGAGCCTAACAGAGAAAATCAGAGAGACAGGAGTTACTAAGGGTAAGATGGGTAAAATTGGTGTATTTAAATGGGAGGGGAAAAGGGAGGATTATAGAGGAAACTAGAGGGTTTAAGAAGGAAGCCAGGTGTGGTGGCTCATTCTTTTAATCCTAGCACTCAGAAGGCAGAGACAGGAGGATTTGTGTGAGTTCAAGGCTAGCCTAGCCTACAGAGTGAGTTACAGGACAGCTGGGGCTACAGGGAGACCCTGTCTCAAAAAGATGAAGAAGAAGGAGAAGAAGAAGAAGAAGAAGAAGAAGAAGAAGAAGAAGAAGGAGGAGGAGGAGGAGAAACTCAAGAGAAGTGTGACCATAGAGATAGGTATTATCAAGGGAGATATGGGGACATTGGCAATATTTTAACTGTAAAGGGCATAGATAGGTGAGATGAATAATTCGATCCTCTTGCTGAAGACAGGACATAGTTCTTATAAGGATTTGGAGCAATGGAGTTGGAACTGACCTGGAAGTCTGTTCCCTGAGAGCTAGCTGTAATAGATTTGTAGAGTATTATGCAAGCTCCTAAGGAGAGCATAAATTGATGGTCCAATCCCAGCTTTAAGCCCTAATAACCACAACAATGACCAGCACAGTAAGCTACATTGCTGCAATAGTGGCACTTTTATCTTGGGATAGTACACAGCTATCTAATTGGACTTAAAGCCCACTCAGTGGGCAAAATCTCATATTTGGTACTGTAAACATAACCAAATACACAAGGCTGGAGAAGTCACAGAGCAGCTCCAGACAAACGTATTTCTTACTATGGTAAGATACTTATACTTACTAAAATATGGATCATTTTATTTACAGACAATTATTCCTTTCATCACTCAGCAAAGAAGCTTCTTTTACAACAGAGGGAGATTATTACAGAGTTCCACAACTGACTGGTAATATACAGAGATTATCTCTCAATTGTTGAAACCTAAGTGGCATATATACAATGTAACCTCTATACCTAAGGCTCAAGGAACATAGTGGAACAAGGGGCAGGGATAACGTTAATGCATCTCTTTGCTCTCATCAATGAATCTCCCTCAGTCAACAGAGGGTCATGAACACAGGACACAAGTAGCCAAAGCATAGAGAATAAGTGTCCACAAAATGTGAGTCCTTGGGCAGGACTCCTATATTAATTTCCACCCACCTAGTACTCAGGGACCATTGTGGAAATGGGGGTGGAAAGATTTTAATCCCCATGGAGGTTGTCCATGACCATATGGAAACTGAGTCCTACATACTCCTGGGACCTTTCTCATATGAGCCTACAGCAATGATGTCAGCATGCATAAGACCCATGAAATCTTAAGTAGACAAAAACCCAACACATAACTGTGGAAATGGGCAGCAGGCCTCAATCTTAGTTGAAGATCTATTGGCAGCTGATTTCTGTTGGGTGAGAAGAGCACTAAAGTCAGAAGTCCCAAGTTCTGTGAGAGAATCTGTCTGAAAGAATAATGTGGAGAGTGATAAAGACACCAGATCTCAACTTCTGGCCTCCAAACCTAAGGGAACCCATTCCATACACACATACATACACAAGCAGACATTGCCCCCACCTCACACAAACCAAATGACCAAAACTGTATTAAAAGTCATCCAGTGCTTTAAGAAGCTTCTCTGGTGAAAGCTGAGCACAATGTGAACCTATGTTGTGGATATAAATGAATATTATCATGAAAGCAAAAAGAACCTGGAGCAAAGCATACCCAGTGTTAAGGGACAATAGATGCCAACCCAGGTTACTATACCCAGCAAAAATGTCAATCATAGTGGAAGGAGAGAGGAAAATCTTCCATGACATAAACAACTTGAAAGAATACATATCCGGAAAACCAACCCTTCAGAGAATACTTGAAGGAATTCAAAGAACAGAAGAAAGGAGCAACCAATCCCAGGCACCTAGAAGGAGAAATCAATAAAAGCATAACTGCAGAAGTAGAAACCTAAATCAAAACCGCAGATGGATAATAAGACAAAAGGGAGCAAAACAAACCTATCAGTCATAACCTTAAATATTAATGGACTAAATTCCCCAATCAAAAGACATAGACTGGGAGACTGGATTAGGAAACAGAATCCATCGATATGCTGTCTACAAGAAACACATCTTACCTTCAAGGACAGGCACCACCTTAAAGTGAAGGGATGGAAAAAACTATTCCAAGCAAATGGTACCAAAAAGAAAGCAGGTGTTGCTATTTTAATATCAGATAAAATAGACTTCAAAGTAAAAGAAATCAGAAGAGACAAAGAAGGCCATTACATTTTCATCAAAGGAACAATCCACCAAGAAGATTTCACAATTATGAATATATATGCCCCAAATTCTGGTGCACCAAACTTTATAAAGACAATTCTCCAGGACCACAAGTCACAGACTAACCCCAGCACACTCATAGTGGGAGATTTCAATACCCCACTGAGTCCTTTGGATAGGTCAACAGGACAAAAAATAAACAGAGAGACATCTGAACTGAACGATATGATACACCAAATGGACCTCATAGACCTCTACCGAACATTCCATCCTAATACCAGAGAATACACTTTCTACTCAGCACCCCACGGAACATTCTCCAAAATCGACCACATCCTGGGACACAGAAGAAACCTCTACAAATACAAAAAGATTGAAATAATTTCATGCATCCTGTCAGACCACAGTGCAATGAAGCTCAACATCAACACCAGGACAAGCCCTCCTGCCTACAAGAACACATGGAGACTAAACAACACACTCTTGAATAATGAATGGGTCAAGGAAGAGATAAAGAAAGAAATAAAAACATTCCTGGAACTGAATGACAATGACAATACAACACAACAAAACCTATGGGATACCTTAAAAGCAGTCCTAAGAGGGAAATTTATAGCCCTGGGTGCCTACATTAGAAAAACAGAAAGAGCACAAGTGAATGATCTAACACTACAGCTAAAAGCACTTGAGAGGCAACAACAGATGAACCCTAAACGCAACAGACAGGAAGAAATAACAAAAATCAGAGCAGAAATCAATGAAATAGAAACAAAGAAAACAATACAAAAAATCAATGAAGCCAAAAGTTGGTTCTTTGAAAGAATAAACAAGATAGACAGACCTCTAGCCCAGTTAACAAAAAGAAAGAAGGAACAACTCCAAATCAATACAATCTGTGATGAAAAGGGAAATATCACAACGGACAAGGAAAAGATCAAGAAAATTATATGGGAATATTACAAGAACCTATATTCTACCAAGTTTGAAAATCTAGAAGAAATGGATGAATATCTGAAATCCTGGGAATCACCAAAGCTTGGCCAAGAAGAGACCAGCAGCTTAAACAGACCCATAACATATGAAGAAATAGAGGATGTAGTAAGAAGCCTCCCAACTAAAAAAAGCCCAGGTCCAGATGGTTTCACAGCAGAATTCTATAAAACATTTCAAAAAGACCTACAACCATTATTACTGAAACTGTTTAGAAGTATACAATCAGAGGCAATTCTCCCTCATCTGTGGATGCTAGTGCCAATTACCCAGTTGTATTTCTTGTGTAGGGCCCCCTGAGCTTTTGTACAAAGCAGTTGGGCGTAATGCATTTTGGAAACAACAACAACAACAACAACAACAACAGAAAAGACTGCATCAAAGAACTGACTGAAACAGTGAACTTCTGCTCAAAACAGTCAACTTCCCCATGGACAATATTGAGAAAGACTAAGAGATGGAAAGCATGTTTGGCAGAATGCATGAGCTCTGGGGGGGTGGGGGAATGGGCGGGAACACGGGTCTAGATTTGTTAAAAAAAAAAAATGTCAAGGAAATGAAGTCCCACTGCCTATAAAGCCCAGCCAGTTGTGAATCAAAAATAAATAAATAAATAAATAAATAAATAAATAATTATTATCAAGTCAGTTTTACTATATGTTTACTCATGAAAATGAGACTAATGGGTTTTCCCCTAGGGCCTGTAATCTTCCCATCCATTAGCTACTGAAAATGTTTTCAGTGTCTGCTACAGGTAAAGTGGAGCAGGCCTCAAATCCAATCAGAATGTTTACCTCTATAATATTTATGCCATTTTACACCAATAGGATCATTTTGCCAGGCTGTTCATTATTGCAGCTTACAGAGGGCACAGCTGGATGAGACTGTTGATGGGTGAGCTTCTCCCACAGTAGCCTGCATGGCATCTCCTCTCACTATGAAAGGTAGATAGCAGAAAGAAAACTTATAATTCAGTTCCAGTTTGAATTCTCTATATTCTGTGTCCAAAGCGTGTGGTGTCTCCAAAAAAGTTCTTGTAGACAACCAAGACCACTGCCACTAGGTTATATCATCTGGGGGCTTCAGTGTTCTACCTTTCCAACAACTTTTACTAAGAACATATCCTACACTGGGCACTGGGACTTTTGCTCAATAACCATGGCTTCTGGGAGGAGAATTATTATCCCATGTGGGTCATTATACATAGACATATATCAAGGCTGTCAAATGAGATATGAAAACTTTAAGTACCAACTTGTAATCCTTGATGAATCACATGTATAACAATTTTCTAAATGGGAAAAATATATGAATATTGATTTCCTACTTAAATAAAATTTTCACCACACCAGATGAGGAGAATATCAGTGATCTGGTGAAGGTATTGAACTATTCTTTTCCAAACTTTTTCTTCCACCTCACAGCTTTTTCAGTGAGCTGTCATTAGTAACATAGTAATGACACAAGTAGCAACATGTGTGGCTGATATTGTTAGTTCTGGGCTTCCCAGAATTCCAAGGGGCACATAAATGTCCACGTCCTCCAGAGGCTGTCAATCTTCTGACCTCTTCCCCTGTACCTGAGTTCCTGCCCCATGGCTATAAGTGGGTGGGCCCCGTCGCCATCTTGCCCCTGTCCCTGCTCCTGTTCCACCATGTGCTAGCAAGCTCCTGATCTGGCCATTCCAATTGAAGTAAATCATGTTCCTGGAATGACTTAAGTCTCATGTGCCTTTTTATCTGGGGGTGCGCACATTTATAACCTAGTTCTGTCCAGGGGTCGAGTTATTTTTCTCCCCCTGAAAAGAACCACCTTTCTTTTGGAAACCCCTGGAAACTTCCAGCAGCATGTTTCTCCAGAGAACCAGCTTCCGCACTTCACAATAATGTCCCATTCTCTCTCTGCTCCCCTGCACTCTTTCTCCCTCCCTCTCTCTCCCCACGTCTGCCTCTCATGCTTTCTCCCTCCTCTCCCTGCTTTTCTTCTCAGCCTTATCTGCCATTTTGAACCCATTGAGGTTTGCAGACTATCTCAACTGCCACACTACAACCCTTTTCTGCAGTCTCAGGATGCTGAAACTGCAGCTAGGGTCCCTCTGAATTTACCACCCCTGTGCCCCCAGGACACTGGGCTCACAGGCCTGTAGGTCTTCTCTGTACTTCTGAGTTTAAGAAAGGACTTCCTTAGCACTCAAAAGTACTTCTAAGGTTGAATTTCCCTGCTTTGTTCCCCCCCACACCCCACATGCTTTCATCCATCTCTACTGACCTCTTGACCTCCCTACAACCTTAACAGATTTCTGCAGTGAATTCTATTTTATTCAGAAACCCATTTTTGTTTCTGCTTCTGTATACAAGCCTCTGTCCCATTTTATTCAGAAATCCATTTTTGTTTCTACTTCTGGATACAACTCTCCGTATCTGGGATTAAGGTGTCCAACACATTCTGTCCCACCTGGCATCCAGATCTTGCCTCAGGCAGTAAAATTTCAAGGAACTTATGATTTTTCCTCTAACAATAAATTTATTCTCATTAAATTAGCAGGTAATCTATGTGAGCCAGATCTGCCCTGCCTGCCCTGTCTACCACCCTGCACAGGCAGAAACACACATACACACACACACACACACACACACACACACACACACACACGTGCTGCAAAGCACAGTATGGGCACACAGGCTTTTCCCACATGAGTAGATGTCTTAAATCCTAAATGATTCTGTGTATATGTTACAATTGAAATTAATGGTTCCACAGCACTGCACAACAATGGACAACTTTAGAGTGATGTGTGGGGCAGATCAGGGAACTGAGAATTTTCTATGCCTTGCCACCAAGTTATTCTGAGTACCTTACCTATGACATGACATTTTAGGGGGGAAAAAAAGGATCATCCATTGTCCAGAGTTAACGGATACAATTAAGTCATGTATCTGTCCAACCTTTCTGTGTGTTATAACCGTTCTCCAATGTGTCTTTGTGATTCATGTAACTGTCATGTGTCCATGTTCTCCTGTGTGGTTTTCTGTCAAAACAAAGAGGCTACTTCAAACTACTTTCATGCTATATTGTGCACAAAAACAAAAATTAAATTAAGCTTACTTTTGGCATTCCTCTTAAGCTTTTTCAAAGGCCTGATTTGAACCCGGGTTTCTAAGTTTCTACATTGGTTATCTAAAGATTTTATTTCTTATCTGTCCAAATTATTTCTTCATAG
Source organism: Rhizomys pruinosus (assembly GCA_009823505.1). NCBI lineage: Eukaryota > Metazoa > Chordata > Mammalia > Rodentia > Spalacidae > Rhizomys > Rhizomys pruinosus. Next base: position 3,105,942 of record VZQC01001698.1, on the reverse strand, counting down.
GTATTATAATTAAAATTTCCTTTCCAGTTTCTTTTCTTGTTTCCAGACCTCTGAAGACCTGATTCTTGACCATTCTGTTCACTAACAGATGCTTTTTTTTCTTTTCTCCTACTTAACCAGGCTTCTGACAACTGTGCCACCCTCCCTCTGACCAGAGACCATTTTAAATATCCCTGGATTCATTCATACTCTGGCACTTGGACAGTGGCACACAGCTTCCCCTGCAAGCCTTCCCTTCAGTGAAATAGCCCAAATACCTCTGGTATTGTCAGTTCTTTAATTATTGTATATATAATTCTGTTTTCCATCACTTGTTAAAATATTTCAGTAAGTTCATAGTTTTAGAACCAAAGGTGCAAGACATCAATACCAGCATGATAAGGAAACTGTATTAGCCATCTCAGCCCTGGCAGTACAATCAATTAGAGCTGCATGTTTTAAATAATATTTCTAAAGGTGTTTTTTTCCAATGTATGTGACTATTCAGTACAAACACTAGGATAAAAATCTCTTGAATGAATGTGTGGATAAATGTGTGTATGTGTATGATATTATTAAACAGCATATTAAGATCTGTCTGTGTATAGTAGCAATGCACGTGCCTCTACTCAATACAAACTTTATAAACTGCCATCACCAAATTCATTTATTGGAAGCTTATTTACGAGTATATGCATGAGGTACCATTCACTTTTAATAATTCTATGATGTAATTATATCATATACAAAAAAATTGTGTTTCACCTAACAAGTACTATGTACCTTGCTACAGCCTCAAGTGAAACAGACATATATATTGAGTTACCCATACATACTAAAGCTATTTTATACATCTGCTATACTTTGCACATGTTACTTTTAATATTATTTATTTATTTATTTATTTATTTATTTATTTTTAATTTTTGGTCTTTTCGAGGTGGGGTCTCCCTGTAGTCCCAGCTGTCCTGGAACTCACTCTGTAGACCAGGCTGGCCTTGAACTCCCAAAGATCCACCTGCCTCTGCCTCCCAAGTGCTAGGATTAAAGGCGTGTGCCACCACGCCCAGCACTTTTAATATTTTTAAAGAAAATTTGGGTTTTACTTCTGTTGAACACAGTGACAGTCCGAATGTAACCAATTTGGGTGAACCTTAAATATTTCCTGTCTGCTGCTATAATTCAAAATTTGGGGACAAGTGACATGGTCTCATTTGAGATAGTCCTAGAAGGTATTGGTTTTAGCCCCTTTATTATCTTGGGTTTGTTTCATTGTCTATGTTAGAACTCCTTTTGCCTTTTATGGTTTAAATACATTCCACTTTGAGTACCTAAATGACCTTAATAGACCTTAAAGAACAAATTGTAGACCTTACTGCATAGGTTTAATGTCAATTTGATATACCTGAGCTAAGAAACTTCAATAATTACCTTCATTGGACTGGCCTGTGCCCATTGTGGGTAATGCTATCCTTGGCCAGATATTTCTATATTTTATACAATAAACTGAACATGAACTAGCAACACAAGCCAGTAAGTAGCATCCTTTCCTAGCCTGTGTTGCATTTACTACCACCAGGCTCCTACCATGAGCCTTTATTATAAGTCAGAATATTTTGCCACAGCAATTTAAAATGTATCAAGAGTGCTTAAGTCAATGTCCAAGCTTTACTTAGGTGTTATATGGCAATTAAAGTACCAAATTTATTCAAATGATCCTCTTGGGGGTTTAGCAACCATACTTAAAGTTCCAATGTAATTTGGCAAAAGGGATTTGAAGGGACAATCTTTTGGCCCTTACCCTCTAAGGTCGACTTAAACTCTATGGTCCTGCATCAGTACATTTGTACATGTCCTATGGCAGTGAGTGACCGGTCATCCCAGGCCATGGAGATCTTGGATATTCACTTAAAAGGACTTTGTCTGGCCAGTGTCCAGTCAAGGGAGGAAAGTTCATATAGAAGAGAAACTCCTCATGCTTCAAAGGGAAGCTCTGGTCAAGCAAGGCCTGACATTGTCCTCACATAAATGGAACTGGTGAAGAGTGCCAGGTGCAAAGCCTGAGTGTCCCCATAAGGACCAGAACCTCAACTGACCTTAACACCAAAACTAATTTATCTGAGCTAACTGTGTGGTTTTAAACACCCCAACAGGAAACTATAATCAAAAGAAGAGAAAAATGAAATAACTTAGTACCAGAGAGATAGGTGAGAGACGTACTGTGCCAAGTTAGAAACTTATTGTGTTATGTTAGAAAATATCTCAGAGATAGGTGACAAATTTACTGTGCCATGCTAGAAGATACGACCTTTTATATTCTCATGGTTATGGCTGATATTATGGAGCCCTGTGTACTAAAACTGGCTCTCATTCTACAGCTCTATGCACTAAAACGTTTTTCCAATTCCTCAAACTAAGGTACAGTTCCTCTCTCCCTTTGCAGACCCTAGACAGGGACCTTCCAATTGCTAATGTGCCCAGAACCCCACCCCCCACCCCTGTTGGTACTGTGAAGTCCCTGCACTGTTATACTCATATAAATCTCAATCAACTTGTCTTTTCAGCTGCAGAGAAAATGTCCACTAAGTACTGGCCACTATCGATCTGGACCGAAACCACCTGGCAGAGCTCCCAGAGCAGCCAAGATGGGAAACCAGATCCCAACCCTCCAGCCTGACACGTGTTCCCCCAAGACTTCACCCCCCCCCCCACATCTCTGAAGCAGTTACAGAAGAGAGAACAGCTTCCCATTTCCTTATAATCAAAAAGCTGGAATGTTAGGTCTGGGCTTTCGAGAATTTCAAGGGACACACAGATGTCCACTTCCTCCAGAGGCTGTCAACCTTCTGATCTCTTCCCCTGTAACTGAGGCCCCATCCCGTGGCTATAAGTGGGTGGGCCTCAGTCACCATGTTGCCCCTGCCCCTGCTCCTGTTCCAACACGTACTAGCAGGCTGCCCATTCTGGCAGCTCCAATGGAAGAAATCATGTTCCCAGAGTGACTTAAATCTCATGTGCCTTTTTATCTGGGGGTTTGCATCTTTATAACATAATAAAGAGCTGACTGGAAAAGTGCCAATCCTATATTTTCATATAATAATCATATAAAATATTGCTATCTTGTTTCAGGTTTATTATATTAGTGCATTTCCACTAAGAAGGTATATTTATTTTTACAGATTGGTCTCTAGGTGTCATCTCACCTTTCTTGCTGAAATTGTTTCTGTTAATACCATGCTAGGATTTGGCAAATCTCTCTTTTTTTTTTGGTCTTTTCGAATCAGGGTCTCCTGTAGCCCCACCTGGCCTGGAACTCACTCTGTAGACCAGGCTGGCCTTGAACTCATTGGCAAATCTCTTAATAGTCACTATGCCATACTCATGAATGCTTTGAGATAAGGCATGGAATTGACAAGTAAAATAAACCACTCAGATCTCTGGGATTAAAGAGAAATACTTAAACAAAATACAGAGACTTGGGCGGAACAACAATATCTCCTACTGAAGGTTTATGGCACACTAGGTGTAGCCTGTCTTTATTTTATAATGTTGAGTCAATGTCATTCAGGATCTTTTTAGTGCTCTTTATTGGCAACCAATGTGTGAAATAATCTCTCATAATCAGACTACAGATCCAAGTATAAGAGGTTGAGTTGGGAATGTCAACCACCATTATAAAAGCCACTAATCCATTCTCAGCTTTGATTCCTTAGTGCCTCTATAATATTGTTCTTGCTGATTTAGAATTCTGACTTTTTGGACAGAGGGATGATTCTAGTTCAGGACACAACAATTGCTAAAATAAGTCTATATTGAGAGTAATTCACTGGTGCTCATTTTGCTGAATAAAGAGGTGAAGAAATGTTTTGTATTCTTTGTAATAACTTATTCTTACTAGAAGAAAGACAGTAATCCAGTGAAGACAGATTATAATAGCAGCAAACAGCAGCCTTTTCAAGTTTCCTTCTAATATTAACTTCTTGAGAATTCTATAAACTATAGAAATTTAAGCCAGTCAAAATCACAAGCAAGGGAATCTTTCAAAATTAAACTCATATCACCCTAGCGGGTAAACAACTTCAAGATACTGAGTGTGTCTCTCAGACCAAAGGCAATTTACAGTGAATAAATATCACCTATTGCTTTTGAACAGCCCCACATATAAGGATTCTGTGACCACCATTATCTTCTCCATGTCACTTTTCCTTTTTCCGTATTTATATGTGATAAATTTATAACAGATTATTCATTAATTTTTTTCTGATAAATAGAAATCATTATTTTCTCAGTGTTTTAAAAAATTCTTAGAATCATTTAAAAATTTATGATAACCAGTAAGAAATAATTACCTTAGTTTATGACACCAAGGCAGCTGGATAAATAACTTTCAGACAACTAAACTTACAAGTGAAACCAAATTAAATCCAGTAAGTTATCATTCAAACTTCATTCATGAACTAGAGGCCATTTGTTACATTTGTCCCATACACTGACCTTTATATTTGTGTACCTTGTGGCCAATTGCTACTGACAAAATATATTTGAAAGCAATCATTAAGACTTTCTGGGGAATTGGATCCCAGAGAAAGAGAGAACTTACTTTTGTGTCAGACTAAGATTTTCTGCACATTACCAAATGTGTTTCCCTTCATAGTTACTTCTCCTTTCTTCTAAATCTATGTTCTAAAGTAAATTGAAAATGTTTCTTTTTCAGTACAGAATTTAAAATTGAAAACTTTTTCTTGTCTTCCCTTAAGAATTCACAAAAAAGGGCTGGAGAGATGGCCTAGTGTTTAAGAGCACCAACTGCTCTTGCAGAGGACCAGCGTTGGATCCCCAGCACTCACATGGTGGCTGAGAACCGTCTTTAACTCCAGTTCCAGGGGAATCCAACACCCTCTTCTTACCTCCGGGGCATTGCATGACATGGGTGCACATACCTACTTGCAGACGGTACATTCATACATATAAAAATTAGTAAAATTTAAAAAATTGTAAAAAAAAAAAGAATTCACAAAAAAGATAAAAAAATCCCCTATCTTCACTTAGCATAATGGCTTTGAGTTCCATCCATTTACCTGCAAAGTTCATGATGTCATCTTTTTTTACCATTGCATAGAACTCCACTCTGTAGATATACCACTATTTTGTTATCCACTCATCAGTTGAGGGGCATTTGGGTTGGTTCCAGCTTTTGGCTATTGTGAAGAGAGCTGCAATAAACATAGATGTGCATGTATCCTTGCGGTAGGAGTCTTGTGGGTATATATGCTAAATGAAGTAACACAGTCCCAAAAAATCAAACGGGGAATGGTTTCCCTCAATTGTGGATACTAGTACTCAATCCCCCAATTGAAAGGCAAGCTGAGCAACATTGTTATATTTTTATATCTGAAAGCAACTGTGATATTATAATGGGAATCTCTTAATGAGCCCTAGAATTAGCTTACCACTTACTTTCAGATATGGTAATTAATCTATATGGGCAGAAGATATATATTCATATTTTAGAGTAATATAAAATTAAAGGGAAAATGTAAACTCATAAACATATATTGGAGTTTACATACAGTTTATTCCTGGAGGACATAATTCTGGTACATAAATGACTTTGATATAGGCATATTTTGGAGCAATACAATTGGGAGGGAACCGTAACAACATAAGGACTGGGTCAAACAATGGACTGATATAGTAAAATTCTGGCCAAAACAATAAACCTTTGCAGAGGAAAACTTTAAAAAGACTGAGAGAAAGATACAGAACATGTATGGCAAAATGCTGGAAGGGGGAGGGGTGGGAGGGAAGGGAAAGGGGAATATGTCTAAATTGAACTGAAAAATGATGTATGAAATACACAAAATGCCAATAATTGGGGGCTGGAGAGATAGCCTAGTGGTTAAGAGCACCGACTGCTCTTGCAGAGGACCCGGGTTCGATCCCCAGCACCCACATGGTGGCTAAGAACCGTCTGTAACTCCAATTCCAGGAGAACTCCAATTCCAGGGGAATCCGAGACCCTCTTCTGACCTCTGTGGCATTGCATGACACGGGTGCACAGACCTACATGCAGACAGTACATTCATACACATACAAAAATAAATAAAATAAAAAAATGCCAATAAAATATTATATTAATAAAAAAAACTCTCCTGTCTTTTATTCTTATTATGGTTTCTGTTTTTTAATCCACATCATTTGTGGAATTTGGTCTCTTAGACTTTGTACTGAAACACAACATGTCTTAATAATTGACTTATTTTCTTCTCTCTCTGGAGGGCTTTCTTTCCCAAGGTAAGTGAAATCCTGTTGTAACTATTTCAAAAATTTACACTGTTATCCAAGACCAAAGCCCTCATGAATAAACATGCCTTCTGTTTTGGAAGATTTATTAGAGATTACAGAATGTCAGGCCCTTTATATATGCATGTCAACCTATTTTTCTTCCTTAAAGCAGGCCAGCTGGGGCTACATGGTGACCCTGTCTCAAAAGAACCCCCCCAAAAGATTACAAGCAAAGGAGAGACAGAGTTTGATTTCTCCAGTTCAGTTTGCATGGCTGGATAACACGATTCTTGGGAACATTTCAGCTTTGACAGAGCATCATTCAGAATTTTACCTCTGCCACCATCTAAAAAGACTTTAGAAATTTTTCAAGAATTCTGTAACTAACAGAAAGTTTTATACTTAAAGCCACAAGGAACATAGGTCACATTTTTTTCCTATGGGAAGACTTTAAATATGGAATAATGAGTATGCATTTGGAGGATGGGGTTAGTTTTAATTTCAAGTCATTTTTCTTTAATCATAGTGATGACCTAGTACTTAACTTTGTCCTTTGTAGAAATAAAGCACACAACAAAGAGAGAAACACTAGGATTCTACTGCTTCATTTTTGACAGAATCTGATAAAATATCACTCCACACAAGGTAAAAGTAACTTTGTAGTGTATAAAATGTGACAAGGAATAAAAGTTACAACCTGACTCATTGCTTGTTAGCTACTCTGGGAAGGATTCCTTTTTTTCAGGAAGAATATTTACTGATGTCTCCTATGTTATAAACTGTAATATTTATAATATAAATTGATTTTGAATTTTCCTCTGATTCTGCATGCTCAGATCATTCAATCTACTATCCGTAATAACTATATGTTCTAAAGATTAGCTTCCAATTCCAAAATCAGAATACTATGATATTAATAAACATATGGAGAATAATTAATTGAGTTTCATCAATTGACAGGAGAGGAGTAATGTATATTTAATTTTAAGTTTAGAACATGATGTTGGAATTAGTCTATAAGGATAAATTTTGAAAATTAAAATAGTATTAATCATTGTCTGTAGGTAACAAATGATGGTAAAATATATTTTTTAAATATAAGATTTTATAATTTCTTCATGCTATTTCACTATTTAAATATCTCATACATCCTTGGGTCCTTCAGTATGATGTAGCTTATAACTGTCTGAATGCCTAGTAATTGACTGGAATAATGAATATTCTATTTTCAACATGTAAACAGCCATGGGGAGTAAACACACCATGCTATTCTTTTCACAGGCATATTTTATTCTCATGTAAAATGAATATATTTTATGAGGTTTTCATTCTCCATAAACTTTTAATATTCTTGGTGATTCCTTCCCTTAACTTAGAATGGTTTATCTCAAAGAATCATATTCACATTAGGTCTTTCAACCTGATAAGCACCAATTATTTTGTGATTTCTCATTAGTGCTGAACTATATGACATAAATGAATAATAGCTAGGGTTTATTAATAGTTTGCAATAAATCTCACAGTGATTTACCTACATGTATCATTCTATGTCCAAAGAAAGAATATCTTCTGTTTACATGAGAGAACAGCAGTGCATAAAGAATACAAGGAACTTCAACAAGGTCCCAGACAGAAAGAGGGAGAAACTGAAACCCCATTGTGGTCCAACTGAAGCCCACACTGTTCATCCAGTATTTTATTATATGGATCAAATGAGTATTTGAAGCATTTAGGAAAGTTTCGGTCATATTAAAAATTCTACATCCATCTTTGTAATAATTGGTTTTGCCCATACTGAATCAGGCATACCCCAGACTGGAAAGAGCAAGAGTAGACCATATTCTTAGTACAAGGAATTCAAAAGTCTATTTGAACTCTCTAATGAAAGCATCATTGTGAATGTGAATTATTAACCAAGAAGACAACTGGCAAATACCACCTTTTCTTAATTAGTTCCATGTTTATTCCTGAAGGGACACATAAATCTTCCACAGGCTTCTCCTTAAAGAACTTTTAATGTTGGGCTTAGAAAATAGAGTAAAAAATTTCTTAATTAAAGAACATTTTATGGACTCAGGAGCAAAAAAGTATACTGCTGAGGACGCCGAGTCAGGAGGAGCACAGTTTACGTCTTGCTAGGCAATACAGCACAGTAAAGAGGATCCTGGGCAATTTAGTACAAAATAGTACTGTGAATATATAGCCTATACAAGCCATTTGTAATGCTCTACTTAAACCTCAGTTCATGTTTATTTTGCTTTGTGCTTCCTGTCGGGCTCCTCCATGGGTGACAAGGGAACAAATAATCACTCAGAAGTGACTGACTTCATTCTTGTTGGTTTCAGGGTGCGCCCTGAGCTCCATATCCTCATCTTCCTGCTCTTTCTGCTTGTGTATATCATGATCGTTCTGGGGAACACTGGCATGATGCTCCTCATCATGTCGGATCCCAGGCTGAACACACCAATGTATTTCTTCCTAGGCAACCTCTCCTTCATTGATCTCTTCTATTCGTCTGTTATTGCACCAAAGGCCATGACCAGCTTCTGGTCTGAGAGCAAGTCCATCTCCTTTGCAGGCTGTGTGGCTCAGATCTTCCTCTTTGCTCTCTTCATAGTGACTGAAGGATTTCTCCTGGCAGCCATGGCCTATGACCGCTTCGTTGCCATCTGCAGCCCACTCCTCTATTCTGTTCACATGTCAACGCGCCTCTGTACTCAGCTGGTGGCAGGCTCCTATTTTTGTGGCTGTATCAGCTCTGTTCTCCAGACCAGCATGACGTTTTCTTTATCCTTTTGTGCTTCTCGAGACATTGACCACTTTTACTGTGATAGTCGCCCACTTCAGAGACTCTCTTGTTCTGATCTTTTCATTCATAAAATAGTATCATTTTTCTTATCTGGCATCATTATCTTACCTACTAGCATAGTCATTACTGTTTCCTACATGTACATTGTGTCCACTGTACTGAAGATGCGCTCCACAGAGGGGCGAAAGAAAGCCTTCTCCACGTGCAGTTCTCACCTGGGTGTTGTGAGTGTGCTCTATGGTGCTGTCTTTTTCATGTATCTCACTCCAGACCAATTTCCGGAACAGAGTAAGCTGGCCTCATTATGCTACTCCCTAGTCACACCTATGCTGAATCCTTTGATTTACTCTCTGAGAAACAAAGATGTTAAAGAAGCTCTAAAAAGACTTATAGAGAAGAAAAATATTGTTCCTTATTATTCCTCTTAACATTCTTATTGTATTGATTGTGAACTCTTCTAGACAATAATGTGTTATCCTCCCAAATATTACAACGATGCTATTAATAGCTTTTTCCATAGAATGCATCTTTGCAAAATATGACATCTTCCTCCTCTTTGACACCATTAATCCTGAAATTCTTCGATGTGAAGAGATGCCCTAGACATTAGGGAAGATCTATCATCTCCAGTAACATTTTATTGAAAAAATTTTATTGAAAAACATTTTATTGAAAAAATCAGTGTGTTTTTCATAGTATTACCATAAAAAGTGTTTTCGTAGTTATTGTTTACTAAACAAGCTTTTATGTAATGTTGATCTTTTTTACTGCTCTTTCCTCCTAAACTCAGTCAGAATAATTCACAAAATAACCATTTGTAATATGCATTCCTGTTTTTAGTTTCATCAACATGGTAAGTGGTTATCAAGGTTCAGTTTGATAAATATTTTGCACTTATTCTACAGAGGATAAGTAATAACAAAACTGAACCTGTACATAACCTTAACTACAAACATTAACTGGGGGAATTTCTCTGAGCATGCCAGGCATAGTGGAGCACGCCAGACTGAGATGCACTAGACATAGATCTGAATTGAAAGAACTTCATAAATTGAAGAATTTTCAGTGTTGACTACCTCTGTTTGATTTGCTATAGTAGTATCCTGTGTTAATTGCCACTGTGGATATTTGATAAATGTAGAGAAGCAGATGAGCCCTCAAAATAGATTGTGATCTAAAAATCTGATCCCCTAACCCTCTAGATACACTTTTTACTTGACTAAGTAAATAGGTAGGTACATAGTTTTTTTGTTTGTTTTGTTTTGTTTTTATCATGATAGGCATAACAGTAAATTACTACATTCTTTTGGGAATTCACAATATAGTGTGAGAGTCAAATCTTTGGATGGTGAATTAGAATGCAGAGAGCTATGTCAAAAATACTCTTAGAGACCACACTGTGAGATGATTTAAAGCAAGTGGTTATTTAAGTGAGGAGACATTATTTTGGTTTATGTGGAAATGTTTATTTAAAAGGGATGAGGTGGTGGTCATGGAAAATATTTAAAAGGTATGAGGTAGTGGTTATGGAAATTGTCGCAGTGGTTAATACTGGTAACATGGGCTTAAAACATACCTATGGTACTAAGAAAAGGCCAAATTTAGAAACCTACAAGTAGCATGTAAAAAAGAAAAAAATGTGGATTAATAAGGGAATATATCCTCCCATTTCTGAACTGGAATAAATGTTTGTGATGATGTTATAAGTAACTCACATAACTGATAATGCACAGGGCATGATGATACATGCCTTTAATCCTAGCTCTCAGGAGGCAGAGGCAGGCAGATCTCTGTGAGTTCAAGGCCAGCCTGGTTTACAGAGTGAGTTCCAGGTCAGCTGGGGCTACAGGGAAACTCTGTCTCAAGAAGACTAAAAAAAATAACTTTTAATAACTTTTGTTCCATGCACTGGCTTCTCATTGATTATTATAAGAGAGGACCCTAAACTTGATAAATAGCATGTGTAAAAACTATAACTGACATTCTCCTCAGGGATGACAAACTTGAGGCTTTCCTGATATAACTAGGAATGATGCTACAAATCATATTTCACTCCAGCAGTTTAAACTTGCACTAAAATTTCTACTTAATGTAAAAAGGGAAAAACTGGAAATAAAACTGTTATGGCTGAATTGTATAATTTAATTTTTTATGATGAAGCCTGAATCCCAGTGCTTTAGAATGAGACCACTGGAGACCAGATCTTCAAAAATGAGATTGTGTTTAACTAAGGCCATATGTGGAACCCAATGCAAAGTTATAACATTATAGCCATAAGGACTTATAAGAGCACAGGGAATCAATGCAGAGATGATCATATGCAGAGACAACCAGAGAATTGACATTTATAGACCAAAAAATGTCTCAGAGGAATTTAGCTCTAATGGTAACTTCATATTAGACATCGGCCTCTATTAGTATAAGAAAATAGTGGTGCATGCCTTTAATCCTAGCACTTGGGAGGCAGAGGCAGGTGGATTTTTGTGAGTTCAAGGCCATCTTGGTCTACAGAGTGAGTTCCAGGACAGCTGGGGCTACAGGGAGACCCTGTCTCGAAAAGACCAAAAAAAAAAAAAAAAAAGTTTTTAATGGTTCAAGACAACCAGTTAATTCTATTTTATTATGATATCCCTGATAAAATCATGTGACTAGATCATAGGTAGATAATTAGAAAGCTGTTTGATAGAGAGATGATAGATAACTACATAGATAGTTATGAGATCTATCTTTGCTTGCATAAAAAATGATTATATATGTAGAAAATCTCAAAATCTCATAATCAATACTTCCTGAAACTAGTAATCAGTTATATTTAGGTTCCTGGAAACATGGCTAATTTCTTTTCTGTATACCATCATTGAAATGTAAAATTTAAAACACACTGTCAAGATGAAAACACCAAGATAAGAGAATGGTTAATTCCAATCCTAGTTCCTTTATATGAAAACAAATTTAACAGTAATATATGGAACAAAATACATTTTTGAAGTTCCAGAATATAATTAAAATTTTGCAATACCCCTTGGAAAGCATGAAGTCAAGAATACTTTCACCTAAATGGGTAAGAACAGCAGTTTTGTTTTACCTATGTGGGAGGTGTACTCAGTCCTGGACTGGCTCAGCAGTCTCAGGAATGCTTTTACTTATACCTTCTGCTTTGCAGCTAAATGTAGGAGCAAAGATCAGAGTCAACAAGATCACTGTCCAGAATTCTACATGAACAATTGATTTCTCTCTTGGATCATTTGAAATGCAAATAATTTTAACATTAGGGAACTCCAGAGAATGCAAAACATTTGTGAGTCTGCCATAGCTGGGTTCAATTGGAAGAAGGCATGAAGCTTGAACTTTATACTCCATGAAGGCAGGAGAGATATATGAAATTCCAGAATTCTGAGTATTTGGCAGTTTTGGGAAAAACTTGTATAATTTTCTCTATGGAGGACAGCAAAGGCTATATTCTGTCTTAGAGTTTCTGACATCAAATGTAAATAGGAGAGGCTGGTGTTGCAGAAATAGAAAACCTGGGCTGGAGAGATGGCCTAGCGGTTAAGAGCGCCGAACGCTCTTACAGAGGACCCGGGTTCGATCCCCAGCACCCACATGGCAGCTGAGAATCGTCTGAAATTCCAATTCCAGGAGAACTCCAGTTCCAGGGGAATCCGAGACCCTCTTCTGACCTCCGTGGCATTGCAGGACACGGGTGCACAAACTTGCATGCAGACAGTACATTCATACACATACAGAAATAAATAAAATTAAAAAAAAAGAAAAAAAAAAGAAAAAAAGAAATAGAAATCCTGAATTATTTAAGACATTTATAGTAATATATTACTTTTAAAAGGACATAAGAAAAGGGTACATGATTCTCTGTGATACTGAATACATAGGTTTAAAGATGTCATGTTCTGAAAACATTTCATAATTTCTTAGAAACAGTAGCTGAGTGTATTGGGAATTGTGTTCCTCTGTATAAAACGAGTCAGTAAAGGCTAAGAGAGGAGAAAATGTTCCAACAAAAAACTATGAGACACACAAAGAGACAGAGAAACAAGGACCAAACACAGGAACAAAATATATTTCTTAAAGCTAGAATGAAAAATATCGAGAGATAAAATTACAAAAAGAATCAAACAAGAAATTTAGAAGAGGTAATCAAAATTACAAAGAATCAATGAAACAAAGAACTGTTTTTTTGAAAAAATAAACAAGATAAATAAAACTTAAGCAAATTTAATGAAAAGAAAGAGGAAGAAGATCCAAGTAAATAAAATTAGGAGTTAAAAGGGAGATACTGCAGCAGACATTGAGAAAATTCAGAAAATAATATGGATATATTTTAAAAATTAAAAATCCTATTCTAATAAATTAGAAAATTGAAAAGAAATGGATGAATTTATAGACGAATATGACCTATAAATGTCGAGTAAATAATTTAAGTAGACTCCCAAGCAAGGCAATAGAAATAGTAATTAAATAATCCCAGAGCCAGATAAATTCAATAGAGAATTTTACCAGAACTTCAAAGAACTAACACAATACTCATCAAATTATTCTGTAAAATATGAAAGGACACTTCCAAATTCCTTCATGAAAACAATACTATCCTGATACCAAAGCCAGATAAAATACCTCATGATAAAAGAGAATTATTGGCCAATTTCTATGATGAGCATAATGCAAATATTCTCAGAAAATACTTCCAAATCAAATTCAAGAACACATCTAAAAGATCACCCACTACAATCAATACACCTTCATTCTGGAGATTCAGGGATGGCTCAACATAAATAAAATCAATAAATATAATGTATCACTTGAACAGACTCAAGGACAGACACATGATCATTTCATTAGGTAAAGAAAAGGCATATGACAAAATCCAACATCCCTTCATGATAAAAGTCCTAGAGAATTGATACATGTCATTGTCAGCCACAATTTGGTCACAGAAAGTAGGTCACAGCGTCTCATCCAGAATCAACATCCTGAGATTAAGTTATGATTGCTGTGGCAGAGTTTGCCCAATACTCAGCCACAATTGGAGGGAAATAATCAAATGTATATATTATCCCATCCAAAGCACACACACACACACACACACACACACACACACACACACACACACACACACAAATCTCAGAAGGGACAGAAAGAATGTAAGAACCTCAAGAAGGGAAGTAATGTTTTAAAGCTATTTCTTCCAGATTGGAAAACACTCCATTCCAGATTCAGGCTAAAGATTCAGAAAATAAAACTTAAACGTTTCAGGAAATTAATTAATGACCCAGTCTCAAGAAGTTCCTAAAAATTACAAGATTCACATGGCCCTTCTCCAACTTCTATAAATAGTAACAAAAGTAACAAAGGAGACTGACCAGCAGGACTGCCTGCAAGTCACATGGGGTTCTCTATGGATGCAGATTTTATGAGTCATCACCCCTGCAGGGACCCGCTTTCTTCTATCACCTTCAGAGTTTCTAGTTTCATGTTGAGGTCTTTGATCCATTTGGAGGTGATTTTTGTACAGGGTGAGAGATAGGGGTTTAATTTTATTCTTCTACAAATGGTGATCCAGTTTTGCCAGTAGCATTTGCTGAAGATGCTGTCTTTCCTCCATTGAGTCTTTTTGGCTCCTTTGTTGAATATGAGGTGGCTGAAATTGTATGAGCTCAAGTTTGGATCTTCAGTTTTGTTCCATTGATCTAGAGGTTTGTTTTTGTGCCAGTACCAGCCTGTTTTTACAACTATAGCCCTGTAATATAGTTTGAAGTCTGATATAGTGAGACGCCCCCCCCCAACCCACCCATATTGCACTTTCGCTCAGGGTCACATAGTTATCTTTTAAAGTTGACATGGGAATAAGGATATTTTAAGATTAGCTGTTCAAAGCTAGCAACCTATCACTACAGAAAACACTTAAAGGAATACTATGCAGAGAGAAAAAAAGAAATCCTTAATGAAAAGAGGACAGAAACTAGTAAAGGTTATGAAAGGAATACAGGACAAGAGGTAGGCTATGGAGGCATCCGCCACATCCTCATAGTAAACCAGCAAATCCATAATACTAAAAAATAATAAAGAAAAATTGACAGGATGAATCTTACCAAGGCATAGAATGAATCTTACCAAGTACAAAATTAGGAAAATTTCTAGTAAAATACTTGATGATGCATCTCTAAGTCTTAAGCACAAAAACAAACAAACCCCCAAATATATATATATATATATTTTTTTTTCCCCTGAAAGCAACTGTGCCATTATAATGTGAATACCATAATGAGATCTAGAATTAATTTACCATTTATTTTCAGACTTTGTAATTGTGGTATATGGGGGGGAGGGTATGTATGCATACTTTACAGTAATATAAAATTAAAGGGGAAAAATGTGAATTCCTCAACATGTTTTGGAATTAATATACAGTTTACTTTCCAAAATCATAACTTTAGTATATATGCGAAGAGTATATATGCATATTTTGGAGCAATACAAATTGGAGGGAACAACAGCAAGAGGACTGGATCAAAGAACTGACTGAAATAGTAAACTTCAGCCCACAACAGTGAACCTCTACATAGAAAAACTTTAAAAAGACTGAAAAAAAATATGCAAGACATGTATGGCAAAATGCATGAACTCAGGTGGGGTGGAGGCATGGAAATGGGAATGAGTCTAAAATTGGACTGAGAAATGTATGAATTGCTCAAAACTTCAATAAAAAAACTTAAAAAATATAACTATGCTGTATATATGAATGTTAATTGGAAGTTATTTACTTCCCAGATTTGAAATAGATTGTTACATGCTTTCCCAGCTTTCAGTGTTGCTACTGAGAGATGTAATGTTACTCTGGTTATTTTCTCTATTTTATTTTTTCAATTTTTATGATTTATTTATTTTATGAGTGCATTGCCTGCATGTATCTAAATGCAGCCATGTCATGCAATGCCCATGGAAGACAGAAGATGGCATTGGATCCCCTGGAACTGGAGTTATGGATGGTTGTTAGCCTCCATGTGGGTGCTGGGAATTGAACCCAGGTCCTCTGCATGAGCAGACAGTGCTCTTAGTGGCTAAGAAATCCCTGTAGCCTCTCTCTTAGATATTTTAATGTTGTTTCTTTTCTATGTTGTAGGTATTCTTTTGGCAGAAGCACTTAAAAGCACTTACCTGACAGCTGAAAGCCCTGACCCCCACTGTTATTCTCACAGACCTGTGATAGCCTGGACTGTCCTTTGATCTCTCAGGAAAGAACTTTGATCTGTAACATAGCCTGAGATTCCTTGTCCCAATTACCTGGCCCAGCCCCCAATTGTGTGTACCTGTCCTGGCCCATGCCTGGGTTAGTATAAAAGCCTTGAGTTCCAACATTAAGGTTGAGTCTATTCCATCCGGCTTTCTCTGAGTTGGCATCTGTATGTCTTCCCTTGTCTTTCTTTTGCCATTGGGTAACTTTCCCCACCCCACCCCCCTTTGCCAGGAGCTAAGCCGAGAGACTGTCTGCCTGCAGGCAGGAGACAGAGCCTTGAAACTTGCAGTTCAGTAGGGCTGCCAGCTGGCACAGAGGAGAAGAAAATCATGTAGATTGCATCCATCCACACGTGTTAAAGGAAGATCTGACGATTAGGAAACTACCCACACTATGTTTTTGACATCTCTCTATATATTGTAGAGAGGTTATGTCTGCTTGGGCTTCTAAATGAATCTTTTGTTAGATTGCCTATGTCTTTCAGGATCTGAGGAATTTTCTGCTACAGTTTGAAAGAATAAATTCTTTATATTTTATTTATTTTTATTTTGTTTCATTAATTTATTGCCTGAATGTAGTAGGTATGTGCATGGGTGTCATCCAGTGCCCTCAGAGGTAAGAAGAGGGTATAAGATTCCCCAGGTCCTATAGTTCCAGATGGTTTTTAGCTGCCATGTGGGTGCTAAAATTGAACCTGGTTTCTCTGCAAGAGCAGCCAGTGTTCTTAACTGAACACCCATCTCTCCAGCTCCACAGCCTCTTTCTATATTGTGTAGATGCTTCAGTTAGTTTGGTGGGAATTTTTTGTTATTTTTTGTTTTGTTTTGTTTGTTTTGTTTTGTATTGTTTTGAGACAGGGTCTCCCTATAGCCCCAGCTGGCCTGGAACTCACTCTGTAGACCAGGCTGGCCTGGAACTCACAGAGATCCACCTGCCTCTGCCTCCCAAGTGCTAGGATTAAAGGCATGCTCCACGCCCTGCTTAAAGACAGTTCTTAGCCACCATGTGGGTGTGGGAATTGAACCCGAGTCCACTGCAAGAGCAGTCGGTGCTCTTAACCATTGAGCCATCTCTCCAGCCCCCTCAGTTAGCTCTTTTGTTTTTATTTACACTTGAATTTATTATTTATTTAACTTTGTTGATCATTCCTGGTATTCTTACTTTCCCACTTGTATTCAGCTTGGGAACCAAGCCCACGAAATGGGATGTTCTGGGCACAGAACAAACAAACCCCTTTGATTAAAATATTTTAATCCCTTCTTATGGTACCTTTTATAGTTTAATCACCTATACACACTGCCACATACAAATAGAAGCATGCAATATTTTTCATTTTAAATATGAGATACCTTAATTAATCTAATAATTTCTAGATCCATCAATGTTCCTTCAAGTTTCATAATTTTGTATTTTATGAATTAATATAATTCCATTGTGTATAGGTACCTTACTTTTAATATCCATCATTTGTTGAAGGAAATCTAGGCTGATTCCATTTCCTTGCTGTTATGAGAAGAGCAATAACAAACAGATGTGTAAACATCTCTGTGGTAGGACATAGAAACATTTGATTATATATTAGGGTTGTAAAGCTGTGTCAGATAGAAATCTATTTTTAATTTTTGGGATATCTTTACACTAATTTTTATAATGGCTGTGTTAACCTGTATTTCCACCAACAATGAATAAAGGGTATTTCTCCCAAGTTCCTTCCAGCATTTTTGTCATTTATTTTTTGAATATTTTCATTCCGATTAGGGTGGGAAGGAAACAAATAAGTTTTAATATGCATTTCCCTGATGGTTTAAATATTTCCACATATTTAAAAGTATTTGTGTTATATTTTTTTTATTTTGAAAGAAATCTGTTCAGTTAATTGGCTTATTTATTGGTCATTTTTTTTCTTTTTGATACTTAATATTTCCAATTTTTATATAGGTAGATATTAACTTAGTATGAATTATAGATTTCATTTCACATTGCTTTTGGTTGGCTTTGCTATAAAGAAGCATGTTAATTTCACATAATCCCATTTCCCAGTTCTTGGTATTCTTTCCTATTATTGAAATCCTATTCAGATAGTTTTTGCCTGTGCCATATCTTGCAATCCTTTCCCTGTAGCAGTTTCGGAATATAATTTAAATTAAAGTTTTTGACCCATTTTTAATTAATTATTATGCAGGTAGAAAGGTATGGTGCAAACTTCACTCTTTATGTAGGCAAGTATTTAATTTTTGTCAGCCTCATTTGTTAAATAGGCAATCTTCTTTTTGATAACTTTGCAGATATTAATTAACTAGTTGTGTGGTTTTATTTGGGGTCCCTATACTGCATTCAATGCTCTATGTGTCTTTTTGATGCCAGTACCATGCTCGTTTTTATCACTGTAACTGTGCAGTATAATGTGAGGTGAGGTATTGTGATGCCTCCAGCATTACTCTTTCTACTTAAGATTGCTTTGGTTATGCATGATCATTTGTGTTTTCATATAAATTTTCATACTTTTCTCCAGTTGTATTACTTAGTTATATTATTGTTGTGATAAAATACCTGAAAAAAGCAAACTTGAAGAGGATGAGTTTATTCTTACTCAGAGATGGTTCAGTCCATCAGAGAGGAGAAATCATAGAAACAGGATCATGATGTGGCTCGTCAAGGTGCATCCTTGTTCAGGAAGTATCAAGGAATAGTGCATGCTCCGCCCATGGAATGTTGCTACCCACATATAATTTGGGTCTTCCTAACCCAGTTAACCTAATTCAGATAATACCTCACAGGCATTCTCCAAAGGCTTACCTCTGATGTTATTCTAGATACTTTCAAGTTGAAAATCAGTATTAACCATCACAGTATCTCATAAAGAAAGCAATTGGAACATTGATGGGTAATACATAAAATTTTACTTTGCGTTATGTAGCCACTTTCATAATATTAATTTTACAAATCACAGAGGTCTTTCCATCAGTTCCTTTTTTTCAGAATCTGAACTTTTCATTGTAGAAGTCTTTCAATATTGTATTTAAGTTTATTCCTAGGTACTGTATTATTTTTAATCTATTATAAATGAGATGTCTTCCTAACGTTTTTATCAGCATATTTGTTATGTACATAGAAACATTACTGGGTTTTTTCATAGGCTGAGTTTTATACACTGAAGTGTTACTAAAGATTTTTTTCTTTAAGGTTGAGAATCATTTGGCCATATATTCCTTGCATAAGTTTTCCGTGCCAATAAACTTCATCTCCACTCTTCCTAATTTGTGGATTCTTCATTCTTGGTTTTTTTTTTAAATTTCATTTATTTTCGTATGTGTATGAATGTACTGTCTGCATGTGCCGTGCAATGCCGTAGAGGTCAGAAGAGTTAAAGACGGTTTTCAGCCGCCATGTGGGTGCTGGCGATCGAACCCGGGTCCTCTGCAAGAGCAGTTAGCACTCTTAATGGCTAGGCCATCTCTCCAGCTCCCAGTCTTGGTTTTTTAATATATCCCAGAATTCTTAGAAGTTTTAGGTATGTATGTCTATTTTGTGTGTGTATATATGTATGTATTGTGTGCATGTATGTCTTTGTATGTATGTGTGTAAGCATGTGTGCTATATGTGCATGTTAAGAGTGGGGCTGGAGAGATGGCCTAGCGGTTAAGAGCGCCGACCGCTCTTACAGAGGACCCGGGTTCGATCCCCAGCACCCACATGGCGGCCGAGAACCGTCTGAAACTCCAACTCCAGGAGAACTCCAGTTCCAGGGGAATCCGAGACCCTCTTCTGACCTCCGCGGCATTGCACGACACGGGTGCACAGACTTGCATGCAGACAGTACATTCAAACACATACAGAAATAAATAAAAATTAATAAAAAAATTAAAAAAAAAAGAGTGGGTATGTACATGTGTGTCTTCAGGTGTTTATTAGTGTGTGTACATATGTATGTCAAGGCCAGAAGTTGAACTTCGAAATCTTGCTTGGAGATCACTCTCTCCCTTTTAACTTTAAATCAGAAAGAGCTTCCCAATGAACCTGTGAATCTCTGATTTGGGTAGAGTGATGGTGGCTGTTGATCTTCACATCCACTCTTTGCTCCCTCAAACTCCCAATGCTGCAGGTACAGGCACATTCTATGTCTGTCCGTTTATTTGGGTCCTGAGGCTCTGAACTCAAGTCTACATGCATACACAACAGGAACTTTATAGATTGGGCATCTCCCTAGCCCAATATATATTTTTTTGTTATGTATGTCTGTTTGTGTTATTATCTCCATCTTGTCTTCTAAACATGATTCTTGCTCTTAAACGTCAGGTGTCTTGAATCTTTTAGCACTATGTTTTTTGGTCTTTTCAGACAGGGTTTCCCTGGAGCCCCCGCTGTCCTGAAACTCTCAATGTAGACCAGGCTGGCCTTGAACTCCCAGAGATACACCTGCCTCTGCCTCCCAAGTGCTGGGATTACAGGCACTATTTATTCCTATGCCCGAAATCAAAGAAAAAGGGCTTATCATATGCTTTTCATCTCCCTTTTGTTATTTCAAAACAGTTTTTTACTCCAGTACTTCTATTGACATATTTATTTTTGTATTAATTTTCCCTGACTAATATCAGCACAACATATTCTCAGTAAAGATGAGAACTAATCCCAGGCCAGGGATATGGTTTGGTGAATAGAGTGCTTACTGAGTAAGGACCTTAATTTGACCCCCAGAAGCCACATAAAATCCAGGCATGGTGACATTTATCTGTAACTCCAGCTCTGGAGGACAGAGCAGGGGGTAGACAGGCAGATCCCCAGAGCCAGTTGCCAGCCAGTCTAGTCAAAATGGTGGATTCATATTCAGTGAGAGACATATCAACAAACCAAGGCTGTGATCATCCAGCCTGTCTGGCTCCAGAAATCCCAAAGCTAAGGAACTTTTGGCAATTGATTGCTAATGGGAAGGGGAAAGATCCTATTTTACAGGGATTGGACAAATGATGGGCCTAGTGGAGGACCTACATTAAAGGACAATGTATGTTAAATTGAGCAGGAGTCCTGGGGGAAGGTGCAGACAGGAGAGGACCTAAACCCCATCAAACTATATTATATGAAAGTTGCAAAAAGTCGATAAAAATGAAAGAGAGAGTTTAAAGTGATTGAGAAAAAACTTGACATTATCCTCTTATCCCACATCCAGATATGCCAGCAGATGCCACCTACCTTGCCCATATGCATACACATGCATATACCACACACACACACACACACACACACACACACACACACAATGAGTGCGACTTTAAATACACAGTTTATAATCTACTCAAATAATAATTTTTAAATACTTCATTATTTTTATTCTATGTGCACATGTGTATTGTCTGCATGTATGTAAGTGCACTCATGTAGCTCAGTCCCTGTGGAGGTCAGAAGAGGGCAACAGATTCCCTGCATGTATGTAAGTGCACTCGTGTAGCTCAGTCCCTGTGGAGGTCAGAAGAGGGTAACAAATTCCCTGTATGTGTGTAAGTGCACTCGTGTAGCTCAGTTCCTGTGGAGGTCAGAAGAGGGTAACAGATTCCCTGCATGTATGTAAGTGCACTCGTGTAGCTCAGTTCCTGTGGAGGTCAGAAGAGGGCAACAGATTCCCTGGAACTGGATTTACAGAGAGTTGTTAGCCACCATGTGGGTGCTGGGAACCCAACCTGACTCCTCTGCAAGAGGAGCCAGTGCTCTTAACTGCTCAGTCATCTCTCTAGCCCCTCAATCATGTTATTGAATATCTATCAAGAATGCAAAAGAAAAATAAAGGGCTTTTCATCTCATAGTGTCTGTTTGGTCAGCTTATTCCGTGGAAAGTCAGTTATCACGTCCTCCAGAGAATTCCTTTATTTTTCTGAAGGTTTGATAAGCTCATCAGTTAATATATTTTTGTCTTTTCTTTTACTTTTTTTTTTGCATCATGACGCAAGTGTCTTACTGAGGAGAGAAACCTCTGATCCCTGGTGACTAGCTTGTTGGATAATTCCTGCCCAACTTTTTGTCTCTATCCCATGTGAGAATTTCTTTCTGGATTCATTCCAAGCCTGTTTGCGAGTTTAGTCAATGGAATAGTACAGGAAAATCAAAGTAAACTTTGATTTAGTACACATAATATTAATATATAAATGAAAATATTCCTCGTATTTGTGGATTTGTGTCATAATCTGAACAGTGAAGAATTGCATTCAGTGCTGTAGAAAAGCTTCTAGTTAAAAACAGGTTTGTTTCTTTTCATATTTTATGTGTTCATAAACATACTTGAATTTATGTAAAATGTTCATATGAGAGTGAATAATTCTTATACGTCATCTAATCTTTACACATACTTAGCTTCTCTTAAATTTTTTAAATTTGCTGCAACAATTTTGCTAGAAGAAGTAATTTGTAAATGTAAAATATGGACTTCAAGAAAACATACACTGTTAAGGTTAATAATCCCTGCTATAGGTTATTTTACCATTTCCCTATTCTAATGTAAGCCAGTTAATATTTCTGCTAAACTTTGTGTTCAAAAGAAGTGACTACTATGTATATTCCAACCTGACTTTAGCATAAATATAAATGTCCAAAATTAACAGATATTAATGTATCAAAATTCATAGGACTATTTCAATTATCAATGAGAAAAATTAAAAGATATTTTATGAGTATAAATTTTAATTATTTAGTCTAATCATATAATAACCATATAAACTAATGTATGATTATATATTTATAAAAGCATGCTCATAGTATGAAATGCAACTTAATTTTATGTTTTCTTTTCCTTTACATGATAGATTACTTAATAGAAAACTTGTGTGCTACTCAGTCTGGTGAGTCTACTAAGTCACATAAGTCTATACTGAATATTTTAGTTTCCTAAATAATAAGATTAGAATAATCTGTTATTTCTTTCACTATATCCTCATTGTATTTTACTTACAAACATTGCAAGTCACAATAGCATACATCCAAAAAATATAACTTAAACTTCTTTTATACTTTCACTGTTTGAGTTTGTAACTATATTTAATTGTACCTTGTTTACATTCCAATTTTCCAGATGTAGAAACCTTTGTATATATGATTGTTTTTTTCTTTTTTTTTAATTTATTTTTATTGATGCTTTGTGTATTTCATACATCATTTTCCAATTCAGTTCAGGCATATATCCCCTTCCCTTCCCCCCCACCCCACCCCTACCCATCGCAGATCATGCATTCTGCTGTAAGTTTTCTGCATCTTTCTCTGCTTTTTTGTTTTGTTTTGTTTTCATTTTTTTTTACAATAGGTGTTATAATTTGTGAGTACAAGCATCCTTCATGTAAAACCAATTTGCAAGCAGTTGTGCCCAAACTCACACAGCTCATGGGTCCCACATTCCAGCAGGGGGGGGGGCTTGTATGTTCAATCAAGTTGATCAAATGAGTGTCCAGTCTATATTGTTGTAGTTTCACCATTAACCCCAATCGAAGCCCTTACATTCTACCACGCCCCCTCTTCCGCAGATTGTTCCCTAGGCTTAGAAAAGGGGCACAGGTGGATGAGAAGCAAAACACTCTACTTTCTCTGGAGCTGATGTCTTGGTCTCTAGTCAGTTCTGGCTGTTTTCTTTCATGGGCTGCCAGCTTGTCCAGGCTTAACCTTTCGATCCTACTAATGAAGCACATGCAATTAGATATTTAGGTATTTAAACAGTATAATATATAGCCTTTCGATCCTACTAATGAAGCACACACAATTAGATATATGGGTATTTAAACAGTACTAATTATTATGGTAGGTTACTTTGGTATAGACACAGATGTTTGGATGGTATGTCAATTCATGATCTACATTTTCTTCTGTCAAGTATGGCAGAGTCTTCGTGTGGTTTATAACATCTCCTAACCATTAGAGGATGTAAGCTTGTGACATCAGCCGTGGGTTATTCCTCCAAGGAGAGAGCCAATAGCCAATTAGATTTGGGATATACAGACATATGGCTGCCACTGCTGCACAGTATTTCCAGGCAGATGAGGTGTAGCTGGTGCTGACGGAGGAGTCTTAAAGAGACTTTTTGAGATGGGATTAAAGGCATGTGCCACCACGGGAGAGATGGCCTAGCGGTTAAGAGCGACGACTGCTCTTGCAGAGGACCAGGGTTCAATCTCCAGCACCCACATGGCAGCTGAGAACCGTCTTTAACTCCAGTTCCAGGGGAATCCGACACCCTCTTCTGACCTTGGTGGCATTACATGACACAAGTACATAGACCTACATGCAGACAGTACATTCATACACATAAAATAAATAAATAAAATAAGATCTGTTAAGTTTTTTATTCTCTAATGGTATCTCTATATTTAAAGAGATTGTATGAAGAAATGAAAGTTAGAGAAAATCAAGAAAGAAAAAATGAAAAAAGTCAGAAGTAAGGGATAAATGAAGAATGGAAAGGAAAGAAGACAGGAATGAAGAAAAGACAGAAGGCAGGAGGGAGAAGAGAGTAAGAAAGGAAGGAAAGAGGGAAGAAAGAAAGAAGGGAGGGAAGGAAAAAAGGAAGAAATGTGGAAGGGGGAGTGAAATTTCATAGTTTTTAGGAAATAGAAGCAAAACTATGATTGATTTCAGCAGATCAATTGTGCCAGTATGAATTTACATCATACTACAGATAATAAGAATACTGAGAGAAATAATGACATGATGTTAATATGTAAAAGGATTAAGTTCCTTAGCTCTGAAAGTTTCCCTTTCATGTAAAAAAGATATTTATATAAAGTTGAATAATGCTAAATGCTATTTTTAGTAGTTAAAAATAACAATTAGGGGCTGGAGAGATAGCCTAGCGGTTAAGAGCGCCGACCGCTCTTACAGAGGACGCCGGTTCGATCCCCAGCACCCACATGGCGGCTAAGAACCGTCTGAAACTCCAATTCCAGGAGAACTCCAGTTCCAGGGGAATCCGATACCCTCTTCTGACCTCCGCGGCGTTGCACGACACGGGTGCACAAACTTGCATGCAGACAGTACATTCATACACATACAGAAATAAATAAAATTAAAAAAAAAATAACAATTAGGATCAAATAACACTCTCAATTGAACGTAATTTTATTCTAAAATTCTGAAATATACCTGTGTAGATTATATACTCTAGAAAAATGATAAAGTCTATGTATAAATATCTGCCACTAAAAGTGGAAAACATTAAGAGTAGTAAACAGAAATCAAGGGGAAATCCTAAAGTCAAATTTTGATTCCAGATATCTTCCTATAATCCATTTTCCACAGATTGAATTTAGAGACAAATACAGATTTATTATAAGTAAGTATAATGAAAAAGTCTAACAAACCACATTATTTATGTACTGGGATGGCCTTAAAAGCCAAAATATATTGTTTATATTTAGGGATGTTTTATACAAGGGCAAAATATGATAAATATGATGAATTTTAATTATTTTGAAATATGTTTTGACCTGTTTATTCTTTCCCTTCAGTCCTACCTTCAAGTTAACTATGATGATTGAGCCAAATAGGAATTACTCAGAGGTGACAGACTTCATCCTGCTGGGGTTCAGAGCTCCTCCAAAGCTTCAGCTCCTCTTATTCTTAGCATTCTTGCTGATGTACATGGTCACTGTCATGGGGAATGTCAGCATGACCATTGTCATTACGATGGACTGCAGGCTGCAGATCCCTATGTATTTCTTCCTTAGAAACCTGTCCTACTTGGATCTCTGCTATTCCACAGTCATTGCTTCCAAAACCTTAGCCAACTTCTTGACCAGTGAAAAGAAAATTTCATACAATGGCTGTGCTGCCCAATTTTTCTTCTTTGCCTTGTTTGTTACAACTGAGGGCTTTCTTCTTGCAGTCATGGCATTCGATCGATTCTCAGCCATTTGCTTCCCTCTTCTTTACCCTGTTCACATGTCCCAGAACATCTGTGCTCAGTTGGTAACTGGCTCCTACATCTGTGGATCCATAAACTCCATGATACAAACAGGTTTCACATTTAGCTTGAGATTCTGTGGAGAAAACAGGCTGGACCACTTTTTCTGCGATGTCCCAGCTCTGATCAAGATCTCATGTGTTGACACCTCTGTGAATGAGGTTGTGCTGTTCATTGTCTCTGGGCTCATCATAGTCTCCACCACAACTGTCGTTCTCGTTTCTTATCTGTACATCCTCTCCACTGTGCTGAAGATCCCCTCCACCAGGGGAAGGAGTAAGACGTTCTCCACCTGTGGTTCCCACATCACAGTGGTGAGTCTATTCTATGGAACTGTGCTTTTCATGTATGCCCAACCTGGGGCCATTTCCTCGCCAGAGAAGAGCAAGATCGTGGCTGTGCTCTACACACTTGTAATACCCATGCTGAACCCACTAATGTACAGTCTGAGAAATAGAGATGTGAAAGACGCTATGAAAAGAATATTATGTGGGAACTGTTCCCAATGCTACTTATGAAACCTTTATATATTGGACAAAGTTTCTTCTCTAGGATTTTAGTTCTTCCTTTAAACAATGTAATTTTTCAAGGATATTTTTATATGACAATAAATATTGTATAAATTTTACAAACTATCAATTCTAATAGATACACAGATCATTATTTTGTTTACATTGAATATATAAAGCATATGTTTCCATTTTATAATGTGGTAACTTTAATTTTATTTTCTTAAGTAGTAAATATGAGAAACATTGTGTTATATTTATTAAAATAATTTCATATGTGTATATTTCATTCCATGTTTTTTAAGTTCAAATACATTGCTAGATGCGTCACGAAAATATAATTGTGCCAGAGCATACTTTTGCGATAAAAGCTTCATGTTTCCCATGGATTTGGGTTTATATTCTGGGGACCATCATCCCTGCAGCTATCAAAATTACATATGAAGCATTTCTTCACAATATATACGGCAATAACATTCTACTCAATTTTATTTCCCAGTTCTCCTCTTCATGTAAACTATTGTGTTACATAATGATGCCATATAACTGTTTCCTCCAAACTGAAACATTTCTTCCTGTAAGGAGAGGAAAAGATCATAAAACCTTGGAAAGTAAATAAAACTTAAAATGCTCAGAAAGTTCACAGAACTTATTAAGCTTAGGAAGTTCAGAAAGTTACAAGGTTCACAAGCCCCTCTACCTGAGGTAGAATATTATTGTGGATATGAGACTCTCCAGTGGTGTGGCTACACACTGAACAGATGGCTGCATAGCTTTAGCTTTCTTGATTTGCCACCAAAACTGGGATGGACATTAGGTTGATTTGGCTATCTTTGAGTCATCCATACTTTTGTAAATATCAGCAATCAACACTTTCATTGAAGAAGCTAGACTTTGGTTGAATTATTTCTGGTCAATTGGTGCCTTAAGTGACATAAATACACAGTTGTTCATGTCTCCTTATGAAAAGTCACAGATCACACCTGGGCCCCTGAGACCAAGTGACAAAACCAAGAATGAGCTTAGAAAAGACTAATTTGTGGTGCATGATAAATTTGTGACTGATAGTGATCCATATGAGGATGGACTGTTTATTGTGGCATTCCTCCTTGTTCTAATGACAACTGTATGCTCCTTGTGATAGATGGCAAGTCACATAACCAATGATTAGTCACCTAACAGTGGCATGAGTTCCTAGGGGGAATCTCAGAGTGTAGAAAATCTCCTCTGTGTAGAAAATGTTAGTGTGCCTCACTGATGAATGGGGACCACTTCACAAGTTCAAGGATAACCCCAGTTGATAATGGACTATATTTGCAGTTTCTGAAAGTAGCACGCAGTGGGGTAAGACCATAAGTAGGCTATGGCAGTTGTTTAATAGTCTTTACTGTGCCATCTAGATAGTCTACTGAGGCTGAGCTCTCTGGACTGAAATCATTTTTCCCATGTGACAGAGGAATTACAATAAGAAAGAAACATGAGGATTTTTTATTTTATTTATTATTTTTATGTGTATGAGTGTACTGTCTGCATGTAGGTAGGTGCACAGTGTCATGTAATTCTGTGGAGGTCAGAAGAGGGTATTGGATTCCCCTGGAAATGGAGTTAAAGACAGTTCTTAGTCACCATGTGGGTGCTGGAAATCGAACCTGAGTCCTCTGCAAGAGCAGTTGGCACTCTTAACCTCTGAGCCATCTCTCCAGCCCCCAACACATGAGGATTTTATCGTCTTCATTATCCCAGGGTTTTCTAGGAAAGTTGTTAAAAAAGAATGAGGTGGATCTATTGACTTATTATTATTATACCTGACACAATGTGATCAAAAAATTGTACAGATTACATCAGTGATAAAGATTCCTTCCTGGGATCCAGAGACTTAGAACTCATGGGAATAGAATAATGGTAAAGAGTGAGAGAGTAAAGCTGAAGTAGCAAAACTCAGGGCCAATGTTTAGTATAGAGTACCGGAAAAATGCATGTTGCATCATGCACATGGAGGGGGATTAAAAATGGTACGGTACAGGGAACTATAATATTCATGAAGTATTCTGCATCTCAACTGCTTGAATTATGGAAGAAATATAAGGAAAGAATAAGAGAAACGTTTGGACCATTTCATGAGGTTATAGGACATAGGAATGAGTAGGATGCTCAGTAACAATATGTGGAGAACAGAGTGATATGGCTTTCCCTTTCCCCCTTGAGACAGAGGTTTTCTAACCTGAAGCAATAAATGGAAAATCCTTCCCTGATGGACTGGCTTGTAAGGGCCATTAGGAACATTTAGTTACTGCTCTCTGAGGGCTCCATGAATATAAGAAATTGGAAGGCAATAGGAGAAAGACTGATAAAACAAAGAACTGGAAATGCAAGAGGTAACACTTGATGCCCAGATTTACAAGAGAGTGAAGAAAGTGAATGAGTTAAAAGGGACCTGGAAACTGGAATCAAGCTTTAGTGAAACTGGAATCAAGATTTAGTGGTTTTGCTGAGCTCCATGCTGGGGCAATCTTTGTGAGGTAAAAAAATGTTTTGGAAGTTTGCAATGAATTAGCAAATTGTGTTCATATAACATTAAAATAATAAAGGAGAAGGAACCAGAAATGTGAAAAACAGATAAAGAGGATTGATTTTTACTCAGCCAGGTGCCCTAGGGAAAATACAATCTGCATTGTGTTGTCTATTCATTGGATAATCTTAAATTCTGAGTGTCTTATAGATTTGGAAAAGTTTCTGTGAGGCCAGGAAAAGCATTTGAAATGTGTAAGAAAGGCTCCATACATGGGTGAAAAATGCATTGCTAGATGTCATAATGTTATTAGGTAAAAATCTCAGTGCCAGAGTTGAGCTACCTCCCTATGAATTGTTGGCCAGGGAGAACTCATACACCACACAGCTATTGACACTACTGCTAATGCTATGCCAGAAACACAGAGTAAATCTCTTTTTTGGGGGACACTGAATGCTTTGGTTGCAGGACATGGAGAAATCAGACTAGGGTCTGGGGTGAAAGCTCATCCTCTACTGGCCAGCTTCCTTAGTCTCAGAAGGTGGTGTGTGCATTGCTGGGAAGGATTGCCACCAACAGCTCTGCACAGCTATGGACCTTGCATAATATATGACCAACAGGTAAGGTAAGAGGTGCTCAGTGGCACAGTACTGGCACAAATGGATTGATACGACAATCTGATTGCTGGTTAGAATTAATTCTTTTCCAAAAGGAGAAAATCATATGTCATACTGTAAGCTATGGGAAATGGGGTGATCCTAAGTCCCTGGGATTAATTCATTGCTATATTTTTTGATAAATATATGTGTTGTGCTTGTCAAATTTCTCTCTAAATATGTGTGTTTAAAGCATATAGATTACTGTGACTTTTAACCTGGGTCAGCCCTCATCCCCTTTCTTTTAGCAAAGACCCATAACTGTTCAAGCTCCTGAAAATAGCACCGTTTGCTGTAGATTAGTGGCCTAGTAATCAGCCACTAATGGAAGAATTTAATCTGATATCTAGAGTTCCTTCTTGAGATGCAGGGAAGAGTTTCTAGAAAGAAGGTAAGAGCTGGAAAGAAAGCTAGACTGCTAAATATATAATTCCTCGGAATTAAAAACGTTTTCTTCTGTAGGGAGGCTCATAAAAGGAAGTTAAATAAAATGCACAGCTCAGGAAGCTTGTGAAAATTACTAAACTCAGGAAGCTCAGAAGGTCACAAAATTTACAAGGTCCCTCCCCTAGGGTATAAACTAGTAAGAATTGTTGGTGAGAAGAGATTTTGTCCCAGAGAACACTGAAAGTTGGGCAAGGAAATTCAGAGATACTGTTTTCATGAGTTGTGTACAATGCTTGGTGGCTCTTTAGTGATTAAGCTGAGTCAGCCATGCTCCTCTAAGCAACCCCAAGATACCAAGTTAAACTTATTGGGATCGTTTCATTAATCTGTCCTTAGGGCCCTCACTGGGCTGAATAGACATTTGTTCAGTAAAAGGGAGTTAACAACAATAATTGCTCCTATAGAAATGGCACCACAGTCTATCTTTAAAATGGTTATAAATGAGGAACTTATAGCACTAAATACTCCAATAGCTTGGTGGTGCCAAGAACCTGCATAGTTCTAGAAATGTTATTAGCCAAATCCGTATTCCAATGAACATGGAGTAGTGTAAAATTGTAGCCACTGGGCCTAGAGACAATCATTCTTGAATACTGGCATAGACCTGGCACCAGGCCCTTCTGTTTATTTTTATAAATATTCCGATTCTATTTTCTTTTAATATTTTAACCAACTTTTGATAAGAAACAGTATGATATGATTTTTTTAATTTAATTTTTATTGATGGTTTGTGCATTTCGTACATCATTTTCCAATTCAGATCAGGCATATTTCCCTTTCCCTTCCCCCCACCCCCACCCCATCCCAGATCATGTATTCTGCCATAACTGTCCTGCATCTTTCAGGTTTTTTTTTCATTTTTTAGCTATAAGTGATAATCCATGAGTATAAGCATCCTTCGTGAAAAACCAATCTACAGACTGTTGTGCCCAAACCCCCACAGTCCCACCATTCAGTGGGGGGGGGGGTGACAGGTTGTTTGTTCAATCAAGTTGATCAAATGAGTGTCCAGACTACATCGCTGTAGTTTCACCGTTCACCCCAATCGCAGCCTTTACATTCTACCACGCCCCCTCTTCCTCAGATTGTTCCCTAGGCTTAGAAAAGGGGCACAGGTGGATGAGAAGTAAAACTGTCCTCTCTCTCTGGAGCTGTTGACTTGGATTCTGGTCAATTCTGGCTGTTTCCTTTGATGGGCTGACAGTTTGTTCAGGAGTAACCTTTCGATCCTACTAATGAAGCACAAGCAATTAGATATATAGGTATTTAAGCAGCACTAATAGTTATGGTAGGTTACTTTGGCATAGACACATATGTTTGGATGATATGTTAATCCATGAATTACATTTTTACCCCCTGATAAATATGACAGGGTCTTACTGTGGCTTATAACATCTCCTAACCTGTAGAGGATGTAGGCTTGTGGCATCAGCCATGGGTTATTCCTCCAAGGAGAGAGCCAATAGCCAATTAGATTTGGGATATACAGGCACATGGCTGCCTCTGCTGCACAGTATTTCCAGGCAGGTGAGGTGTAGCTGGTGCTGACGGTGGAGTCTTGCTTGACTCAGGGAGACCCGTATTTGCTTTATTGGTTTAGTGGCCTTTGGTAACACTCTCTGGCATTCCAGAGGCCATCTGTACACTTGCATGTGCGGTCTCAATACATCCCTCCCATGTTAACGTCAGGTCTTCGGCAGCAGGGTCTTATCGCCTCTCCTCCTGCAAGTATCCCAACTTAGGGGCAAGGAGCCCTTACCTTTTGTGGGACCTTGGATCCCCTGGCCAACATCCCCCTGGTAGAACAATCCATTGCTGATGTCAGAGCTCCTGCATTAATATACTTTGCCTAAGTGCATAGCCCAAGGACTTTAGTATTATATTTGGTTCTGAATGGAGTATAATCCTTTTCACAGTTCTTATGTCTATTAGTCAATTAAAGAAGGAATTTTTACCGGTTTTATAAGAGATTACCTCTATAACCCAGATACAAATATTTCTCATGGAGAGGGATGCATAGTAAAAGAACAACAACAGAAAGACTGCATCAGAAAATGGACTGAAATGGTGAATTGGGAAGGGGGGATGGGTGGGAGAGGGATGCGGATGTATATTCGATCAAGGCATAGTTAATTGATGTGAGTTCAGCAAGTACTCAGTTTCACCTAGACACTGTCTACAGGATACATGGTGTTTTAGGACTTAGTAAAAGTAAATATGTGTATATTAAACAACATTGGTTTACAGACTCTGATAAAAACGGTAATGCATCTGAGTTAAATGTAGATATAATTTGCTGTTGTCCACATTTGTTTTACACAAAATCTGTAGAGTATGATATGATTTTTAAACACACTGCACATTAAAATTACTGTTGTTATCATGTTGTGTTGCTTTCATTTGTCAACATGACAGGATGTGGAATGTCCTACAAAGGGCATCTCAATGCCCCACCTTCCTTGTCTAGATTAGGTTGGCCTGTGAGCATGCCTGTAAGGGAGTTTCTAAATTGAGTTGACTGACCTGGGTAGATCAAGCCTAAATCATAATGCCACCATTTCACTGGTGTGGTACTGGGCTGACAGAAAAAGAGACAGAGAGACAGGGAGAACTGATCATAAGCCCTTATTGTTCCCTGCTCCTTGGCTGTAACACAATGTGACCAGCTTCACGAAGACCTTCACATTGTGACCTCCTGAAATGAAGGACTGTAACCTAGAACTCTGGGTTAAGATAAGCCCCTTTGCCCTAAGTTGATTTTGTCAAAATACTTTATCAGACCAGTAAAAAATTAATACAAGGGTCTAATTTTAAGTGTGTGTGTGTGTGTGTGTGTGTGTGTGTAAATTATTTGGCACATTAATATACAGGAGATATTTCTTCTTTTTTTTCTCTCTCTCTCTCTGGCTCCCTCTTGTAAAAAGAGATTAGCTAAAATGTAGGCATTTATCCGGGCTTGGTGGCACACCCCTTTACTCCTAGCATGAGGGAGGCAGAAGCAGGCAGAACTCTGTGAGTTCAAAGCCAGTCTGGTCTACATAGCAAGTTCCATGACAGCTGGGGCTACAGGGAGAACCTATCTCAAAATAAAAATTAGATATTTGATCATTATATATCATTACATGCAGAATTAGAAACTGAAAACTAAAAGAAAATTTGGAAACAAACACTGAGATAAATTTTGTTATGGGGTTAACATAAGTAATCTGATCTTTTTTTCCAGGTTACTGAAAGTATCTTTTTTGTTTGTCTAGGAATTCACATTTATTCTTTTTAATTTTATATTACTCTAAAATATGAATACAAATCCTCCACCCATATACCTCAATTACAAAGTCTGAAAATAAGTGGTAAGTTAATTCTATAGTCCATTAAGTAATTCACATTATAAGAGCACAGTTGCTTTCAGATAAAGAGAAATATAACATTAATGTTACTCAGTTTGCCTAACAAGTAGGTACTTGGTGCTAGCATTCACAAATGAAAGATACCATTCTTTGTTTATCTGGGACTGTGTTACTTCACTTAGCATAATATCTTCTAGTTCCATTTGTTTAGCTGCAAATTTCATGATGTCATCTTCCTTTACTGCTGCATAGAGCACTATTGTGTAGATGGATCACATTTCCTTTATCCATTCATCTGTTGAGGAGCACTTGGGTTGCTTCCAGCTCTTCCCTATTGTGAAGAGAGCTGCAATAAACATGGCTGTGCATGTATCTCTACAGTAGGATGAGTCTTGTGGATATATACCCAATGGAGCATGACTGGGTCAGGTGGTAGGCTCATTTTGAGTCTTTTAAGGGTTCTCCACACTCCTTACCATAGTGGTTGAACAAGTTTACATTCCTACCAGCAGTGAATGAGTGTTCCTCTTTCCATACAACCTCTCTAGCACTTGGTGTCATGTGTTTTCTAGACCTTAGTCAGAATGAAATATCTTAAAGAGGTTTTCCTTAATTATTAGTGATGTTGAACACATTTAAGGTGCTTCTCAGCAATCTTTATTTCCTCACTTGTGAAGTCTCTGTTCAGCTCTTTGCTCCGTCTTTTGAGTGACTCATTTGTTTTCTTAATTCTTTGTTTTTTGAGTAGTTTATATATTCTGGATGTTAATACTCTGTCAGATGTATCAGTGCTGAAGGTTCCCTCCAATTCTGTGGGTTTTTCTTCACTTCCTTGATTGTTTCTTTCACTGTACAGAAGCTTTTGAGCTTAATGAGGTCCCACTTGTCAATTGTTGTCCTTATTTTCTGCATGGCTGCTATTTGATTTAGAAGTCTTTTCATATATCTATGTCTTTTAGGTTTCTGCCAATGTTTTCTTCTATCACATTCATAGTTTCAGGTTTCATGTTGAGGTCTTTGATGTATTTGGGGTTTATTTTTGTACAGGGTGAGAGGTAGGGGTTTAATGTTGTTCTTCTACAAATGGTGATCCAGTCTTGCCAACACCATTTGCTGAAGATGCTATCTTTCCTCCATTGAGTCTTCTTGGCCCCTTTATCAAATATGAGGTGGCCGAAATTGTATGTGCTCAAGTTTGGATCTTTAATTTTGGTCCATTGGTCTACAGGTCTGTTTTGTGCCAGTACCGGGCTATTTTTATGACTATATCCCAGTAATATTGTTTGAAGTTTGGTATATTGATCTCCCCTGTATTGCTCTTTTCACTCAGGGTTACTTTGGCTATTTGGGGTTTTTTGTTTTTCCATACAAATTTAAGTATTTTTCTTTCCAACTCTGTGAAGAAACTCATGGGGATTTTAATTGAAATTGCATTGATTCTGTGTATTTGTTTGGGTAGAATGAACATTTAAAAAATTTTTTTATTAATTTTATTTATTTTTTGTATGTGTATGAATGTACTGTCCACATGCAAATCTGTGCACCAGTGTCATGCAACGCCGCAGAGGTCAGAAGAGGGTCTCGGATTCCCCTGGAACCGGAGTTCTCCTGGAATTGGAGCTTCAGACGGTTCTCCGCCGCCATGTGGGTGCTGGGGATCGAACCCGGGTCCTCTGCAAGAGCGGTCAGTGCTCTCAACTGCTAGGCCATCTCTCCAGCCCCAGAATGAACATTTTTACTGTATTATTTTTTCCAATCCATGACCCTGAGAGGTCTTTCCATCTTCTAATGGCTTCTTCAATCTCCTTCTTCAGGGGTTTAAAATATTTATTGTAGAGATCTTTGGTGTCTTTGGTTAGGTTTGTCCCTAAGTATTTTCTTGTTTTTGAGGCTATTGTGACTGGGAGGATCTCCTTATATTCTTTCTCCAGTTCTTGTTGTTGATGTAAACAAAGGCTACTGATTTTTCTAGGTTAGTTTTGTATCCCGCCACTTTACTGAAACTCTTAATCATTTCTAGAAGTTTTCTGTGCAACAGTGGCAGCCATATGTCTGTATATCCCAAATCTAATTGGCTATTAGCTCTCTCCTTGGAGGAATAACCCACGACTGATGCCACAAGCTTACATCCTCTAGTGGTTAGGAGATGTTATAAGCCACAGTAAGAGCCTATCATATTTTTACAGAAAAAACGTAATTCATGGATTAACATACTGTTCAAACATCTGTGTCTATACCAAAGTAACCTACCACAACAATTAGTACTGTTTAAATACCTATATATCTAATTGCTTGTGCTTCATTAGTAGGATTGAAAGGTTATTCATGGACAAACTGTCAGACCATGAAAGGAAACAGCCAGAATTGACCAGAGTCCAAGACAACAGCTCCAGAGAAAGTAGACTGTTTTGCTTCTCATCCACCTGTGCCCCTTTTCTAAGCCTAGGGAATAATCTGCAGAAGAGGGGGCGTGATAGAATGTAAGGGCTGCGATTGGGGTGAATGACGAAACTACAGCAATATAGTCTGGACACTCATCTGATCAACTTCATTGAACATACAAGCCCCCCCAGCTGGATGGTGGGACCCATGGGCTGTGTGGGTTTGGGCACAACTACTTGCAAATTGGTTTTACATGAAGGATGCTTGTACATAAATGATTACTTATTATTAAAAATGAAAAAAATAAAGAATAAAAAATAAAAATGGTATTTAGATTAATTTTGATGTATTAAGACATTTTTCTAAATGGTCAAAAATGGCAGTATGTATAGTGTACACACCTGCAGTGGCGTGCTTACCTCCTCATCTAATGAATAGACTTAACCTGTGCTCAGAAGCAATAGCTGAGAAGACCATATATAAATCCTTATCTTTCCCGTATTAAATGAATTAGCAGGAGCTCGCATTTTCCCTGCTTATCACCCAGTTCCTGGATTCCCTGGTCAAAACCTGGAACCCTGCCGGCTGGCCTGGAGGAAGTTCCTACATCTGGTGCCCAGTGTGGTCTGTGATCCCCTCCCATTTTTTTAAAAAATGTGACCCTTCTGCAGTTTCAGCTTATTGCCCTCTGGCACGTGTAGACTGCCTCTTTGGTGTTTAGGAGGCACCACCTTTTCTGATTCAGTGTGGTATCCGGTGAGTAGGCCCCCTTTGTTTTGTGTGTCTGTAGCCATGCGAGGGTGAACACTGGCCCACCGTTTGTCTGCCTTTTTATCCCTTTCTGCCTTCATGGGTAAACTCCCTCCTCAGATGGCTGCCCTTAGGACCCCATTCGTTCTGATTCTCCTTGCCATGTTTGCAAGCCTTGAGGATCCCTTGGTGGTGGACTTTCTGCACAGATCTGGCTCCCTCTGTTGCAGAAACATGGGGGAAGGGCTAGCCCTTCCCTATATGCTTGGTCTCTGGCCGAATGGGGAGAATTCTCCTCTGTGCTCTCTCACTTGGCCTGCCAACCCCCCTCCAATCAGGGTTACCCTGATAGGCTGTGTGTGGATACCTTCCTCCAATCAGGGTTACCCTGATAGGCTGTGTGTGAATACCTTCCTCCCCCCCCGCACTCTGCTCAGACTCCTCATCTAAAGGCACCTGCACCACACAGCCAAGGGACAAGGTGGGCCA
The DNA here is from genome assembly GCA_009823505.1 of Rhizomys pruinosus. Taxonomy (NCBI): domain Eukaryota; kingdom Metazoa; phylum Chordata; class Mammalia; order Rodentia; family Spalacidae; genus Rhizomys; species Rhizomys pruinosus. The sequence continues at coordinate 3,068,600 of VZQC01001698.1, read as the reverse complement.
GGAGCCCAGGCGGGAGTGACAGAGTGCCGCAGCCTAGGGAATCATGGAGGTGCGGCCTTGACTGCAGAAGAGGCTCAGGTGGCTCACCTCATGAAAGCTGCCTTCTTCCTGGGCATGGTCTCTGGCTGCAGGTTATGGCTGCCGCCAGGAAAGCCAGTGGCCAGGGAACACTTCAGGTTGTCCCCATGTCAACTGCATGCCCTAGGCACAGCAGCCCTGCTCAGATGTGCTCTCAGCCTCTGAGACTCTGTACTGTGACCCAGGCACCTGCTGAGCCTGCCGCTCTCCACTGTGCCACCCAGGGAGGGATGGCAGCCCTGCAGCCCCACCAACCATCGTGCATGTGGAGCTGGTGGCCGCTGGCCCCAGGAGCCTGAGAGGTTTGGGAGTGCTCCCGGAAACTATGAGCTCCCAACCAGTTACAGAGCTGGCTGCACTCTCCCACTTGACCAGCCGACCCCCCTGTTAAACACAGGGCTGGGGCTTTGCTTATATGTTTCCAGAGTTCTCTGGGAAGCCACTGTGAATGCCCTTAAAAAAAAGATTCAAGAAGATAGGATCCAGATTTTCCAGATTTGAAGGCAGTAATTGTGTGTTGTGTTTATGGTGACTGTTTTGTGCATCTAAGATTCATGTGATCATGTTCTTCATGTGTCCATGTTTTTGTGTGTAAGGTATATCTGGTGTCCTCTATGTTGGTTCTGTCAAACAAAGTGGCCACTTCAAGTTTCCAACTTTTATGTACACAGAATTGTTTGGAATGCCAGACTAGATATGCAGGTATAAACATTAAAATGTGAATATTGAAAAAAATGCATTGAAAGACCAACGATTTGGATACCGTAGATCAAATGTTTACTACTTTTTTGCACACCCAGCCAAAGTCCTTGGCATAAAAACATAAAAACCATCATATGACAGGTCTATTTGAATGATTTTGTTACCTAGGTCTGTGTGCTGGATAGCTTTAGTGTCAACTTTAAACACCTGGGTTGAGGGAGCCTCAATTGGGGAACTGGCTCCATTGGACTGGCATGTGGCCATGTCTGTGGAGTATTGTCTTGATTGTTGAGCAATGTGGGAGGGCCCAGCCCACTATGGGTGGTGCCACCCATAGTGGTTGTTTTGTACTGTATAAGAGGTCAGGCTGGCATGGGCCAGGGAAGCAAGCCAGTGAACAGCATTCCTCCATGGCCTGTGCTTCAGCTCCTGCCTCCAGATTCCTGCCCTGAGTTCCTGCCTTGGGCTCCCTAAGTGATGAACTGTGACCCAGGAGCTGTAAACTGAATAAACCCTTTCCTCCCTAAGTTGGTGTTGGTCAGAGTATTTTGTCACAGCAATGGAAGACAAACTAGGACAGTCTGCAAGTTCAACTGCATTCATTGCTAATTGTAGAGACAATGGCTTTTCAGAAAGTTGGTGACTGTGCAAAATTTCACCTTATTTTTTTTTTCCACTTCTGTTGCCTTCAAAAGTCTTTATACAGTAATGCCGGAACACCCAACTTTGAGATCTTGAGTTACGTATTGCCCCCCCCCCTTTTTTTTTTTTTTTGTACCTTGGGGTTCGTAATATTAGCTGACCTTGTGTTCTAATTTTTTTTTTTTTTTGGTATAGTCATGGATTTAAAAAAAGAAAGTATTGGAATGGCAGATTTTTCTTTGGGGAAGGGAATTCAGTTGTGCTGCAAAGTGTTCATTGTTTTGTTATCTACATTGTCATCTTTCATTGCTACATTGACACCAAATGCTAAAAATAAGCCTCCAGATCAGTTATTGAAATCTGATTGTCTTCAAGTGTTGCAGTTGCATGATGTGTAATTTCAGTACCTGCTCCAAATCCATCAAATATTGTTTTTCCTTAAGACTGAATGACTATTGTTGCTGATGAGAACACCTGCTTGGGCATTAGCGAATTATTTTCTTTGCCTTTGACTCTCTGCCATTCATGACTCTCAGGGGTAAATCCCCATGCCTCTACTCTCAACCAGACAAATACTATTCCAAGCATTTTCCCTTGGTGGCTGGTTACTCAATGATGGGTAAGATCCTGTTAATCAGGACAACCTAAGACAGGCACAGTCAGATGTCGGAATGCTAGAGGTAGGGTCAACAACGTCTGAGCTATGGGCTCAGACTCCCATTTGTCATTTTTCATTTGTTTGTTTATTTGTTTAAAGCAAAGGGGTGGATATGTAGAATGTACACACCTGCAGCAGGGTGCTTACCTCCTGGTCTACCAAACAGACTTAACCTGCACCCAGAAGCACCTGGTATGTTTAATCAGCACCTGGTATGTTTCCAGAAGAAGCAGAGGATGATCATATACAAATCCTTATCTTTCCCATATTAAATGAGTTAGCAGGAGCTCGCATTTTCCCTGATTTTCACCCAACTCCAAGGGTCTGTGGTGTTGACTTCACAGCCTACTCATCCCCTCCTTGGTCAAGACATGGAACACTGGTGGCCGGCCCAGAGGAGATTCCTACAGCAGAAAACATAAGCACTTATCTTAATAAAACAAAATCTTGACAATCTTGCATACATTTCAAATTAGATATTAAAATCCCAATCTTATGTTTAAAACAAAATATATTATCTCTGATAAGATAATGTTAAGTGCAAATCTATTATCCCAATGGTAAAACTGGACCACAATTTCATATGCATCCATAAGCATAAAAATAGTCCCAAATTTCTGATTTGCACATTAAAAATATTATCAAAACCAAAAACTTGGCATTACATGAACAAAAGATTTTTTTTATTACAGTTTCAGAGGTATTATGGTCAACTAAAGTATTTTTGTCTTTACTTTCTGTTGCTCTTGAATATTAAAAAATAAAAGTCAATTTCTAGATTAATTTTGCAAGTCAATCTTTATCAATATCTATAAAACTAATGCATAATTTAGTAATTTAGCAAAACTTTCATGACTCCAATTAATGTTTGAAATAAATGAGATAGTCAGTATTTTATGAACATTTCATTGCTGATTGTCCCTATAAAGTACTTATTTTAGAAGACACCAAAGATCTCTACAAAAAATTTAACCCCTGAAGAAGGAGAATGAAGATGACATCAAAAGATGGAAAGAACTCCCATGCTCATGGATTGGAGAAAGAAACCAAAAACATGTATACATGCCTTTCCCATTACTAGAAGCAAGGCTGTCTCGATTTCTAGTGAGGCAAATGAATCTGGGGAGGAAGGGGAAAACTCGAGCGAGGAAGCCTCAGACGATGAGGATCAGGATGAGGCCCCAAATGAGGAAAGCAAAGAGACAACTTTAGTTTCAGGCCAACAATACCACCACCTCAGCTTTAAACATATAAAAGAATTAAAAGCTGCAGTTACAATTTATGGCCCGGTAACACTGTTCACTCTATCTATAATTGAAACCCTGAGTGATCGATGGCTCACACCTAATGACTGGTATCTCTTAGCCCCGTGCCACCTTGTCAGGAGGCAACTACATCCTTTGGAGAACTGACTTCGAAGAAAATTGTAGGGAAATATCAGCTCGCAGTTCTGAAAGCAAAACTGCTAAAACATGGGTTAAGGCTAAACTTCTGGGTCAGAGCCCTTATGATACCAATGAAAAACAGGCTAAGTTTCCTCCTGGCCTCCTGGTCCAAATCCAAAATGCAGGTCTCAAAACTTGGAAACGGCTCCCTCCTAAAGGGTCGGCAACCACCTCTTTAGCCAAAATTCGACAGGGTCCCCGATGAGCCATACAGTAGTTTCATTAGCTGACTCACTGAGGTGGCTGAAAGACTCATTGGACAAAACGAAAATGAAAGCAAGTTCATCAAACACCTTGCTTTCGAGAATGCAAACCCTGCCTGCCAAGCTGCCATTTGACCCCACCGTAGTAATAAAGATATCTCTAGCTACATTTGGCTTTGCACAGGCGTTGGCTCGGCTCATTCCATCAGAATAGCAATAGGAGCCACTCTTAAAAATTTCACTCAGGATGACCACCCTAAGACCTGCTTTAATTGTAAACAACTGGGACATTTTTCCAGGGAATGTACAGCCCCAAAAGCCAAACATCCACTTCCTCCCTCCTTATGTCCTCAGTGTAAAAAAGGAAAGCATTGGGCCTCAGAATACCGTTCCAAAACGGACGCCCATGGCAATATCCTGCCCCCAAAGCAGGGAAACTCCCAGAGGGGCCAGCCCCTGGCCCCCCAAATGAGACAAACCCCTGGGGCTGTCAGGTTTGTCCCCCAAATGTCAAATCCTCAGGCTCAAATGTCACCGATCTCTTCCGAGCAATCACATGTAGTGCAGGACTGGACCTCTGTTCCTCCACCACCACAATATTAACACCTGAAATGGGAATTCAGATCCTAGAAACAGAGGTCTTTGGCCCCCTGCCCCCTAATACTTTCAGGCTTCTTCTTGGTCCTGCCAGCTTGACACTCCAGGGCCTAAATGTATTCCCTGGAGTTATTGATAATGATTACACAGGAAAAAATAAGCTTATTGGAGCCTCATGCCTTGCCACGCAAGGCCAGCTGGCCTGCTGGCCTCAATTTCCCCCACCCTTAACCACGGACAGGGGACCCAGACCAAGTAAGAGGGGAAAAAATAAAACTGAATGTGGTGGATAGCTTTAGTGTCAACTTGACACACCTGGGTCAATTGAGGGAGCCTCAATTGGGGAATTGGTTCTATTGGATTGGCCTGTGGCCACATCCGTGGAGTACTGTCTTGATGGTCGAGCAGTGTGGGAGGGCCCAGCCCACAATGCGTAGTGCCACCCTGGGCAGGTTGTTGTGTACTGTATAAGAAGGCGGGCTGCGCATGAGCTAGGGGAGCAAGCCAGTGAACAGCCTTCCTCCATGGCCTGTGCTTCAGTTCCTGCCTCCAGGTTCCTGCCCTGAGTTCCTGCCTTGGGCTCCCTGAGCGATGAACTGTGACCCGGGAGATGTAAGCTGAATAAACCCTTTCCTCCCCAAGTTGGTGTCAGTCAGAGTGTTTTGTCACAGCAATGGAAGACAAACTAGGTCACTGAATATCCAAGAGAGAATCAATAACCTCCTTCCCTGACTACATTATCTCCCTCTTGCCCTACCAAAACAAGGTATAGATATTGATCCCAAGACTGATGAAATTCTTAAAACCACTTATTCAGCTCTTAACCTGACTAACCCCTCAGTGGCTAGCAACTGTTGGCTGTGTCTCCCCCTAGGACCTTCCTGGCCCTTGGTCATACCCTTACTCAATGACTCTCACGTTCCTTATTCTGAGAAAAACTGCAGTCTATCACTACCTTTCAAGGTGCTTCCTTCAAGGATTTAACATATCCTCATGTTTCATTAGCTCTTTCAAGAATAATTCTTTTCATGTCGACCTTGGTGCTGTCTCCTTTAGTAATTGTAGCTCCTATGTCAACATTTCCACATCTGTCAGCCTAGGACAGGGCAGGGTCTTTGTAGGTGGAGACAACATAGCCTATCCCCTTCTTCCTGTCAATTGGTCCAGAATATGCACTCCAGCAATTCTTCTGCCAGATATAGATATTCTCCTGGGAGATCAACCAATCCCTCTACCTAGCTTTGACACCTTTATCCCCTGACACAGAAGATCAGTCCAATTTATCCCACTCTCAGTAGGACTTGGACTATCTGGGGCATTGGCCACTAGCTCTGTGGGGATCAGGGTCGCTTTAAATACTTAGAGTAAATTATCTCAACAACTAATAGAGGATGTCAACATGATTTACCAGTCTATCAGTGATTTACAAGATCAATTAGACTCCTTAGCGGAAGTAGTTCTGCAAAACAGGCATGGTCTTGACTTACTAACTGCAGACAAGGGAGGCATTTGTTTAGTCTTACAGGAAAGGTGCTGCTTTGACTCCAACAAATCTGGAGTGGTTGGAGGTCAAATTCGTGAACATCAACAAGAACTAGAAAAAAGAAGAAGGGAACTCTTCAAAAACCCCATGTGGTCTGCTTGGAACGGAATTCCGCCATATCTACTCCCTTTCTTTGGTCCTGTGCTTGGACTGCTCATATTGGTGTCACTGGGCCCCTTCCTTTTAAACAGACTAATAAGATTTGTTAAACAGCAAATTGACTCCCTGGCATCCAAACCCATACAAGTTCATTATCATAAGCTTGATTTGGCTGACAGAGGCCTAGCAGAACCTTATGATGACATAGCCTTTTCGGGAACTGCATGACCATGCAGAGGGTTGCACGCCTGCCCATTCATGGTATGGCAAGGGCACCTGCATGGGGTACATGGCAAAGCACCACAAGGAGAGGACCTATGTGTCCATTTCTGAGTCTCCTGTGAAGCAAACCTGATTGCACAGAGGTTGGTGTCATTTCTTTCCCTTTGATCAAGACATTGCAAAAGCAACCTGCATGAATTGATAAGAAGGATTATCCTCTCCTCCCCAAAAAGACACTGTTAGTAAATTACTTGGGAGGATCAGGTCACTACTTCCCCCCACTGGTTAATGCCCACTTATCCTCTCGAGGAAAATAATCATGTCTTCACCTCCGGCCATCCTATTGCCTCATTAAAACTATAAAAAAGGAGGAGATGCCAGAAGCCAAGTCACCTCATGGAAAATTACTAGCTTGCTTAACTCAGGAATTTATGGACATGATGAGCATTGCAGTCATTTGATAGGACATCTAGTACTTTCAGATACACCCTTTCCCCTCTCCGAACTGTGGTGACTCACTTTCCACCAACGGATTTTCCCACCCGCTTGCCTTTTTAAACCCTGCGGAAAATAAAGACTATGGAGCTTGATCAGAACATTGTCTTGCTCTCGTTCTTTGTGTCCTCTGTCCCCCATTCTTTCATTCCCTCCTCAGGTCTACATTGATGACCCCACAGGCCGGGGCACTCAGGAATATTACTTGAAAGCCAGAAACTTCTGCAAAGTGTACTACCCACCCCCCTCTCACTGAATCCCATTCCCACCTTCTCCCTTAAATTCCCAGGCCAGATGCCATTCAGTGCTGGCTCTATCTTCCCCTGAGGCTAGCCCAGCTATCCTGAAGTAAACTTTGTTCTGGAGATCCTGAACCTCGTGGTCTTTTATTTCAGGGGGACCCCTCCATAACCTAACACAGAGTTGTTTCAATTGTGATTTAACTTCATCTGACCTTTTCAAAGTTGGTCCTCACCAATGCCACACTGCTACATTGTAGCTCCATGTTCATGGGCCTTCTTGCTGACTCTTACTTTCACTGTTTCTCCCCTGGATCTCCATCTGAAAGCCAAAGATTTTCTTCCCTTACTCTACCTTTCTGTTATACAAAGAGAGCCATTGGCTTACCTTTGAGGTCCTTTAGATAGGCCCTCTGGAGATGTACCAATACTGCCACACTAGGTGTCCCTATTCAGCTCCAAGAAGTCAGAACAATCACTGACCCAATGCCCTAAAAGCAGTTATTGTTACATATTCAGAAGAAGGAATGATGAGGACAGGAAGTAGAAATTGTTTAGGCAGTAGAGTGAAAATATCACAAAGCAAATGGACAAGTGCTGGGCGTGGTGGTGCACCCCTTTAATCCTAGCTCTTGGGAAGCAGAGGCAGGCAGATCTTAGTGAGTTCAAGGCCAGTCTGGTCTACATAGTGAGGTCCAGGACAGCTGGAGCTACAGGGAGACCCTATCTCAAAAAAAAGGGGGAGGGGCAAGATTTTTTGTTGTTGTTGTTGAGTTTTTTGTTTTTGTTTTTGTTTTTCTTGGCTAAAAGCAAGAAATTCCCTTGAGCTCTGTCTTAGTTTGGTATCTATTGCTATGATAATCACCATGACTAAAACCAACTTAGCCTTACAGTATAGTTCTTCATTAAGGGAAGCCAGGGCAGGAGCTTAAGGTGGAGCTGGTGCAAAAACTGGATCTCAAACTGTGGCATGTCCCATTTATTCCCAGGGTGAACCATGTGGAAAGCATGTGCAGGAAAGCACAGTATGCTGATGCATGTTATGATATCCACTTCCCTGTGGTTGCTGGAGGCTGCTGTGAAAGTACATCTCTCCAGTGAATACAATGGGCCAGAGAAATCCTGTGATTTGGAAAGTTACCACAAAACCCACAAGAAGACAAGAGAGCAATATACTTTTTTCTAAAAACAGGTTTTGTATATAATATTTAAGAGAAAGATTAAGTGACCATGGCTTAAAATTTGTTCCTTTTTTTTTTTTTTTTAAAAATGCTCTTTGTAGGGTGGTTACTGTGAAAGCCCTTAATTTTCATCAGAAAGAAGTGGTGGGTTCCAGCCTTGGCTGAGCCATTGAGCAGACTTGGAGAAAATTTACATATGAAGGAGTTAAGCAGGAGCTGAACCCGAGAAACTGGTTCCTCACAGTAGGAGATATTTTTTGGAAATTAAAACCACAGAGCTTTATTTTAGACCTATAAAATTAAGAAAAAATAATTCCAAGGCCAAGTGTAGCTAGTAAGCTTTGATATTAAACTCAGGCTAGAAGTCCCTGGCTTTTATAGCCTGCAGGAGTGACTAAGTTAGGAGGTATGTGCCGGCCAAAATGGCCAGACACGATTCCTCTGTGTGTGCAAAGCCACATGTTCCCAGATCTGTCTCCCATCCACTGAAACAAAGAGGAGGGTTTGTTCCATGGCAAAAGATAGATATTACGATAGAGAGGAGAAGATAAAGGTAAGATTCAGAGATTCACATACTGAATTTATCAGGGTTTCCTTCAGCCCAAAGTCTGGGCTCCATTGGTAGGGTGTTCCATTTATTCCCAAGGTGAAGCATGTGGAAACATGTGCAGGAAAGCACAGCACACGGATGCATGTCAAGGTGTCCAAATCCAGAGAGAGCTTTATACCAAACAAACCTGGCTTATACAGCCAGCATGACTCGACTCTGAGGGCCAAACCCTAAACTTTTGTGTCACTACTTCCCACCCCATCGGTATGGGCAGGGAGGTCCCATTGGTTTAGGATGCTTGACACTTTAACTAAATTTTCCCACAGTAAACTGTGGAGGAATGCTGTTTACTGGCTTGCTTCTCTGGCTTATGCTCAGCCTGCTTTCTAAGGACCACCTTCTCATATTTGGCATCAACCATGGGATGGGCCCACCCACATCACTGAACAATGATGAAAATACCTCACAGACATGCCCACCAGGCCTTTCTGATAGGAAATCTCCCAATTGCAGTTCCCTCTTTCCAGGTGTGCTGATATGATAACTGAATTTATTAAGCACAGTCCTGTTGATAGCCTTGTCCTTGCCCTATGCCAGAGAAACCAGAAGTGTCTAAACCAATGTATCCCTGGTTCTGCCTTGGCCAGATGCTGGAGAAACAAGGAATGTGGCTTGTATTTTTCATATATTTCCCCTAAAGGAATACCCCTTTCTTAGAATCCATACTCCTTTCTTAGAATCCATACTCTTTTCTTAGAATTCATACTCAGGACATGACCAGAGCCATGAAGTATATGGATGCCTAGATTAGAGGATACATTGACTAATTTATTGTCTCTCTTGCTCTAGCTACTAAATCCTGTGTATATATTTATATAAATTATGTTGAGTATATTCAATCATTTGGTATTTGTTACCATTAGAAGATAGTAACAATGTGACTGGGATATTCAGGGTAAAGTAGATATAGACATGACATTTAAGGCAGAGTACTCTGGAGTCTCCTATTCTTTGCACATTGACAGTTGTGGGTCTCTGTGTTAATTGCCTTCTACAGCAAGAAGAAACTTCTCTAATGAGGGTTGACAGATGCTTTAATCTATGGGTATAGCTCTACGGTATTAGGGGTTGTTTGAATACTATGTCCTTTTAGTTGAAGATTAGTAGTATGTGGCCTAGGACCTATTTAGCCAGATGTAGCCACTGGCTCTGATAAAGGTGCTGAATATTGCTTCCATCTCATGGAGTGACCCTTAAATCCAAACAGTGGATTGTTGTTTACTCATGTAGCATGGAAGGAACTATTGTAGTAGTAGGTATATATTGTCATGTTGTTATGCTCAGATCACTGGGACCCCCAAAAGACCACCAGGACACATGGCTCCAATGTAAATACAGAGTCTTTAATTTGAGCTCAAGCTTGGACTGCCACCCTCCTTACAGCAGGCTGGGAGAAGAGGTCCTGAAGCTTGGGGTGGAGGGGGAGGATTTTTTAAAGGAAAATCAGCAAGCAGGGTGTTGGGTACATCTGGCCTGGTCTAGGGGAATTTTTTCTTTATTGGTTCAGACCAGGTGTTTTTCCTAATCCTTGGATTTATCTGGTGGACTTCAGCCTGGGGGAAAGTGAATAACACTGGGCCTGTTTCTCAAACCCCCAGATGCATCTGGTGGACTTTTGCCTGGGAAAGTTGAGTGCTTAACCTTTGTTTGTCCAAAGTGGAGGTCCGAAATTAACTCTGTTTCCTCATTCCTCCATTTTCTCTTGCTACTCAAGAGGCCAATCTTGGTCTCTCTTTGTCTATCTTAAGCAGAAGTATTCTGATCTACCTTATCATATTGGCTGCTTAGGTGATGTGGATCAAGTCAGGTATAATGTGTCCTTAAGGTCATTAGCTGAATTTCCCCCAATCTTTCTCTCATAATAGTGACTAACCTATTCAGTATACATGGTGCTAGGGTTAGTAATAACAACAGAATACTGATGGGGCCTAACAGGGTGGAGATCAGTGTGGGCCTCTCTTACATTCCCCCCTAGAGTTGTATACTGGGAGGCTAATCTTAGACTCCATCTTTTTCCTCAGGGGAGTCATATATGGGGCATACCTGGTATTGGAATTTACCCATTAGTTAATAAATCTGACAAGTGAGTTAAGGATGCATGAACCACAAGTCAGAGCAACCAGAAGGACATGTTCACTGGCAGATCCAGGAAGTCTTCAGCTCTCAGCTGAGAAAGAAACTGGCTCCTTTGGGGGTGTTGACCCAAAACTGCCTAGCCAGTTTCTAGCTCCTACTTTTATCACAGTGCCCTCTGAGGAGGATACCCCAATTACCAAGATGGAATTGGGGCACAAACTGCTCTGAATTCTTCCATGCTGAAAAGGGGCATAGAAGGTGGCAACTGGGGTACCCCTGCTCAGTGGATCTATCTAAAAGACCCCAAAATGTATGGCTATAGAGAGAACAAAATCCTAGACCTGTGCCTGTGAAGGCAAGAGTAGCTAGGTTCATTTTCTAGGCAGGGAACCAAGAGAGGGACATGGTGAATTAAATGTCCAACTTAAAAGTCCATTAGAATCTCTCAATGAGGGGTTCCAAAGTATCCATTTTTGGGCTTCTCCTTTTGTTCATTTGTCCATAGTGTCTGGACTCAGCATCTGCTTTCCAGGAATTTTCGATAGACTTGGTGTGAGTTTTCCCTTAGGTAACTGCTTAAGCAGAAAGGGGAAACATTATTATTTGATAACAACAGATCTCATATGACTTTAGATGACTTAAAATCTAGTGTTTGGAGGCACAATCCTTCAGACTTTAAAGTAAATATAATGATTACTTACCTTTTGGTTATACTTTCCTCTTGGGTGTATAAGTCCATACAGTTAGCCTAGATTAACGAACTTTTGTTTTCTCAAGGTCAGTTGAGGCTCTGGTCCTCAGGGGCTACTTGGACTTTTGGGGGGAGTGGCCTCTGGCTCCTCTAAGCTTTTCATTTACCAGTTCCATCCACACGAGGACAAAGTCCATCCACACAAGGACAAAGTCAGGTCTGTCTAGACCAGGCTACCCTTTTTGAAGACTTTCCTCTTTACAGACTGGACACTGGGTAGAGTCCCATTAGTGGATCTAAGATCTCCCTGCCCAAGAGGACTGGTCACTCACAATTGCAGGACATTTCAAGAGATGTCCCCAGACATAGTCCCCCGGGACTGGTTGACCTCAGAGGGCAAGGAACGAAGTTGTTCTTTAGGTCCCTCAGCCAAATTGGTATGGGCATTTAAGTATGGTAGTTATCCTCCATAAAGGCTAAGTTACACCAGCCTAACACCTTTAATTACTGTAAAACATTCTATATAAGGCTTAGACAATAGTTCATGTAGCCTTGTATAATACTGACTGGAGGAAGGACTTAACACCATACATTAAGCAGGCATAACCTGCAAGATTGAATTAAACAATTTCAGGTTTATTTTAAATGTAAAACTGTTCACTACAATTACTACAAAGGTGAACAATCTTTTCCTTTTCAGACCCTTTATCCTGATTTGTAGTTTTCCCAGAAATAGGGGAGTTGTAACACATAACAGAAGACAGGAAATAAACTGATAAGGATTACAAAGGGCATCCAAACTGTCTTCTTTTGGACTACATGCAGTTGGTTCAAGAAGATAGAATCAAGCTTTTGTGGCCAAATTATCTGGTTAGGTTAAAGGAAATATAAAAGGCAACTCTTGAAAGAAACAAAGTACATTTTTCAGTAGCCATAGGTAACCCACCATTTGCCTGTGCCCATTTAATCTAAACCTGTAACAGGGAGTCAGGTTCAAGCCAGGAGAGGACTGAAAATTAACAGCTCTTTATATTCACAATCCTATTCAGGCCAGTAGTAAACTAGCTTGAGTGTTTATACCAATTTAACTCAATACAGGTATCTTATCATTTTACTAAACCTTGAAGTGCCATGTGATATGCATATAAAGCTTGGACAAAAATCGAACAATCTTAAACAAATCTTGACTAGATATACATTTTGGTTGTTAAACTAGTTGACTGAACCTTAGTAAAATTAAGTTTATTTATATAGTGTCCTTTTTACCTGTAACAACAACTCCTCAGACTTTTATCACTTGCATAGACTTTTTATCATCTTTACATAACTTCTTACTAAAAATACCTTTTTAACATTTTTTACCTTTTTATACTTTTTTTTTTAATTTTTTTTTATTATTATTTCTGTATGTGTATCAATGTACTGTCTGCATGCAGGTCTGTGCACCCGTGTCGTGCAATGCCGCGGAGGTCAGAAGAGGGTCTCAGATTCCCCTGGAGCTGGAGTTCTCCTGGAATTGGAGTTTTAGACGGCTCTCGGCCGCCATGTGGGCGCTGGGGATCGAACCCGGGTCCTCTGTAAGAGCGGTCGGCGCTCTTAACCGCTAGGCCATCTCTCCAGCCCCCCTTTTTATACTTTTAATACCATGAGACATAACATTCATAAACAAATTAACCATTAATTGTGCAGATTTATTCAGTAATTAACATTTATTTCCTGTGTAACCAGATGGGACAGTTATCTCAGATATAGTAGTTTGAAAAATCACAGAAATGCTCAATAAAAATTGAGCACTTAGTTTAAAACATCTCAGGACTAACTACCCTCTATATCCACCCAGGTAACTATGCTGCTTGCTTTATGGCAGGGATGCAAATGGTCAATGACAAACAGCCTCACACAGTAACTTTTTAAACTTTCCTTCTGGGCCAAAGACTATGTCTATGAGGATTCAAGTAGCCCTGTCAGGCCTCCAACAACAGATTGTGAAGGGCCTAGAGTCTTCCCTTCCTTCCCAGACACAATGTCAGACACATAAAATCTGTCATGTTACATTTTACATTTTGAAATATGAGAGAATATTTTAAGTACTTTTAAGGCATTTATTTATTAAAATGTTCTCTGCCAAGATTTCACATTAGCTTAAAATTCAATTCAATCTTTATATGTCACTGAGATTGCCACCTTGATGCCACAATAAATGCCTTTTCTATCAGTCAGTGTGACCAGCATCCACATGCAGAGCCCCATGATCAGCCTCTGTAACTAACTAGATGTTAATAGTGAGCTGCTACAAGGTAACAGCTCCTAACTCAAACTCAATGGAAAAAGAGTGAAAGGTCTGCAGAGTGCACTATTAAGAAGAGGGAATGTTTTACAGTTTTAGCTCACATGACAGTTTACTTGTGAATCAATTTGATATCAAGTAAATCATTAGCATTAGATGCAAGCCTATTCATTTAAACAGCTCCATAAAACAAATATGTTTAACTAGTTTCAAACCCAAAACTTTGGCACATTGATGAAAACTCTAAATTAGAGATGAAATCTTAAATCAGAGTAAAATATGACTCTTAAGTTTATAACAGTCAACTTAACTGTGGGAAAACCTAGTTAAGATGGATTGCATTCCAAGCCAATGGGACCTCTCTGGCCACACCCATGAGATGGGCTATAGTGACAAAAAGGTTCCAGGATTTGGCTTTGAGAATTGAGTCATGATGGATATTTAAGCAGACATCTTGCAATAAAAGCTCTCTGTATTTGGACCTCAACATGCATCCACGTGGAGTGCCTTCCTGCGTGATTTTTCCACAAGGGTTGTCCTGGGATTAAGTGGGCCCCACCACAAATCTCAGTGGGGTCCCCACAAATGGTGCCCAACTTATGTGGGGCAGGAGGAAACCTTGACAACTTAGTTATGTATACCCCTAAATCTTGCTTTTTTCTTCTCTTTGTTCTCTCTCTCCTTATGTCTATCTGTTGTGGTGGAGCTGAATTTCCTGCTGGTTTCAGTGGAAGGGGGCAGTGGTTTGAGGGCTTGTGGCTTTGTACATGTGGAGGAAGGCTGCAGGGTTCTGGTCTGGCTTGGAGAGCGTGTCCCATTGTCTCTAGGCACATGCCTCCTGGCATGGTCCCTCCTGCAGTCTATAAAAGCCAGTGACTTTAAGGCTGAGTTTAATATCAAGGCTTAGCAGCCATGTTTGTCCTTGAAACCATTTTACATAATTCTACAGGTCTGAAAAACTTTCTGATTTTAAATTCCACCCCCCCAAAGAAAGACTTCATCTCCTGCTGTGAGGAACCTGCACCTCAAGTTCGGTTACAACCTTAACTTGTTCATATATTTACTCCAGGTAGCTCTCCTAGGCCTGAGCCCACTTCTTTATGTTGCAAATTAAGGCCTTTCACAGGAACCACCCTACCAAGAGCAGCCTCTTCCAGATAATTTCAAGCCTTGGCTACTTTTCTCTTAAATTTTGTATACAAAATCTGTTTTTGGATAAAAGTGTGCTGCTCTCTTATCTTCTTGTTTTTTTTTTTTTTGTTTGCTTGTTTTTTTTGTTTTTGTTTTTTTTTTTCTAAATCTAACTCCTCTTACCTAAAATCTGCTGGCTATTTGTAGATCCAAGATTGGGATTTAGCTAGCAGTAATTCAAATCCATTTCAGCATGCTTAACTTAAAGTATAATATTTTTACTTAACCCCCCAGGTACCCTAGATATCTTTTGAGTAAATATATGTGCACAGTTAAAATTAATTGGTTGATTTAATTTTATCTTGCTCTTTTTAAATGTGTTTCACCTTAAAGATCTCTTCTCACAGAATTCTTGATCACATGTGGTTTGAGCCTGCTGTGAATGCATACCAGCTGCTGGACTGAGCACATGGTATCTAAATCATGCCCTTTAAATTTTGATTTTAGGTAAAATTCTTTTGATTTCAGCATTTTGGAGACAAAGTAAATGGATTTCTAGGAGAGTTTACAAGCCCTGGAGTTCTAACAAAACAAACTTGCTCCAATAAATTGTCTTTTTTTAAGGACCATTGGTAAAAGTCTCTTTAACAACATGAATGATATCTTGGTTCAATTTAAATGAGAAATTTTTTGAATAAAACTGTTTTATGTTTCTTTAAGCCCATCTTCAAGCTATGTGTATGTGTGAGTGAATGCGAGTTCCCATTTTTAATTCATTATAATCCTACAGGTTTAAATCTAATTAACTGACTGTAAACAAAGATAGGTTCAATTCATAAAAAATGTTTGTTTTATACCCCTTAGGGTTAACAATTTTTAATTGTGTTTATAGTATGCATATTTTTCAATTTAATGATAAATTGCTGCTGATTATTGTTAGTAATTGTTATTAATAATTATAATTGTTATTAAATATAATTATTAATAATATTTGATAGAAATTCAGTCTAATCATAAATTGTTCATTGTTGTTGACTATTATTATTGAAAATTATTATTCATAATAATTATTAATGATTGTTGTGACTAATAATGGTTAATAATAATTATTGATAATTAATAATAATTAATAATGATTATTAATGTTGTGATTATTGTTGTGATTATGATCATTATTATTCTTCCAACGTCCTTAATAATAAGACAAGATGGATCAGTCCAAGACTACAAACAACTTTGGCCTGTCTACTTTTGGGCATCCTCAATTGTTAGATTTGTAAATAGCATAGGGACAGTTAGGCTTAGCAGAGGGACAGCTTAGAAATAATTAACCAGAAGGGACAGGATAGGAAAAGAATAGTAGACATTAGGGATAGTTCATTGAAAGCAAATGGTTGGGAATGGGCCTAAGGGGTGGCATATGGAGCTCAGCTGTTTTATGCATTACTAGGACCTCTATTCTAATTATGTAAAAATAACCCTGTAACAAATTATAAAAATTTCATGTTTTTCATTGCACATCAAACAATATGGCTTTCTTCTCTTATAGGTCAACCTAACAAACCTTTATTATGTATGTATGTACGTATGTATGTATGTATGTGTGTATGTATGTGCGTGCACATGTGTGTATGGATGTGTGTACTTGTGTTCTAAGTATATTTTAATGTTAACAGCCATGATAGCAGTAAAAACATTACCTCTGAGTTGGAACATGGCCCTTCCTTCTCAAGATGCAAATTTATATTAAACAGCCAAAACATAATTAAATTTCAGCAAAGGTTATGGGTTATCTATGAAAAAATTTAAAATAACGGATCTACACTGCCACCTAGTGGTTACACCCTTTCAACATCTAAAATAAAGATGCAACCAGGTTTTCATTGTATTAAAGTGTTAATAAGTTTTTGGGTCTTTGGGAATAAAAAATAAAAAAATTAAAAATTTAAAAATTTAAAAAATAAAAAAATGTGAATTCCCATTAACATCACTGCAGAATTCATGGCCACCATTTTTTTTAAATTATTGCATGCACACAGGCTAGTACAAACCTGCATTTTGTTCAGATGACCAGTGGGTACCTGGTGTTGAGGCCCGCATTTCATTTGGGTGACCAGTTGGCTGGAAAAAGATTCCCTTTGCGGACCACCAGCCTGGGTAGCTGGTGTGAAATTCCTGTCCTGGCTTTGGGCAGGTGGAAAGTCACAGCCAAGAGTGGGAAACGTGTCTCGTTGACCCAGGCTAAGGACCTGAGTAGGAAGTTACCTCTTCGGTCAGGTCACAGGAGTAACCATGTGACCTATGTGCAATGGGGCCAGTTCCCCACAGTGTCCACAAAGTGGGAACTGTGTCCCCTTTCCCTTAGCAGGACTACGCTGCACCTGCTCGTGACAAAGGAAGCTTCCTAGAAGTTCCCACAAAAACAAAAACAAAAACAAAAACAAAAAACAAAACAAAAAAAAAATCAAGATGGTAATGATGGTAACAAATTCTCATGGGGCATATCTAGCCAGTCTTTAATTAACAGGCATAAGAACTGTAAAATAAAATTTTATTAAGAGCTAGATATTGGAAAATCTTTAAAGCAGGTTTTCACGCCAGGCCTGGGGAAGGCCAAGAGCTTGGAGGAAGATAATTATTAAAATACACTTTGTAAGGCTTGAAGTTTAAAATGGTATACTTAAAAGTAAGATATATTTATACAGAGAGGTATTTCAATAGAAATTTATGCAGAAATACAAAATAAACTATATAAGTTAATGGACTTGATTTCTCTGAAGTCATAGTCTAGTCATATAGTTTTAAAGAACAAAATGTATATTGGGTAAAATTTATTTGGCAGGTATTTAACTTTGCTCAAGCTTTGTCTGCATATTATAGGGTATTAGTAGACTTAGTAAAAGACTTAGTAAAAATGTCTGTTGTTCTAGTTTGTCTTCCATTGCTGTAACAAAACACTCTGACCAACACCAACTTGGGGAGGAAAGGGTTTATTCAGCTTACATCTCCTGGGTCACAGCTCATCACTTAGGGAGCCCAAGGCAGGAACTCAGGGCAGGAACCTGGAGGCAGGAGCTGAAGCACAGGCCATGGAGGAATGCTGTTCACTGGCTTGCTCCCCTAGCTCATGCCCAGCCTGCCTTCTTATACGGTACATAACAACCTGCCCAGGGTGGCACCACTCATTGTGGGCTGGGCCCTCCCACAGTGCTAGATAATCAAGACAATACTCCACAGATGTGGCCACAGGCCAAACCAATGGAGCCAATTCCCCAATTGAGGCTCCCTCAAACCAGGTGTGTCAAGTTGACACTAAAGCTATCCAGCACATCTGTATTAGTTAAATTTGAAGCTTTTGGTAGAAATGGTAATACACTTGAACTAATTGGGAAGATAAAATGTTAATTGTTTTATTTATAATTTGTATTGAATTTTCAACAATAACTTTGGAGTTAAGGTACACAAATGGTCTCTATATTTTTCTGTGTTATACAGTAGCACCTTGTAACACTTTCTTTTACTTGTAGGATAATTTAAAGAAATTAAGTTTAAGTTCACTTCCCAAATAAGCAGCATAGAGTCAATGATAAACTGGATAAATTTAATGAAAACGTATGCCTTGGTGCCTGTTTATAGGTATGTGCAATACAACTTAGGCATCTATAGATCAAAACGTAAAAAAATTTAAAAAACAAAAAGAGGGAGGTGGTATAATATTCCTTATGGAATACAAATGGAAAACTCTGTATTCCAAACCTTTTGATAAATTTTCAATTTTGAGGTCTTGAAACTAACAATGGGAGGAGATTTGTATGTTCTCACAGGTAAAAACACCAATCTAAATGCCTGAAAATATACAACTTTTGGCTGTGCAGGATGGACTGGGAAATGCCAGCAGAGAGGCTAACCCATCTGAACAGTAAAGAAAAAGGAACTTCAGATTGCCTGAGTCACAGACACTGAGCATCTCTCTGAATTCTATTTGGGATAACTGTTTATAATGGGCCCCAATGAAGTTTACCTTCCAGATGCTGAGAAACCTTCCTACCTCTCCCCTTTATAGGAAAAAGAAAAACATGATGGCGATGAAGCTATTCCCTAACTGTAAAGTAGAGCCAACTATTATAGTGGCGATTTCTTATAAAATGGGTATAACTACCTTCTTTAATTGACTGATAGACATAGGAACTATGAAAGGATAATTTTCTATTTAGAGCCAAATATAATAGTAAAGTCTTTATAAGCTGTGTAATTAAGCAAAATATATTAATACAGGAGAGCTCTGATATCAGCAATTGATTTTTCTGCCTAGGAGATGTTAGCTAGGGGATTCAAGCCCCCAAAATAAAGGTTTTTGCCTATAAGTGGGATATCTGCAAGGAGAAAGGCAGTAAGTCCCTGTTGTCAAAGACCTGGTGTAAGCATGGAAAAATGTTTTGAGACGTCACTTGCTAATGTACAGTTGGCCTCTGAAATGCCAGAGAGCATTACCAAAGGCCACTAGAGCAATAAAGCAAATATTGGTCTCCTTGAGTCAAGCAAGACTCCTCTGTCAGCATCAGCTAAACCTCCCCTGCTTGGAGATACTGTGCAACAGTGGCAGCCATGTGTCTATATATATCCCAAATCTAATTGGCTATTAGCTCTCTCCTTGGAGGAATAATTCACAGCTGATGCCACAAGCTTACGTCCTCTAGTGGTCAGGAGATGATATAAGCCACAGTAAGAACTTGTCGTCTTTTACAGAAAAGCCACGGTTTGTGGATTAGCATACCATCCAAACATCTGTGTCTATGCTCACAGCTTAGCTTGCCATAATAATTAGTATTTTTTTAAATGCCTGTTTAAATGCCTGTACATCTAATTGCTTGTGCTTTATTAGTAGGATTAAAAAGGTACCCCTGGATAAGCTGTCAATCCATGAAGGGAAACAACCTGAACAGACTAGAGTCCAAAATGACATCTCCAGAGAAAATATACTGTTTGGCTTGTGCCCCTTTCCCAAAGCCTAGGGAACAAATTGTGGAAGAGGAGGCATGGTAGAATGTAACGGTGGTGGAGATTGGGATGAATTGTGAGACTACAGCAATATAGACTGGACTCTTACTTGATCAACATGCTTGTGCATACAAGCTTCTCCAATTGGACTATGGGAACCTTGGGTTGTTCAAAATTTGGACATAGATACTTGCTAATTGGGTTTACATGAATGTTACTTACATTCATTGCTTATGCTTAATAATTGGTTCACTTCATGGTTGGATTTTTTGGATATTAATTGTCCTTAGTGTGAAAATAAAGTTTCAGGTCTGACCTGCCCCCCCCACTGCCTAGCACTCAAAACAGGCTTGAGCAGCTGGCTATTCAAAACTCAAGTTCCTTTGGGTTGTTAGCCTCACCCATGGGCCCCCTGCCTCTCAGAAAAATTAAAAAAAATAAAATTAAAAGGGTGAGATGTGGGAAAACTTAGTTAAGATGGATTGCATTCTAAGCCAATGGGACCTCCCTGGCCACACTCATGGGGTGGGATATAGTGACCTAAAGGTTTAGGATTTGGCTTTGAGAATTGAGTCATGATGGATATTTAAGCAGACATCTTACAATAAAAGTTCTCTGCATTTGGACCTCAACATGCGTCCACGTGAAGTGCCTTCCTGCACGTGTTTTCCACATGGGTCATCCTGGGATTAAGTGGGCCCTGCCACAAATCTCAACGGGGTCCCCACACATAACAACACTTTAAACTTCACAATTTATACTATACTGAGGTCATTTAGCTATGAGATAAATTTTCCTATTTTTAATTTAGGATTAAATAGGGTCAGTTATTTGTTTCTGACTCAGAAACTCTACAGTAATGATCTTTACATTCTTAAGGTAAGCTTTACATTTTAGTTAGCTTCACCAAAGTACAAACATACATCAGAAGTCTAAAATCGAGTTTTGCGCAGTGCTGGTTCTGGTGAGCCTCTGGGAGAATCCATCTCTTTGCTGTCAGTGCCTCGTCTACTCAGCTTGTAGCTCTGTCACTGGACTGCCTAGCTTCAGTCTCACAGGGATCTCTGTGTTCCTGTGGGTTTAGCATCTATTCTCATCTTAAGAATTACTCTAGTTACAACTGAAGCTGGGTCACACTCTGAGGCTCTAACTGGGTGTGAACCTTAAAGTGACACCGTTTGACCCACCTCAGAGCAGTGGTCACCAGAACAGTCAGGATGCTGTTCAAATGTGACTTGAGTCTGGAGCAAGTGCAGGTAGTGAGAGGTGAGATATGGTCCAGCTGTGACCAACCTCCAGCCCTGGCTGATGCATCACAAAAATCCCTACAAACCTGAGTTTTTCCTCATCAGATACTCAGAATAGGCTTCCCCCTTCTTCCATCAGTAAACATAGCACAATTCTAATCCCTTGTTCAGCCTTTCCACACCTTCTCTGCCTAGGAGACATCTTGACACCTCCTCCCAGTACAGGGACAATAAGCCTAGCCATCTCAAATATGGACATTCACCTTGCCCACATGCCTATTACTGGCTCCAATATGTTTGATGCAACCTTTTATTCAAAAACAACTCTCACTCACACTTGAGGCCCAGCCCATTGGCCAGTTGGGACTGGGAATAAGGCAGGGACCTTAAGTACCAGGGTGTCTCACTCTCTAGCCAGAACTGTGTGCATAGCACACACCTTTGTAGCCAGGAGCTATGAGTCACTTGGGGACCTGCCCAATTGCAAGAACTATTTCAATGGAGACAGCTACCCAGTATTTAGTTTCTCTAACCCCATGTTATTTACTTCAGGTGGAAAATTACCAATAGTCACATACACATGTGTAATTTCCATGCATGTGGGAATTACCAACCCTCACACACATGCTTTTCTCTTTAGTCTCAGCTGGCCTGGAACTTGCTCTGTAGACTAGGCTGGCCTTGAGCTCACAAAGAACTGCCTGCCTCTGCCTCCCAAGGACTGGGATTAATGGTGTGTGCCACTACACCTGGTCCCAAGGGGCAACAAACCTGTGCCACCTGAAACAAAAACCAGTCCAAGAATTCATTTCCAGCCCTGAATCTGGTACACAGAGGTCTCAAATAAATAGATAATTCCATTAAACATTCAACTCAGAGGTTAATTCCTATAAAAATTAACTCCTGTTGTGAAGCATTTGATAGACTCAGAGACAATAAATTTAGAGATGTCTATATTATCCAAATTTTAAAATGCATTTTAAATATCAATTTTTAAAGTTTGCATGTGCATATCTAGTCTGACATGCCAAAATGAATGATTCTGT
Source organism: Rhizomys pruinosus (assembly GCA_009823505.1). Taxonomy (NCBI): domain Eukaryota; kingdom Metazoa; phylum Chordata; class Mammalia; order Rodentia; family Spalacidae; genus Rhizomys; species Rhizomys pruinosus. The sequence continues at coordinate 3,046,410 of VZQC01001698.1, read as the reverse complement.
GCACATAAAGGATTGAAACTTCAAGTGGCCACTTTGTTTGACAGAACCAACATGAGACAATTATAATGACCAAATTACAATCACACACAAAACTTAGACGCACGTTTAGACACATGGAAGTTGTTTTCATTAGTCACTAGAGTGGCTACCTTTCCATGTAGGATAAACAGCATTAGTTTGGGGAGTTGGATTTGGAGAAGGGAAGGGTTAGGAAGAAGCAGTCTGTCCCAAAACGTCTGTCAAAGTCTGATAAACACCCAGAACAGTCAACACCGAGACACAAAACAGATAAAGCAACACACAAGGTTGCAGCGTGACTGAAGACACAGAAAAATACAAGTGCTTGGTTTTGGCTGGACAGGCACCTCATCTGCCTCTGCACTAAAACAAAACAAAACAAAACAAAACAAAAAATCCGAAAAACCAAAAAAACAAAAACTTATTCTGTTGGGCAGGCACCTCATCCACTCCTGGGTCATAAACATCTTTCTGAGCCATTCAGCTTGGTCCCCCCAGTGCGTCCACCATAGGCCACTATAGCCACAGTCTCCAGTTGCCTCGAGGTCTGATTGAAACAAAAGCACAGAGAAGACAAAAGACAGAGGACAAGACTGAGACACCTACTGGCCAGTTTTAGATTCTTAGGATCGGGGTCCTGAGGGTCTGGGGGATCCCAGACAGATGAGCCCCCATATGTTATGACCAGATCATTGGGACCCCCAAAAGACCACCAGGACACGCAGCTCCAATGTAAATACAAAGAGTCTTTATTTCAAGCTAGAGCTTGGACTGCCACCCTACTGTTAGCAGGCTGGGTGAAGTGGTCCTGCAGGAGGATCTTTTAAAGGAAAAACCACAAGCAGGGGGTTAGGTGCATCTGGCCTGGTCTAGGGGAATTTTTCTTTATTGCTTCAGACTGGGCCTGTTTCCTAATCCTCGGATGTATCTGGTGGACTTCAGCCTGGGGGAAAGTGAATACCACTGGGCCTGTTTCTCAATGCCCCAGATGCATCAGGTGGACTTTTGCCTGGGAAAGGTGAATGCTTAACCATTGTTTGTCCAGAGTGGAGATCTGGAATTAACTCTGCCTCCTCAATGTCAGTCATATTATGGCTTGCACTGTTCACAGTAATTAACGATTGCTTTCTTCCTTTGGTATCATGCATAGCACCTTTCAGCACTATGAAAGCTATCCAGTAGGGATGGCACCACACCACCTCTCTGATAAGCTTTCCTAGATCCTTCTGTTTCTGTATCCAATCTTGTTATAGGACTGCTAAGTTAAAGATATGTGGTCTTACATCCAGCTTATATGTAGGTTCTGGGGATCCAAACTCAGGTCCACACATATGTGACAATTGAGACATCTCCCCCACCAGTCATTATATTTTAGAAAATATTTTGTTAGGATACATAATCGCTTTAAAAGAAAGTATTACCATGCACCCACTATTAATTATGTATCATGTATTATAGCATTAATTGACTGTGTAATGCATATTTAAAAATCCTGCATATTGTAAGAAGAAAAATCAGATGTTTCACTGTTAAGTTACTATTAGTAGCATTAGTAGTAGTAGTAGCAGTAGTAGTAGTAGTAGTAGTAGTAGTAGTAGTAGTAGTATTTGTCTTTTTGGTACATGGTCTCCCTGTAGCTCCAGCTGTCCTGGAACTCACTCTGTAGACCAAGCTGGCCTTGCACTCACAAAGATCCACCTGTGTCTGCCTCCCAAGTGCTAGGATTAAATGCGTGCACCACTATGCCCAGCTAGTTAAATAATTTTTGACTTAGGTAAATGACACTCATTTTTATTACTAATCATTTTAGGACAAAACTTACTTTTAGAAATTATTTAAATTGTAATTTATCTATAACTTAAGTACATAGAATTTCATAATCAATATTTTGCTTTCATAGCTTAAAGACTATTTCAAAGTTCTAATAGTGTATATAAAATCTACTCTATTTTTATGTTAGTCTTTAATAGCTCAGTACTAAAAGAAATACTATATAAATAAAGTAGGAATGTACAAAAGTATGCAAAAATATTGAAGGAGTGCCTGTTAAGAGGTATGGGTCTGGTTAATGTATACAGCATCAATAGTTAATAACTCTGTGTCTAGTGATCCATTTCTCTAACTATACATTTACATCAGAAGTACAAGAAATTAGTGATGTTTATTACATGTTTTGTTGACTAAGGACAGGGACCCCTGGATGTGTGATATTTGTGAAATTATGTAATTGTGTTTCATAGATTCTTCATAGCTAATAATGCAAGAAATTTTGACTGAGAGAATTGCTGTTCTACTTGAAGCAATGAAACGATTTTCTTATCTCCAAACTGCTTCATGGCAAGTGATTTACAGGAGTCAATAGGAATTAGAAAATAGACGAACCCTCTCTAAACTATCTTACCTATGGACATTTTTCAATTTTTGAATTAATTATTAATAGGATGTTACCCAGGAACCAGTATTCAAAGGGAAAACAAATCAACCTTCCCAAGTGACTCTGAAGAATAAGAAAGTTTGACAAACACTGACCTAATTGAACTCCTGGGTCTATTTTATTTAAAAAATACATATATACAATATGTTTCTGATTTGCTCTCCTGGAGAAAGAATATTATGCAGCTAGATCCAAGGATTTTCATGCTAGGAAGTATTTATATAAGTGAAGGAAGAAAATAGTCTTGAAATTTAGACTGAGGACCCAGTCTACAATTTTCTTTTTGATCTACTGAGAAGATGACCTATGGGCCTTGGAGACTTGTTGGAGGCTTGTTGAATGTGGTTAGATATTTGAAGACATCTCTATGTAAGTAAAATATATTTACCATTTATTACAGCTTCCTGAAATTGTCCTTTGAAAGAACAATAAGCTTTCTGCATTCTTCAGTGAGGCTTTTTAATAACTTGATCTGAATTATGATAGCTATACTTTAAAAATGAAAAGTCATACTTTTTCTGCAGTTATATTCTTACTTTGGCAAAAATTACCATTTCTCATCTTATTTATTTATCACTTCCCATTTCCAAGGTGCTATATATTTTACTTAAACTTAGATGTAATTTAAGGCCACCCTACTACAGTCCTATTGAGTCAATGTTATTGAGGATATACTACTCATGATAAGATAGAAACACATGGGATCTAGGCAAGTCGCTTAAGATTACTCAGCCAGAGACTAAAGAGTATGGATTCGACCTCAAATATACACTTCTACTAAGAAAATTCTTTAATTTGTGAATAATAATAATAATAAAATCTAAGTAACTTTGACTTATGTTCTTTTAATTTGTGAGACTTTTGAAATAATGCAATTGAATTCCTTGAAGATAAGGAACTTCTTTTGTTAGTTCAGAAATTAAATATGACACTGGGTGCACAGCATTATAAACTTGATTTCTTCCATTTACAGTTAACTTTTCAGGTATTTAGTCATTACTAATGTGTGGCCTTTTCAGTATTTGATAGTGTGCATTCATTGCTCTTTATTGAAGAAGTAGACAAGAGCCTGAGTGATAAGAGATTTTTCTCTATTTATATGCCTTGTATTTTATGTATATCTACAGAGAAAAATATTTTTTTTGTTGGGGAAGTTAATCTAATATGTCAACCATTATGCTTTTAAGCAAATAATTCATGTGTCTAAAACACTAAAAGAACAGAAGTGCAGGAGTTTGACTCCTGAAAATGAACCCCTAGCATTTAGAGATGAATAAAAAAGGAAGCAGGAAACAGGGGTAGAACTGTTTATGCCTTGTACAGGACAGAAGCTGGTTTATCATCTGGATGACATCCTTCCTGGCTGGGATTTCCACCTTATGAAGCCACAATCCTTTGTCCTAAGGTCTTCTAATACACATATAACATTTTCTCTAAAGTGCCACATGAACTACAACCTTATGGTGCAAAAAGGAATTCACTGTTTCCCATTTCTAAATTAAAAATAACTTCACATATATGTTTTCTTAAAAATCTTTACTCGACTATCATTTAATGGTTAAGATGTCTGGGTCATCATAAGTACTGCTTTTTTGCCTTGTTTCATGTAATCCTTACAACAACCTTATACAGTAGGCATTATTAGTACCTCCTTTTTGACAGAAGACTTTGATGTTCTGAAAGTAAAGGTCATTATCTTAGATATGTCTAGACTGAAAGCCTTTAGCAAGTGTCATAAAATTGGTAGAATCACCGTCAAAATATTCTTTTCCAACTCACATTTCTTATTTTATTTTGTAATTAAATATGTTAACGCTAACTTGAACAACTTTGTTTTGGGTAGCACATAGAATGTGCCAGATATAAAACTACGTTGTCAGATAAGCAGCTAAGAAAGCCTCAATTTGTATTAATAGTGTTTAATAGGAACCAAATTTGACCACAGTTTGCAATGATCTATCAATTTTCTCAGCTACATCCCAGTTATGAAAGTTGAGCTGAACAAGAATTACTCGGAGTTGACGGAGTTTATTCTGCTTGGATTCAGGACGTCTCCAGAAGTACAGATTCTATTATTCTTAGTGTTCTTGATTATCTATCTGGTCATTGTATTGGGAAATATCAGCATGTTAATTGTCATTAAAATAGACTCCAGGCTTCATACACCTATGTATTTCTTTCTTCAAAATTTATCTTATTTAGATCTCTGCTATTCCACAGTCATTGCTCCCAAAACTCTAGCTACTTTCTTATCCAAGGAAAAGAAAATTTCTTACAATGGATGTGCAACACAGTTCTTTTTCTTTGCTCTTTTTGTGGGGACTGAAGGTTTCCTTCTGGCTGTGATGGCATATGACCGCTTCTCAGCCATTTGCTCACCTTTCTTCTACACTATACGTATGTCTCAGCAAGCTTGTATTCATTTGGTGGCTGGCTCCTACATCTGTGGATCCATAAACTCCATGATACAAACAGGTTTCACCTTCAGCTTGAGATTCTGTGGAGAAAAAAGGCTGGACCACTTTTTCTGTGATGTCCCAGCTCTGATCAAGATCTCATGTGTTGACACCTTTGTGAACGAGACTGTGCTGTTTATTCTCTCTGCGCTCATCATAGTCTCCACCACAACTGTCATTCTCGTTTCCTATGCGTACATCCTCTCCACTGTGCTGAAGATCCCCTCCACCCGCGGCAGGAGTAAAACATTCTCCACCTGTGGTTCCCACATCACAGTGGTAAGTCTATTCTATGGAACTGTATTCTTCATGTATGCTCAACCTGGGGCCATCTCCTCGCCAGAGAAAAGCAAGATCGTGGCTGTGTTCTATACCCTTATAATCCCAATGCTGAATCCTCTGATTTATAGCTTGAGGAATACAGAGGTGAAAAATGCTTTGATGAAGACTCTGTTGAGAAAAATAACATTGCAGTGATTTTAAGATAGCCTTGAAATTGTGGAATCAACTAAAAGCAAAACTATCAGCTATTTGTTGTGGAATAATTCAATGAGAGGCATGAAATCAAGGTTTCGGAGATGGAAAATTATCTTTATTTTTAATAATTCATAGTCTTTTAAAAGAAATTTAACATCAACATATATTTTTAATGTTTCCCCCACAAAGAACTCTATGACACTGAGGATTCCTATACTTTAAATCACTCAACTTAAATACAGTCCTACCAAATTAAGTACATATTAGATGGATAAAAATGATCTTGTCATAGCTGTCTTAATAAATACTTGATAAACAATTACTTATGATTGTCTAATCCATTTATATTTACATACCTGTTCATTTTAATAATTTATACATCAATTAAAATATGAACTTTATTCTAAATTTGAAAAATTAATGCCATGAAATTACATAAAATATTTTTTATAATAGTTAATGCTTTCAATGTCTTCACACATGCAGACTTTCATTTTTTCTTGACAATTTCATCATATTTTTCTCATTCAATTAGAAATATTGAGTTTTAATTTTTTTTCTTTTTCAGCTTATATAGCTATTTTTAAAGCATTTTATGGTTGTGTCTAGTTATTATTATTATTATTATTAAAAATTATTATTAGTATTATTATTAAAAACTCTTTGTTTTGTGGGATTTTTTGCTTAATTATACTCAAAGTTGTAGCATAAAAACATCGAAATTAATAATTGTATCAGACATTTTAATATCATGATATCTGTGTGTATATCTGCACGAAACAGAATTGTTTTGCTTTCCTAAGTTATTCTTGCTTTATTAGGATTCTCTTTCTGAATTAAAATGTTGAATGATGTTACCTAGATTCAGTTTTTACTTTTATGAATTGCACTGAAGAAATATACACTTTTCAGCATAAACTTATATTTACATTTTTTGGAATATCTCTGTAGTAATATTTAGTTTTTCCTTTCACCCAAGTATTTATTTTCATGAAATTCCTTATTCCAACATAGTTGACTTATTTAGGCCATCTCTTCATTTTTATTTCTAGGTTGATTATTATAATTTAAAATCACTGAAATAAAAACATTTGGGATAATTTTTATGTCAGGAAATCATTAATGGTTTAGTGAATTCTCTTAGTAAGAGAATTCAAAGTAATAATGACTCTATATTTCAATTAGAAGATAAAAAAATTGTATCAAAAGCCTTATACAAAACATTTCATGCCATGCATGGTGACCCACATTTTTAATTTCAGCATTGAAGAGGCAGAGTCAGGTGGATCTCTGTGAGCACAAGGCCAAGCCTGGTCTACATAGGGAATTCCAGGCCACTTGGGGGCTGTACAGTGAGACCCTGTCCCAGAAAACAATAAAAAAGCATTTTTGCATAGAAAATAACTAAACTTCATAACACAATAAAGATTATATATACTGCATGAACGTACATTCTAAATGAGCATGTTTCATTGTCTACGTGCATGAGATTATCAAGAATGCAGAAAAACATTAAGCAATTGAATTACAAATAAAACACAACACAAAAAGGACAAAAAAAATGGGATGAAAATTGTTCAATGTTCTTAGTCATCAGAGAAATCCAAATTTAAAGTACTTTGAGATTCCACTTGGCTGCATTCATCATAGCTATTATTAAGAAAAAAATATGATGGGTCTGGAGAGACGGCTTAGTGGTTAAGAGCACCGATTGCTCTTGCAGAGGACCCAGGTTTGATCCCCAGCACCCACATGGCAGCTGAGAACCGTCTTTAACTCCAGTTCCAGGGGAATCCGACACCCTCTTCTGACCTCCGTGGCATTGCACGACACGGGGGCACAAACCTACATGCAGACAGTACATTCATACACATACACATAAAATTTTTTTAAAATAGAAAAATGACAAAGAATGCTGGTGTTAATTTGGAGCCACAGAAACACTTATTTGATTTTTGCAGGAGTGTAAACTAGTGAATCTAACAAGGAAATGAGTGCAAAATTATCTTTAAAATGTAAAATAAAGTTATAAGCTGTACCATTCCTGACCTTATGCCCAAAGGACCATATTCTACCTCAGAGATACATGCACGTTCTTGTTGCTGTATTCTCAATATCAAGGAAATGGAATCAACCAACAGAACAAATGGAAAATGAAGATATGCTATTTGTACACAATAAATTTTATTCAGACATAAAGAAAAGACAGAAATTATGTAAAAATAGGAAAATATTATATCAAGTGGTCAGAAAGACAAACATTGCCTATTATTTATCATATGTAGATTTACTTATTCATATGTGTATTTATCTGAAAGCAAGTGTGTATAGGTGCTAAGAGGCTAGAAATGGGTCCAAGAGAGAGTCAGAAAGAAGCATTAAAGTAGAGGGGATAATAGGACACATGATATAAAAGAGGAATTAGTGTGAATGAAAGTTTTAAGCAAGGATGAGTGTCAAGGAGTTAGAGAAGAGGATGTGATGAGAGGGATGGTCAATGAAAACCAAGTATGTATGAAAATGCAAAAATGTAGTTTGGGAATGTAAAAATAATTAAGACTAATGCATTCATATATTNGAATTGGAGTTTCAGATGGTTCTCGGCTGCCATGTGGGTGCTGGGGATCGAACCCGGGTCCTCTGTAAGAGCGGTCGGCGCTCTTAACTGCTAGGCCATCTCTCCAGCCCTATTTAATTTTTAAAATTTTATATGTATGAATGTATTGTCTGCATATGTGTAAGTGCATCTGTGTCCTGCAATACCCATGGAGGTCAGAAGAGGGCATTAGACCCCCTGAAATGGAAGTTATGGATGGTTTTTAGCCACCATGTGAGTGCTGGGAACCTGACCTATGTCCTCTGCAAGAGCAGCCGGTACTCTTAGCCACTGAACAATCTCTCCAGCCCCTTTAAAATTTATTTTACATTTCAGTCATGGCTCTGAGATTTTTAGTTGCATTCCATCTAACATCTCCAAAGTTAAAAATATCTCATATCGGGGCTGGAGGAATGGCCTACCGGTTAAGAGTGCCAACTTCTCTTGCAGAGGACCCGGGTTCGATCCCCAACACCCACATGGTGGCTGAGAACCGTCTGTAACTCCGATTCTAGGAGAACTCCAGTTCCAGGGGAATCCGACACCCTCTTCTGACCTCCGTGGCATTGCACGACACGGGGGCACAAACCTACATGCAGACAGTACATTCATACACATACACATAAAATTTTTTTAAAATAGAAAAAATGACAAAGAATGCTGGTGTTAATTTGGAGCCACAGAAACACTTATTTGATTTTTGCAGGAGTGTAAACTAGTGAATCTAACAAGGAAATGAGTGCAAAATTATCTTTAAAATGTAAAAATAAAGTTATAAGCTGTACCATTCCTGACCTTATGCCCAAAGGACCATATTCTACCTCAGAGATACATGCACGTTCTTGTTGCTGTATTCTCAATATCAAGGAAATGGAATCAACCAACAGACAAATGGAAAATGAAGATATGCTATTTGTACACAATAAATTTTATTCAGACATAAAGAAAAGACAGAAATTATGTAATAAATAGGAAAATATTATATCAAGTGGTCAGAAAGACAAACATTGCCTATTATTTATCATATGTAGATCTTACTTCATATGTGTATTTATCTGAAAGCAAGTGTGTATAGGTGCTAAGAGGCTAGAAATGGGTCCAAGAGAGAGTCAGAAAGAAGCATTAAAGTAGAGGGGATAATAGGACACATGATATAAAAGAGGAATTAGTGTGAATGAAAGTTTTAAGCAAGGATGAGTGTCAAGGAGTTAGAGAAGAGGATGTGATGAGAGGGATGGTCAATGAAAACCAAGTATGTATGAAAATGCAAAAATGTAGTTTGGGAATGTAAAAATAATTAAGACTAATGCATTCATATATTAATTTTAATAACATTTTTATCTATGAAAACTTTATGTAAGTGAGTGTTGGAAACATTATCCCTTTTGTTTGCAAGGGATTTTGTAATTTTACGTGTGCCACTTATTTTTTATTTATTTATTTATTTATTTATTTATTTATTTTTACCTAAGACAGTACAACCCTTAAAAGCCCCACAGTCTTTAAAATGTCCAAACACTTAAAAGTTCACAGTCTATTAAAAGTCTCTTAACTGTGGACTGCTGTAAAATCCAAAATAAGTACTGTCTTATTTCAAAGGGAAGAATCAGGCACATTCAAACAAAACCTAAGTCCAGCAAAGTAGCTCAAGGCTGGACACCTCGGACTCACAGTCTTCTGGGATCCAAAGGGTTTCAGCAGCTCCCCATCTCTGACTATGCTGTCTGTGGCACACACAGCTCATCTCGAAGGCCCAGGCCGACTCCATTCCACACCTACTGCTGCTCTTGGTGGTCATCCCACGGTCCCGGCATCTCCAAAAAGCTGGGGTCACCACTGAAACTGAGGTTGCACCTTCACCAATGGTGTCTTCTGACCTCTCCTGGTACAAAGCCTCAGCTTCTCTCCATGACCCCTGCAATCCTGGGGTCTTCACTGCAACTGAGGTGCACTTCCACCAATGGTCTTTCCTGACTTCTCACAGTGCCAAGCCTTGGCTGCTCTCTGTGACCCCCTCAAATTTCAAGACCAGAACCATATAGGAGACTCTTACACACTACCAAGTCCTGCTTCTGGCTTGAGATGGAGGCTCAGGCTCCTTCTGGATCACAGCTTCTTTGTGCTGACCCTGAAGAAATTCTTCCCAGAAGATTTCACCACAATGATGACTGTCTCTTGTTACTTACAGCTGATTCTTCAGCCCCAGCTAACAAGCATCAATTGTCCCAGTACGACAAAGATTTCACTTCAGGTTCTGGTCTCTTGTTACTTACAGCTGATTCTTCAGCCCCAGCTGACAAGAACCCATAGATTAAACAGTCCTGATGATCTCTGCTTCCTTTTGAAACTAGAAACTTCACAAGCCAGGCCTCCATCTTCTACAACTCTTTCAGCAAAAGTCCTCCAAGCTCCACAGCAACGATCTTTAGGCATTCAATGATTTTCCCAGCCCAAAGTTCCAAATGCCTCCACAATCCTTCCCCAAAACACCAAGGTCAGGTCTGTCACAGCAATAGCCCACTCTCTGGTACCAATTTCTGTTCTAGTTTGTCTTCAATTGCTGTGACAAAAGACTTTGACCAACACCAACTTGGGGAGGAAAGGGTTTATTCAGCTTACATCTCCTGGGTCACAGTTCATCACTTAGGGAGCCCAAGGCAGGAACTCAGGGCAGGAACCTGGAGGCAGGAGCTGAAGCACAGGCCACGGAGGAATGCTGTTCACTGGCTTCATGCCATTTATTTTTTGATATATCATGAGTTTATATTTACGTGTGAGTAGGGATACAAATAAATTTTGACTTCAGCAAGTGTGTATCAAATTTGTCAAAAATGTAGATAATCATTCCTTTTTACATCTTCCCCAGGATCAGCAGTCGCTGCTCTGTATTTTAATGATTCTGTAGCTGTATAGTAAAATCTAACTCATATTTTAATCTGCATTTTCCTGTATTATGTTTTTGAATGATTATGTATCACCTGTTCTTCCTCTTCAGTAAAGTGTTTCTTGAGTTGTTTGATTCATTTATAAAGTAAATTTATTTTTCCTTTTTGTTGAATTCTAAGAACTATTTGCATATTGTGATACATAATATTTATCATATATGAAGTTTGCAAGTATATTCTTATAGTCTGTGCATGTCTTTTTTTTCTTCTAATTGTTTTCTAGAATTCTGTATACAAAGTTTACACATTTGTGGGTTTAATCACTAGATGCCTAATTTTGAGATGATAGGGTGGTAATTTTTAGTAGAATACAGTTTGCTTTAGTTTCCTCCAGAAAATTCAAGCAGTAGTAATATCTCAAATAATTATGGGGAGGTCAACATTATTATGATAGCCTACTTATCTGTTATTAACAATGAAATAAAACATACCTAATAAAACTTTAGAAAATTAAGTAAACCTACAATATATAAAAAAGAACTCATCAATGCCATCAAATTATATAATTCAACATAATTCATCATCCTGGGACAGATTCAAAATATGGAAAAGTAAACTCTTCTTCATGAGGAAGATCTAGGAGGTAACAAGGCAATATTTGCTACTAACAACAAGATATGATTACCCATTAGAAGAAGTGAGGTAAGGAGTTTCAAAAGCAAATCCCAGTTGGGCATAGTGGCATACAACATTAATCCTAGCACCCAGGAGGCAACAGCAAAAAGCAAGCAGATCTCTGTGATTTCAAGCCCACCCTGACCTACAAAATCAGTTTCTGGCCAGCCAAGACTACTGTGGTGGTTTGCATGAGTGTCCCCCAGAGGCTGTTAAGTATTCAGACATTTGTCTCCAGTCGGTGGTGCTGTTTGTGGAGGTCTTAGAAGGTGTGGCCGTGCTGGGGAAAGTGTGTCACTGGGGGCAGGCTTAGTGAGTTTTAACAAGCCTCTGTGGTCTACAGTTGCCCTCTCTGTTTCCTGTGCTCTTTTCGAGATGTGACCCTTGGTATGCTGCTCCAGATCCAGCTGCCACACCTCCCACCACAAGGGACTCTAATTCCCTGGAACCGCCAATCCTAAGCTCAAATAAACTTTTCCTTTTATAAGTTCCTTGGTCTGGTGTTTTATCACAGCAACAGGAAAGTGACTAATAGTTATTGGTACCAGAGAGAGGACTGTTGGCTGTGAAGAACCTGACCATGTGGATGTTTGGAGAAATGTGGAAGACTTTGGATCTTTGGGCTAGAAAGGCTGTTTACTACTGTAAGCAGAGCTTAAAGGGCCATTCTAGTGGAGGCCTGGAAGAAAGCATGGCTGCAAAAGATGTGGTTCCAGGGGAAAATAAAGACTTAGACAGCAACCAGGATATTTTGATAAAGAGTCTGGCAGCAGTTTGCCCACAGCCCAGATGCTTGCCTGATGCTAAGTTGAAAAGCAATGGACTGATGTCTTTGGCGGAGGATATTTCAAGACAGCCTAATGTAGAAATTGTGGCGTGGCTTTTAATGGTGAATATTATACAGATCTACAGTGAAAAAGAGCAGAAGCAGATGGGGCAGAAAGAGAAATGGCAGAATGTACAGTTTTGGATCTGAAAAACTGCACTAGGAAGATTAAAGGTGGGGCCAAGGCATGGAAGGAGAGGGTCCCTTTCATAAGGAGATTAAAGCCATTAAGGAGAGGCCTGGAGATTTACAAGTAAACAAAAGAATCAGTACCTTCAGGGCAAGACACACCCAGCTAATCCTCCAGCAAGTTCAGGGCAGAGAAAAGTGCAAATGTGGTTAAGAATGGGCAGGGTCCTCCCGAACTTGCAGCCAGCTGGCAGTTTCATTCACGTGGTGCTGGCTTTAGAGGCATGAAGTTCGCAAGAATGAAGGGGTCATCATTCTTCTTCCAGTTTTCAGAGAGCCAAAGAGGCCAGGCAGAGTACAGCAGGGGTGTCCCTGAATAAAGAAGGCCCTGATGGGCCATTGCGTGAAGCTGTAATGTGAAGCCTGGTGGCATCGGAGACCCCAAGAAGACTTTCGAGATGCCAGACCTGTGAGATATTTGCCAGGAGAGCTGCATACAGGGAGTGTACCGGCCTAAGAAGAGAATGTATGTTGCAAGCAAGCTGGAAGAGTCTGAGCTGGTAAGCCCTTTGGAAGTCAAGTCCCAGAAGTCCACATGGAGCTACAGGACTTGTGTTTGCCCCTGCTGGTTTTCAGTCTTGTTTTTGTCCAATATTTTCTCACTATGCCTCTATTCCTCCCTTTGGAATGGGAATGTGTATTTGGTTCCACTGTACATTGGGAGTATGTAATTTTTTTGATTTTACAGGAGCTTACAGTTTAAGAGATTGGCCTGAGTCTCAGAGGAGAATTTGGACTGTGGACTTTTAATGGCATTGAGACTGGTAAAGACTGTGGGGACTTTTAAGGTTGGACTAAATGCATTTTGCTTTTATATGGTCAGGAGCCTATGGGGGCCAGGGAGTGGAATGTGGTGGTTGCATGAGTGTCCCCATAGGCTGTAGGTATTCAGACATTTGTCTCAAGTTGGTGGTGCTGTTTTTGGAGGTCTTAGAATGTGTGGCCATGCTGGGGTGTGTCACTGGGGCCGGCTTAGTGAGTTTTAACAAGCCTCTGTGGTCTACAGTTGCCCTCTCGGTCCTGTGCTGCTTGCAGATGTGACCTCGGTTTGCTGCTCAGATCCAGCCACCACACCTCCTGCCACAAGGGACTTAACTTCCTGGAACTGAATTGTAAACTCAAATAAACTCTTCCTTTAATAAGTTCTTTGGTCTTGTGTTTTATCACAATCAACAGAAAAGTGACTAATACTACTACATAATGAGAACCTACCCCCAAAAAAATAAAAATAAGAGAAGAAAGAGGGGGGAGGAGGAGGAGGAAAAATTTCAAGCAAAAGCAAGAAAATTTTATTGATGAACATAGAGCTACCTTACAACCATTAATTTTTTCAATATTTCATTTATTATTTTTATTTTATGTGTATGAGTGTATTGCCACGTGTGTACGTGGGTGCACCCTTGCTGTACCATCCACATGGAGATCAGAAGAGGGCATCAGATTTCCCTGGATCTGGAATTACAAATGTTTGTTAACCACCATGTGGGTGCTGGGAATGATCCCAGAGCTTCTGCCAGAGCAGCCAGTGCTCTTAACTGCTGAGCCATCCCTCCAGCCATACATTAATCTTTTAGCCTCAAGTTAAATTTATGAAAGAGAATCATACTGACAACTTATTTAAACCACTTTTTGGGGTATCTTCTGAAATCTTGTTTTTCATGGACTATGCTTACATACTTCAAATTTATGTCTGTATTCTCCTGAATCTTGGGACTAGATGATTGCTTCTCACATACCACAGAGATAATAAGTTTTTTTTTTACAACCCAACATGTTTCAGTAGTAAATACTACATGTCTTGTAGAAAGATGAACTAGCTCACCTCTAGTTGGTTCTAGACTTTCTCCTTTACTGTTTTTTGGTTTTTTGCTTTTTTTTTATTTTTTAAAATTTATTTATTTTATGTGTATGAATTGACTGTCTGCATGCAGGTTTGTGCACCCATGTCGTGCAGTGCACATGGAGGTCAGAAGAGGGGGTGGATTCCCCTGGAAACTGGAGTTCTCTGGAATTGGAGTTACAGACGGTTCTCAGCTGCCATGTGGGTGTGGGGATCGAACCCGGGTCCTCTGCAAGAGCAGTCGGCGCTCTTAACCACTAGGCCATCTCTCCAGCCCCTCTCCTGTATGTTTTATTTATTTTTTTTTAATTTTTTTATATAATTACTTTATTTATTTTTTGTATGTGTATGAATAACTGTCTGCATTCAAGTCTGTCACCCGTGTCGTGCAACCCGCGGAGGTCAGAAGAGGGTCTGGATTCCCTGGAACTGGAGTTCTCCTGGAATTGTAGCTTCAGACGGTTCTCAGCCCGCCATGTGGGTGCTGGGGATCAAGAACCCGGGTCCTCTGTAAGAGCGTCGGCACTCTTAACGCTAGGCCAGCCTCCAGCCCCTCCTGTACTGTTTTAAAAGAGTTTCTTTTCCAGCTCCCCCAATTTGAATACATTATTATTGTAATTGATGTTATTTCATATGTGGAGTTGAAAGAGGAGTGTGTTCTTCACAGGAATCCTGCCACTGTAGAGGTAATACTGTACCAGGTAAATATTGTTTCTCCTTGATCTAGATAGGATATTGTTTTCCCATTTCTGATTTCCTCCCCCCATGACAATGACTGCACCAGTTATCTTAGGCTTCAGGAGGATTTGTCATCGACATTACATATGAGGATCTGATGGCTAATCTTCTTGTCAACTTGACTGGATCTGGAATAACTAAAATGCAAGCTTCTGGGCACTCCTGTGAGGGACTTTCTCAATCAAGTTATTTAAACTGGGAAAACACATGCTAAATGTATGCCGTACCTTCTGGTGGCATCCCAAGTTAAAGTACATGGAAGAAGGAAACCTTACCTTTTACCTAATTGCCTCCACTCTTGCTGTCAAGTTCTTGAATCCGTTTGCTGCAGGATTCCTTCTTTTTCCTTATTACTATATATTTCATTCTATCAGTCATGTTCTTTAAGAGAACCCTAACTAATAGAGTGAGTTGATTAATTTTTTTTTTTTTTGGTCTTTTCGAACAGGGTACTCCTATAAGCCCCAGCTGTCCTGGAATTGCTCTGTAACCAGGCTGGCCTTGAACTCACAAAGATTTGCCTACCTCTTCCTCCCAAGTGCTAGGATTAAGGCGTTGCTCACCATGCCCGGCGTGATAATTTTGTTTTAATGTTAAAAATTCTCTTAATTCTAGTCATAGTCTGTGATTAAGACTCCAAAGACTTATTTTTTGCCTTCTGTTTACATTCATTATTGTATCATAGAACTATTCACTCATTCTTGATAAAATTACACAATCATTCTATTTCCATTTTGAAAAAGTTTTAAACTTGTTGCATATGTTAAATGCTGATCATGCACGTATTGAGACAATCTTCACATACATAAAGCTTTTTTCTTATAATTTGTTAATCTAAAATTTTAATTTTAGACTACATAATGGTAAACACCATGTGTTCTTTGGATTCATCTGTTTCCTCAGGAATGTGTGAACTAAGATTAGAGCTTGAAATTTCTTGTCATCTTCTACCTTATGATACATTAGTAATTGTCATACAGAGGGACATCTAGGAACATTATATGACTCAATAGGCCCAATTATGACAAATGCATGAAATGCTGGTGGGGCAGCTATGGGGGTTTGGATGGGGGAGGGTGTTATAAAGATGATTAAGATATTTTGTATGAAATTTAGGAAAAACAATAAAAATATACATTAAATGTTTATAGTGACAGGCAATGAAAACTTATGTCATTGTTTCTCACACTATTCTATAGCCTATTAAAAGAAGTTTTAGGTTTGAGAGTAGGGACACTCAGGTCATACTCACCTACAGAAGCCTCTTTCTTATTCTATCCTCAAAGCTGTTGTAAAACAAAGGACAGATGACTGCTGACAGCTGGCCTGTGAACCAGCAATTAACTCTTCAATAAAGAAGTTAAAGAGCAGCCTAAGTGATTAGTGACTGCCAGTGCCACATCCTGTATTATGGAACCACAAGAACTAGCTGGCTGAACCTTTGTACATTCCTAGACACCCAGGAACCAGAGACAACTGACTGCAAATCACTTTAGGCTCTTCTCCAACTACAGGCATAGGAGCTTCTCCTTCTCTCTAAAAACTATCACTAGGGGGATTGGAGTCCCTCCTTTGCAAATCACTTTAGGCTCTTCTCCAACTACAGGCATAGGAGCTTCTCCTTCTCTCTAAAACTATCACTAGGGAGATTGGAGTCCCTCCTTTGCATTCTTAGACTCATTAATAAAAGAATTAAATAATGGACATAAGAAGCTTGAAGATATTTTTGGTACAGTTTAGGAAAAAAAACAGAGCAGGTAGTCTATCAATCTCATGAGCTGCCTGGAAGAGGAAGCTGGAGAAGAAAAAGAGAGCAATAGAGGTTAGAAAGCAGCTTCATGGAATCAAGCAGTCAAGTGGTAAAAAAGGACAAGATGGAGAGGAAGCCCAAAGTGTTAGGGAAAGCACACATAGAAAAGAGATTTTTAAAATGGAGAAGAAAAATGAAAAGTTACATTTTTCTAAGTTAAAACTATTAAAGGTAGACAGAGAACAGAGTTGTGCAGCAGCAGCTCTACAAATTACTGAACTAAAGGTGGGGATTCGTGGTAGGAAAAGCACATTATCTTATCAATGGGATATTATTTCCCCATCCATCCAGGCTAAGACATGCCTATTTATGGAGTGGTCTTCTGGACAAAAGACTGACAGGGTCTTGTAAGGGGATACAGGCATATCAGGGTGTCCTGTATCCACCAAAGGCCAGAGGTGTTCTATTCTTTTGGCCAGGTTTCAAGGAGTGGCAAAGCCAATATTTACTTTTTTAGCATTCTCAGGGGAATGGGAGGTGGGATACAAGCCCCAATGGCCTCCAATGCTACTATAACAAACCTAAAGGAGGGAATTCAGACTGGATCTTACCTCACCTCAATGCTCATACCCATGCCACTGTCTCTATCTGGCTGTGAGCAGCAGGCTGGTTGCCCTGGAGTTGGGGCTTTTTCCAGAGGCAGCTAGGAAACTGAATCCCCAGAGAGAGATGAAATGAAGACTCATAAAGATGTGAACCAGGCTTTTATCAAGCCAGAGGGTAAAGAGCAAGAGCAAAAGACGCCTTGTCTGCTGGGATCTCCAGAGCTGCCAAGTGATTTCTACATTGGTTCTGTTAGAAAGTGCACAGGTCTCTTTATCCTTTGTTTTCCTCTTCCCAGATTTTATCTTTTGGCCCATATAACCCCAGGAAAGATAAAGAAAACTAAAACAAATATCCTTGTCTGACTAATGGCTGTGTCAGGCTGCTGGCCTTATTGTTTGCATGTTTGGTTTTGTCTTGACATTTTTCAGGAATTAAATGGGAAGGTTTTTTTTTAAATTTTTTAATTAATTTTATTTATTTCTGTATGTTATGATGTACTGTCTGCATGGACAGCTTGTACCCTGTCTTGCAATGACCGCAGAGGTCAGAAGAGGGTATCAGATTCCCTGGAACTGGAGTTCTCCTGGAATTGTGGTTTCAGACGGTTCTCGGCCACCATGGAGGGTGCTGGGGATCGAACCCGGGTCTTCTGTAAGAGCGGTTGGTGCCTAGCCTGCTAGGCCCTCCAGCCCCAGTGTTTTTTTTTTTTTTTTTCCCTTCTTCGACCTTTGCCCCTACTGTCTATCCTTAGCTCTTAGGAAATCTATAGCATTAGTAAATCTCAATAAATTTCTTACCAAAGTACAGATTTGCTGTGTTTCTCTTCAACTTGAAGGGATAATACCAGTTTCTTTTCACAAGCCAGCATTACCCTTATACCAAGAAAAGAAAAACATATATATAAGACTAATCTTTAGGGGGTGGCTTTCCAAACCTTCAGCTCCAGCCATGTATTGGAACTGTCTGAAACTACCGCAAGATCTTCTGAAGACTAGCTCTCCTCCTCTGGCTTTTCCACAATCTTTCCAACCTTCTGCAATTGTCCCTGACCACTGGGTTTATTGACCTCTATTTCATGATGGAGCTTCATTGATGAGAGTTGAAGATGATAGTATTTCTATACCCCTTTTCCCACTATGTTCCATCAGTATTAGGTGTAGAAGTTCCATTGGACCATATGGACATAGAGTCCTATAGGTTCCTGGGATCTTGCTCATAGAGTTACAACAATGGTGTCAGCAATGCACAAGACCACAGAGCTCAAGCGGACAAAACCCAGCATAGAACTGTGGGATTGGGCAGCAGGCTCCAATCTTCACAGAACTATTGGGCAACTGACTATTACTGGGGGAGGAAGAGATGATCATCTTTGAGGAAGTGACTTTAGATAGGCTAACTAGACCCCAGTGGATGAACTTGCAATGAGGGACATCAGAAGATACTAACGTACTCAATAGGCCTTAACATAGATGACAAATACTGAAATCTGGTGTTAGGAGAATGGGAGGGTATCAGTGTGGAAAGTTGATTAGGATGTTGTGCCTGAAAAACAAAATTTCAATAAAAATATACAAAATTTTAAAAAGTGTTGAACTCCTAAAAAAAAAATTCTCAAAACATAAAAAAGTCTGTGCACACACATGTGGTGGACTGCCATTAACCCCAGGACTCCAGAGGCAGAGGCAGGCAGATCTCTGTGAGTTCCAGCTGGCCTGGTCCACTAGAGAATAGAAATAGAGCCTTATCTCTTTCCCTGCACAAAAATAAACTTGAACTGAATCAAAGAACATAACATAACATCAGAAATTGTGAAACTGTTAAATAAAAAAAAACACTCAGACACAGACTATATAGATATAAACAAAGACTTTCTTAGTAGGACTCCAGTAACTCAAGAAATAAAGCCAACAATGGGACCTCATGAAATTAAAAAAAGGTTTTTTAAAACGACAAAAGAAATAGTTAAATGCGTGAAGAGACAACCTTCAGAATAAATGCCAGTTATATATCTAACAGAGGATTAGTAGAAAAAATAAGAACTAAAAACAATACTAAAGAACACAAAAAATCAACTCAAAAAATGAATTAAGCTCATCAGAATTCTCAAAAGAAAAGAAAAATGGCTTTAAGAAAATGCAAATTAAAAACTATGTTAAATCCTATTCACCATTGGTGGGAGGAATGCAAAGTTCTTCATCCATTAATGGGAACAGGAGATAAAGACAGTTAAGGCTATTTTAAGTTGTGAACCTTGAAAAGGAGCAGTTCTGATTCTCTTCCCTGACCAGAAGCCACAAATGTTCTTGGACATTCTGTACTTGACATAAGACAGAAATGACAAAAGGACATAAAGTCACTGGCTCCTATTTTAGTTTCTTCTATTCTAAAAGTAGCAATATTGTTTTTTCTTTTGGGGGGGGAGGAAAGGGTTTATTCAGCTCACATCCCTGGGTCACATTCATCATCAGGGAGCCACAGGTAGGAACTCAGGGCAGGAACCTGGAGGCAGTAGCTGAAGCACATTCCATGGAGGAATGCTGTTCATGGCTTGCTCCCCTGGCCCATGCCCAGCTGCTTTCTTATACGTACACACACAACCTGCCCAGGGTGGCACCACTCATTGTGGGCTGGGCCTTCCCACAGTGCTTGACCATCAAGACAATACTCCAGATGTGGCCCACAGGCCAATCCATGGAGCCAATTCCCCAATTGAGGCTCCCTCAACCCAGGTGTGTCAAGTTGACACTAAGCTATCCCAGCACAATGACCCCTTGTCAATTTGACACACAAACCACATCTCTGAAACCACCACCTTTCCAAGTTCTTATCCCCAAAGTATGGTAATTAATCACAACCTAAGACAGGAAAACCTTACAAAGCTCACAGTTCTTAAAATGTCCAAAACACTTAAAAGTTCACCGTCTGTTAAAAGTCTCTTAACTGTGGCTGCTGTAAATCCAAAATAATACTGTCTTTTCAAAGGGAAGAATCAGGCACACTCAAACAAAACCTAAGTCCAGCAAAGTAGCTAAGGCTGGACACTGGGATTCATTCATGATATTCTGGGCTCCAAAGGTCGTTGCAGCTCCCCCTCTGCTACTCTGCTGTCCATGGCACACACAGCTCATCCTCCAGGCCCAGGCCGACTCCATTCCACACCTGCCGCTGCTCTTGGTGGGTGTCCCATGGTCCTGGCATCTCCAAAAAGCTTGGGTGCCACTGAAACTGAGGCAGCACCTTCACCAATGGCCTCTTCTGACCTTTCCTGGTGCCAGCCTCAGCTTCTCTCCTCCATGACCCCTGGACTCTTGTGGTCTTCACTGCAACTGAGGGGCACTTCCACCAATGGTCTTTCCTGACCTCTACAGTGCCAAGCATCGGTGCTCTCTGTGACACCCTCAAATTTCAACACCAGAACCATATAGGAGACCTCTTACACATTACCAAGTCCTGCTTCTGGCTCGAGATGGGGGCTCAGGCCCCTTCTGGATCATAGCTTCTGTGTACGACCTGAAGAAATTCTTCCTCCCAGAAGATTTCACCACAGTGATGCTGGTCTCTTGTTATTACTTAGCTGATTCTTCAGCCCCAGCTAACAAGCATCAGTTGTCCCAGTACAACAAAAATTTCACTTCAGGTTCTGGTCTCTTGTTACTTACAGCTGATTTCTCAGCCCCAGTGACCAGAACCCACAGATTACAGCGTCCTGATGATCTCTGCTCCCCTTTGAAACTAGAAACTTCACACACCAGGCCTCCATCTTCTACAATCCTTCAGCAAAACTGCTCCAAGCTTCACAGCAATGATCTTTAGGCATTCAATGATCTTCCCAGCCCAAAGTTCCAATATGTCTCCACAATCCTTCCCCAAAACACCACAGGTCAGGTCTGTCACAGCAATACCCCACTCTTCTGGTACCAATTTCTGTTCTAGTTTGTCTTCCATTGCTGTGACAAAACACTCTGAACTGACACCAACTTGGGGGGAGAAAGGGTTATTCACTCACATCTCCTGGGTAACGTTCATCACTCAGGGAGCCCAAGGCAAAAACCCAAGGCAGGAACCTGAGAGCAAAGCACAGGCCATGGAGGAATGCTGTTCACTGGCTTGCTCAAAAGTAGCAATATTGATCCAATGCCCTTCTCATACATGATTTTAGGGTCTCAGCTCCCAGGGGGGAATGTTTGTAGCTAAATAAGGATAAGCCACCTTGAAGACCTCTTCAAGAGAGATGGACCTCATTCTCATGATGGACTTAGAACTCTCTTACAGCCCTAGTAAAGAAAGCTTCACAATTGCTCCTCTTTAGGATGTAAAATACCACTTGAAAAGGTGGACGCTTCAGGGCTTTGTTGATGGGCATTCTTCCTGGAATAAAGCAAGCTCTACCTCTGACCCTAGGTGAAGACATGAATTTCTGATCTGCTTGCAGACCTGATGTATTTTAGAATTAATCCCTTATGGTTATATATTTCCTGAATTCAATGAACATTTTCAGAAATAAAAACAAAACTACTTTGAATTTCCAATAATTAAATATAAGTATAACAATATAAAAAGTAGCAAAAAAGTTTATTTCTCAGTTCCTATTTGCCAAAATATACTAGGCAGGCTTATATTATATAATATATAATTATGTAAACATTCCCTAAAATCATGGGCAATTATAAAAATGTAGGAAAATGAACAAAAGTGACCATATTCCTTGCAGTGAAGACAAAATTTAATATCTTTTTTTATGTGTATAAGTGAATGAGTAAACTGATCTGTGCCTGCATGTAAAGGTTGGGCACCCATGTCTGCAAGCTGTGGAGGTACAGAAGGGGTGGTCAGAATTCCCCGGAACTGGAGTTAGAGAGGTGCTAGCCACCATGTGGTGCTGGGAATCGAATCGCGGTCATCGCAATGAGACAGATTGGTGCTCTTAACACACATGAGCCATCTCTCCAGCCCCCAATTTTAATTAAATTAATGGTCTGGGATCATGTGTAGAGATTCATCAGTCTGACACTAGATAATTACCAAGGGGAGACATTTATTCAGAAGTGATCTGCAAGCATGTCCACACCCAAGCTCAGGATCTCAGAATGTGGCCTCCCAGATAGTGTTCCTAAAGCATATATAGACAGAAATCACATCTGAAATATTGGGAGAAAAAATGTGTATGTGCAGAAAAGTCCATTCTGGACTTGTGGTAAAACTTGAGGGTAGTGTGAAGCACCCTTATCAATGGGTTTTCTGGCCTCTCACAGTTTAAAAAATAAGCCTCAAATTCTCTCCATGAACCTTTCAAAACGGGGGTCTTCATTGAGAACTGAGGCGCACTTTGATCTATGGTCTCTTCTGAACTCTCTTGGTGCCAAGCCTCAGCTGTTCCCTGTGATTCTTTTATGCTTTCAACACCAGACTGATGCAGGAAACTCTTACACATTACTTAGTTTTGCTCCCAGCTTGAGCTGGAGGCTAGGGGCCACTCTGAACCCCAGATTCTTGTGTTTTGCGACGCTGAGTAAATTTCTTCCCAGAATAGATTTCACGCAGTGATGCTGGTACCTTGTTACTCATTGGGTGATTTTTTCTGTTCTTTTCCTCCACTAACCAGACTCAATTTTCCCAGGAAAACAAGGCTTTGCTTCAGTGGTTCTGGTATCTTCTTAATAATTACAGATGATTCTATTTTTGGTTGTTAGCCTTAGCCCTTAAGGCGTGCCTACACAACATTGGTTAAAAGGTTTTACATAGGCTCTGTAGAGAGGCCTATCGGTTAAAGTCGCTGACTTGCTCTTACAGAGGACCAAGTTCAATCCCCAGCACCACATGGTAGCCGAGAACCATCCTTAAAACTCCAATTCCAGGAGAATCCAGGTTTCCAGCATCTACCCCTCTTCTGACCTCACGGCACTGCACCCCACGGGTGACAACAACCTGCCATGCAGACAATCCACTGATTACACATTACATAAATAAATAAAATTTTTAACAAAAGGTTTTTAGTAAAAAATGGTAATACTTTAATAGCTAATTGGAAATATACAATTGTGTCCATACTTGGTTTTTTACTTATATTTTGTATCACAACAACTTTGGGGTTGGATGTATACAAATGTCTTCATAATTTTTGTTGTACAGTATCATCTTTAACATTTTATCTTTTACTAGTAGGTATTTAACTATGGGAATTAGTTGCTCTTCCAAAATTACAAACAACATAACGTCATGATAAACCAGCTTGGTTAATTTAATGAAAAATTTACACCTGGACTCCTGCCTATAGGTAGTAGTAATACACTGCTTTTTGAGATTCAATGGTCAAAAAATAAAAACCTACAATAAAAAGGGTAGATACAGTATATATTGAACCATTTTGTCAAATTTTCAATTAAATCTTAAAACTAACTAGTGGGAAAGATTTGACATGTTCCCACAGTCAAAAACTCACCAACTTAACGGCTGAGAAGAAAAGATATAAGCGTTTGCATTGTGCATGGATATACAAGAAATACCAGCAGAAAAGTTGGCCCATCTAAACTAAAAGGAGAAAAGCCTCAGACTGTCAGACATCAAACCTCTGTTTGGATCCTTATTTGTAACAAACTGTTTATAAGAGCCCTAAAGAAGTTTACCTTCCGGGGCTGCAAAGTTTTTTCTATTTTTTGTTTTATTTTTTTTTATTGATGTTTTGTGTATTTCATACAACATTTCCTATCAGTTCAGGCATATATCTCCTTTCCCTTCCCCAACCCACACCTACCCATTCCAGATGCTGCATTCTGCCATAAGTTTTCTGCATCTTTCTCTGCTTGTCTTTTTGTTTTGTTGTTCATTTTTTTAACAATAATTGATAATTTGTGGTACAAGCATCCTTCATGTAAAAACCAATTTGCAGAGCAGTTGTGCCAAACCCACACAGCTCATGGAAGTTTTTAATATGAGAGAGTTTCTTACCTCAAATCTGTTTCATAGACAAAGAAATACATGATGGTACTGAAGTCGTTCTCTAACTGTAAATCAGAGACGACTAGTTATAAAGGTAACTATTATAAAAGTGGTAAGCTGCCCTTTTCTTTTTCTTTTTCTTTCTCTTCTTTTTTTTTTTTTTTTTTTTTGGTCTGTTTTGAGACAAGGTCTCCATGTAGCCCAGCTGGGCCTGGAACTCGTTCTGTTAGACCAGGCTGGCCTTTAACTCACAAAGATCCACTTGCCTCTCTGCCTCCAATGCTAGGATTAAAGGCATGTTGACATCATCCTGGCTTGCTGCTTCTTTAATTGACTGATAGGCATAGGAACTGTGAAGGATGACTACCTATTCCAGATGCCAAATATAACCTAAAGTCTTTATAAGCGATGGGTAAATAAGCAAAATATATAATATAGGAGAGACTCTGAATCAGCAATGGATTATTCTGCCAAGGAGATGTTGGCTAGGGGATCCCAAGCACCCCCCAAATGGCTAAAGGGCGTTTTTCCTGCAAACTGGGATGCCTGAGAGGTGGTAAGGCCCTGTAAGACCCTGGATGTAAGCATGGGAAAGATGTGGTCTCTGGAATGTCCAGAGAGTGTTACCAAAGGCCAGTAAATACAATAAAAGCAATATTGGTCTCCTTGAGTCAAGCAAGACTCCTCCATCGATGTCAGCTACACCTTACTGCCTGGAAATACGTGCAGCGAGTGGCAGCCTATGTCTGGTATATCCCAAATATAATTGGCTAGTAGCTCTCTCCTGTGGAGGCAAATAACTCATGGCTGATGATGACAGCTTTAATCCTCTAGTGGTTAGGTAACTGTTTAACGCCCGAACACCTTGTCATCTTTTACGAACGCTATGTTCCTGGCTTAGCATACCTCCACACATCTGTGGTCTCTACCACATGTAACCTACCATAATAATTAGTATTGTTTTAAATGCCTGTCATAATCTAATTGCTTGTGCTTCATCACGTAGGAGTCAAGGTTCTTCCGTGGCTATCCCCCTTGGCCCCCAACCCAAACACGGCACAGACCTAGCCTGTCTGACCTCGTCCAAACTGCCCATCTACCAGCGACCAAGTCGACGAGCTATGAACGAATAACGGGACAGATGGTGGGAACACCTCACTTCTCGGTGTCTGGCATGGGAACGGTCCAACGCCAAGGCCCGGGTACCCAGACCAATATTTGGATTCAAGACCATACACTGGCCATCAAGGAAGGTGGGAAGTCCATTTTAGAATCCGTCCCTCCCAAGACTGGACATTGAAAATGACAGAAACCTCCAGCATACGTCCAACACAGAGTCAAAGCACACAGAGAAAGCACAAGGGATGGGACCATGGTTCCAGCTGCACAGGAGGAAACCAAAGCTCCAGGCCACAGGAGAAGACTGTAGCTCCAGGGCCATAGGAGAGTACTTCAGCTCCAGTCCACAGGAGAGCCCACAATTCTGGTTTACAGAGGTGGGCAGGACTCCAGGTCACAGGACTAGACCACAACTCTGTCTTATAGGATGGGACCACACAGCTCCAGATCACAGAAGTGGACCATAGTATTAATTTTGTAAATCATATTTTTGTTTTTGATTTTTAAATTTATGTGTATGAATGCTTGCGCTCATCTATTCAGTGCACCAGTATAAGGTAATGTGCATGGAGGCCGGAAGATGAGTTAGATTTCCTGAAACTGGGAGCTGGGATCTCATGGAACTGAGCTATGGCACAGTTGTTAGCTCCATGTGTGTGGTGGGACTGAATCCAGACCTGGAAGATCACGGAAGTGTTTTAATACTACCAAGAAATCTCTCTAAGCCGTAGATATTATTAAAATTTGAATTTATGTTTTCATAGAGTATAATTAGATATAATGCTCCTTTATTTTTCTAATTGTAGTGTAAATTTATTTTTTATTTTATTTAATTGGGGGGGGGAGAGAAAAAGGTTCGTTTATCCCAGACTGAACACAAATAACCGTTTATTGGAATTACTTCAAATAGAATGGGGTGAAGGTTGCTTACAGGAACATTAGTGATGTTACTTTTATTCTTTTCCAGTTTTGGTCTTTTTTAAGATGGGCTGTCCCTGTAGCCCAACTGGTCTGAAATTCTCTATTTAGGACCAGGCTGGCCTTATGGCGTCTGCCTGCTGGGTTAAAGGCATGCACCACCACAGCCAGTTATGATTTTTTTTCCATTCTTTTATTCAGAATGTCCACTTAGCCCCTTATTTGTTTCATTTAAACTAGTATTTATAAGTATTTGTTACTGGAATGAAATTTAATTTTTGAAATTTATGATTTTTTCTTGTTTTGTTTATTCTATGCCTCCTAGAAATTGTTTATTATGAGGCAGAGATAAGGACAGTGTGGGAAGGGTCTAAATAGCAGAGTAGATATAAGCCCTGGAGGAGGAGAATTCCTTGGCCTCCTCCTACTCATCCTGCTAGAGACCTCTAGGCAAACCTGGTAAGACCCCACCCACTATGTCCTGATGCCCCTACAACCTGACCAGTTACCTTCCTTCCTTTCAGGACTCACATCTACTCTGCTAAGATGGGGTGCATGTGTATAGCTGAATGACTATATAACAAAAAACACACAATTTCATCAGACAGGAAAACCCTCCCTTTGAGATGTGGGTAAGGGTAGTACAAGAAGAACACAGTTTTTTGCCACAGCTCTTGATTGCTCCCAGAACGTGAAGGCAAGACCCTCAAGGGCTAGAAGAACAGGCCACATTGATACAGAGCGGGGATAATGGAAGCTTAGAACTGAAAACCATAATCATCTTCCCGAAGAACAGCATTCAAGTATCAGAAGAAGCCTATGCGAGCTGGTAAAGGAAGAAAATTCCATTCATGGTCTAATCCAGGTGGTAAATACTAATAGCTACACAATGTCCCTCAACAAGCAAATAATCTCTCTATTGGTTCGGTAGTCTCATTTTTTTCTTTGAGGAAAACAAATCGATCTAAACTGGACTTAAAACCTCATTTGTGGAGGGACACATGTGTGGTACTGTAAATAATGGGCCAAGTACACATGGCTGGATAGGTCACAGATCCTAGAAAGGCCTTATGCCTGTCATATCCACTAGAAAATGTAAGTTCTTACTGTGATGCTAAATCATCTAATTCTTTAATATTTAAAGCATGGTATACCCACAACCATGTCACCTTCTTGTGTAGTAGATGGAAACTAGGAAAGAGATTCCACACTGGAGCAAAATTGGCGCAGCTCACTGTCTACTGCGCTCCACCCCTCCCTCAGTGAGCCATCTACCGTCAAATTTACACACCCGCCAGTTCAGGGCAACACCGCCGGCCCGGAGGCCACGCGCACTATTACTGCACTTTTTACCCACCCATGAAGCTTCTCATACAACCCGAGTGATTAACCCAGCCCCATCTCTTTACCCCTGTAGCGACTCCGCGCCGGCCGCTTATCCTACGCTGAGCTATGCCCGCTATCTCTCCGCTTCTGACACCAATTGGAGGGCCCCATTTTGAAGGGTTTGGTAAGAAAGAATTAATTAGCGCCGATGTGTTGCCATGACCCACCCGGCACCCGAGTTTTCCGCAGCTGGGCGCTTGCTTCTATGAACTGCCCGCCTGGTGACCGCATGCCCCCGTTCCATGCCCCCGTCCACACAGCCAACACCCAGCATAGGACTGGGGAAAGGTAAGAAGCCCTCATTGTTAATCTGAAGAACTGTTTGCACTGATCACTGCGGTGGTGGAGCAGCGTTTTGGTACTATCGTTTAGGGGGTAAGGCGCGATAAGCCGGGTCCGCTGCAGTGATAACCACACCAAGGGATAACTGGGCACATCACCTTGAACTTCGATAGCCTTAACATACCTGACAGGAAGGCATTAATCAGGTGGGGGGACTGATAAGGGAGTCCGACCAGGGAGGAGGCACCTAAATATATTTCAAATGTATTAGGTCAGGCCATGGCACAAAACCCAATAGATAGTATGAAAACAAAAAATAATTGCTTATCAGAAGCATCTTTCGGACATTTTCCTTTCTGTTCTTTTTTCTTTTTTAGGTTTTATTGTTTTTTTGTGTTTAACTTTTTTAACAAATGTGGAAGTAAAAAAAAACTCACAGATTCAACCATTGAAAAATGGTATTTATTGGAACTTACCTTTTACGCTAGATATTCCGTACCCTGATCCTAACATTTTCTGTGCCACCTAGTTCTAGTTGTTATTCACCGCTGCAGATCCTCTGCGTAACTACCCATCCACCCTAAGGTCCTATTAGCAGCACCAACAGCTCCGTGAAACTGAACCTCATTACATTATTGACTCACTATCTTTTGGAAGGCTTCCTTGCTGTTTCTTGTAAATAACCTATTTTGGAGCTAAACCTTCCTGAGGCGCATGTTGTTACCCAAATTTTCATGTCGTTATATTTTGAAATGGTATTTTTTTTGTCTTTTTTTTCGTTCAAAATATTATTCTTTAGTTAAAAATGCTGTGACTACTCTGAAAATATTCTTCATTATTTTTTATTTCTCCTAAAATCTCACTGCCATTCTTGTCTTATGTCTATAAACATTAACGAGTTGACCATCTGGCTATTTATTTTTAAAATGTTGAATGTTTTTTGACTTATTTAATTTTGAGAAAGGATTTCACTATGTGGCCCAATAAAGCTGGCCAAGAATCCCAATCTCCAGTGTTAGCCTGCCAAGTGCTAAGTCTGTGAGCCCACACACTCCTATAGCCAAATGTGTCATTGAATTTTGCAGAAGAGACAACTAAGTGTGGGGTTCTTAGCTTGCACTTCCATTACCTTCATTATGATATCTTTTGAATTCTTGACTCTCTAAAGGAAAAAATGTATCTACCTTAATTTTATCTCTGTTTCTTTGTAACATGTCAGAACTAGAGGGAGACCAAACCCAACTCTGAAATGCACGTAGAAAAACACTGGAAAAGGAACCAACCAACGAAGTAGGAGCACCCCGAAATAATTGAGAAGTTCAAAAAAGGAAATGGAAATACTTAAAGAAAACACAGGATGAATGAAAAGGAATTCTAACACTCATCCATCAAGAAGAAAGGGAAAGGAAAAATCCTCAGAAGTAGAACGTAGGAAGCAGAAAAAAGAATAACAGATTCTGGAGATAATATAGAACAATTAAAAAGCTCAACTAAAGACTATGAAAAGTTAAAAATACACAAAAGTGGAACAACCAAGAAATATGGGACAATATGAAAATATCAAACCTCNTGTATGTGTATGAATGTACTGTCTGCATGCAAGTCTGTGCACCCGTGTCGTGCAACGCCGCGGAGGTCAGAAGAGGGTCTTGGATTCCCCTGGAACTGGAGTTCTCCTGGAATTGGAGCTTCAGACGGTTCTCAGCCGCCATGTGGGTGCTGGGGATCGAACCCGGGTCCTCTGTAAGAGCGGTCGGCACTCTTAACCGCTAGGCCATCTCTCCAGCCCCTCCTGTACTGTTTTAAAAGAGTTTCTTTTCCAGCTCCCCCAATTTGAATACATTATTATTGTAATTGATGTTATTTCATATGTGGAGTTGAAAGAGGAGTGTGTTCTTCACAGGAATCCTGCCACTGTAGAGGTAATACTGTACCAGGTAAATATTGTTTCTCCTTGATCTAGATAGGATATTGTTTTCCCATTTCTGATTTCCTCCCCCCATGACAATGACTGCACCAGTTATCTTAGGCTTCAGGAGGATTTGTCATCGACATTACATATGAGGATCTGATGGCTAATCTTCTTGTCAACTTGACTGGATCTGGAATAACTAAAATGCAAGCTTCTGGGCACTCCTGTGAGGGACTTTCTCAATCAAGTTATTTAAACTGGGAAAACACATGCTAAATGTATGCCGTACCTTCTGGTGGCATCCCAAGTTAAAGTACATGGAAGAAGGAAACCTTACCTTTTACCTAATTGCCTCCACTCTTGCTGTCAAGTTCTTGAATCCGTTTGCTGCAGGATTCCTTCTTTTTCCTTATTACTATATATTTCATTCTATCAGTCATGTTCTTTAAGAGAACCCTAACTAATAGAGTGAGTTGATAATTTTTTTTTTTTTGGTCTTTTCGAACAGGGTCTCCCTATAGCCCCAGCTGTCCTGGAATTTGCTCTGTAACCAGGCTGGCCTTGAACTCACAAAGATTTGCCTACCTCTTCCTCCCAAGTGCTAGGATTAAAGGCGTGCTCCACCATGCCCGGCTGATAATTTTGTTTTAATGTTAAAAATTCTCTTAATTCTAGTCATAGTCTGTGATTAAGACTCCAAAGACTTATTTTTTGCCTTCTGTTTACATTCATTATTGTATCATAGAACTATTCACTCATTCTTGATAAAATTACACAATCATTCTATTTCCATTTTGAAAAAGTTTTAAACTTGTTGCATATGTTAAATGCTGATCATGCACGTATTGAGACAATCTTCACATACATAAAGCTTTTTTCTTATAATTTGTTAATCTAAAATTTTAATTTTAGACTACATAATGGTAAACACCATGTGTTCTTTGGATTCATCTGTTTCCTCAGGAATGTGTGAACTAAGATTAGAGCTTGAAATTTCTTGTCATCTTCTACCTTATGATACATTAGTAATTGTCATACAGAGGGACATCTAGGAACATTAATGACTCAATAGGCCCTAATTATGACAGAATGCATGAAATCTGGTGGGGCAGCTATGGGGGTTTGGATGGGGGAGGGTGTTATAAAGATGATTAAGATATTTTGTATGAAATTTAGGAAAAACAATAAAAATATACATTAAAATGTTTATAGTGACAGGCAATGAAAACTTATGTCATTGTTTCTCACACTATTCTATAGCCTATTAAAAGAAGTTTTAGGTTTGAGGTAGGGACACTCAGGTCATACTCACCTACAGAAGCCTCTTTCTTATTCTATCCTCAAAGCTGTTGTAAAACAAAGGACAGATGACTGCTGACAGCTGGCCTGTGAACCAGCAATTAACTCTTCAATAAAGAAGTTAAAGAGCAGCCTAAGTGATTAGTGACTGCCAGTGCCACATCCTGTATTATGGAACCACAAGAACTAGCTGGCTGAACCTTTGTACATTCCTAGACACCCAGGAACCAGAGACAACTGACTGCAAATCACTTTAGGCTCTTCTCCAACTACAGGCATAGGAGCTTCTCCTTCTCTCTAAAAACTATCACTAGGGGGATTGGAGTCCCTCCTTTGCAAATCACTTTAGGCTCTTCTCCAACTACAGGCATAGGAGCTTCTCCTTCTCTCTAAAACTATCACTAGGGAGATTGGAGTCCCTCCTTTGCATTCTTAGACTCATTAATAAAAGAATTAAATAATGGACATAAGAAGCTTGAAGATATTTTTGGTACAGTTTAGGAAAAAAAACAGAGCAGGTAGTCTATCAATCTCATGAGCTGCCTGGAAGAGGAAGCTGGAGAAGAAAAAGAGAGCAATAGAGGTTAGAAAGCAGCTTCATGGAATCAAGCAGTCAAGTGGTAAAAAAGGACAAGATGGAGAGGAAGCCCAAAGTGTTAGGGAAAGCACACATAGAAAAGAGATTTTTAAAATGGAGAAGAAAAATGAAAAGTTACATTTTTCTAAGTTAAAACTATTAAAGGTAGACAGAGAACAGAGTTGTGCAGCAGCAGCTCTACAAATTACTGAACTAAAGGTGGGGATTCGTGGTAGGAAAAGCACATTATCTTATCAATGGGATATTATTTCCCCATCCATCCAGGCTAAGACATGCCTATTTATGGAGTGGTCTTCTGGACAAAAGACTGACAGGGTCTTGTAAGGGGATACAGGCATATCAGGGTGTCCTGTATCCACCAAAGGCCAGAGGTGTTCTATTCTTTTGGCCAGGTTTCAAGGAGTGGCAAAGCCAATATTTACTTTTTTAGCATTCTCAGGGGAATGGGAGGTGGGATACAAGCCCCAATGGCCTCCAATGCTACTATAACAAAACCTAAAGGAGGGAATTCAGACTGGATCTTACCTCACCTCAATGCTCATACCATGCCACTGTCTCTATCTGGCTGTGAGCAGCAGGCTGGTTGCCCTGGAGTTGGGGCTTTTTCCAGAGGCAGCTAGGAAACTGAATCCCCAGAGAGAGATGAAATGAAGACTCATAAAGATGTGAACCAGGCTTTTATCAAGCCAGAGGGTAAAGAGCAAGAGCAAAAGACGCCTTGTCTGCTGGGATCTCCAGAGCTGCCAAGTGATTTCTACATTGGTTCTGTTAGAAAGTGCACAGGTCTCTTTATCCTTTGTTTTCCTCTTCCCAGATTTTATCTTTTGGCCCATATAACCCCAGGAAAGATAAAGAAAACTAAAACAAATATCCTTGTCTGACTAATGGCTGTGTCAGGCTGCTGGCCTTATTGTTTGCATGTTTGGTTTTGTCTTGACATTTTTCAGGAATTAAATGGGAAGGTTTTTTTTTAAATTTTTTAATTAATTTTATTTATTTCTGTATGTGTATGAATGTACTGTCTGCATGGAAGCTTGTGTACCCGTGTCGTGCAATGCCGCAGAGGTCAGAAGAGGGTATCGGATTCCCCTGGAACTGGAGTTCTCCTGGAATTGGAGTTTCAGACGGTTCTCGGCCACCATGAGGGTGCTGGGGATCGAACCCGGGTCTTCTGTAAGAGCGGTTGGTGCTCTTAGCCGCTA
This sequence comes from Rhizomys pruinosus, assembly GCA_009823505.1. NCBI lineage: Eukaryota > Metazoa > Chordata > Mammalia > Rodentia > Spalacidae > Rhizomys > Rhizomys pruinosus. The sequence goes on along the minus strand of VZQC01001698.1, from coordinate 3,013,268 downwards.
GGCCATCTCTCCAGCCCCAGGTTTTTTGTTTTTTTTTCTTCCCTTCTTCTGACCTTTGCCCCTACTGTCTATCCTTAGCTCTTAGGAAATCTATAGCATTAGTAAATCTCAATAAATTTCTTACCAAAGTACAGATTTGCTGTGTTTCTCTTCAACTTGAAGGGATAATACCAGTTTCTTTTCACAAAGCCAGCATTACCCTTATACCAAGAAAAGAAAAACATATATATAAGAGCTAATCTTTAGGGAGGTGGCTTTCAGAACAGCTTCAGCTCCAGCAATGTAGTTGGAACTGTCCTGAAAGCTACCTCTCTGAAGACTAGCTCTCCTCCTCTGGCTTTTACAATCTTTCCAACCTTCTGCAATTGTCCCTGACCACTGGGTTTATTGACCTCTATTTCATGATGGAGCTTCATTGATGAGAGTTGATAGATGCACTAACCTTTTCCCACTATGTTCCATCAGTATTAGGTGTAGAAGTTCCATTGGACCATATGGACATAGAGTCCTATAGGTTCCTGGGATCTTGCTCATATGAGTTACAACAATGGTGTCAGCATGCACAAGACCACAGAAGCTCAAGCAGACAAAAACCCAGCATAGAACTGTGGGATTGGGCAGCAGGCTCCAATCTTCACAGAACTATTGGGCAACTGACTATTACTGGGGGAGGAAGAGATGATCATCTTTGAGGAAGTGACTTTAGATAGGCTAACTAGACCCCAGTGGATGAACTTGCAATGAGGGACATCAGAAGATACTAACGACTCAATAGGCCTTAACATAGATGACAGAATACATGAAATCTGGTGTGTAGGAGAATGGGAGGGTATCAGTGTGGAAAGTTGATTAGGATGTTGTGCCTGAAAAACAAAAATTTCAATAAAAATATACAAAATTTTAAATAAAGTTGTTGAACTCTAAAAAAAAAATTCTCAAAACATAAAAAGTCTTGCACCACATGGTGGGACTGCCATTAACCCCAGGACTCCAGAGGCAGAGGCAGGCAGATCTCTGTGAGTTCCAGGCTGGCCTGGTCCACATAGAAGAATAGAAATAGAGCCTTATCTCTTTCCCTGCACAAAAATAAACTTGAACTGAATCAAAGAACATAACATAACATCAGAAATTGTGAAACTGTTAAATAAAAAAATAACACTTCAAGACACAGGACTATATAGATATAAACAAAGACTTTCTTAGTAGGACTCCAGTAACTCAAGAAATAAAGCCAACAATGGGACCTCATGAAATTAAAAAAAGGTTTTTATAAACGACAAAAGAAATAGTTAAATGCGTGAAGAGACAACCTTCAGAATAAATGCCAGTTATATATCTAACAGAGAATTAGTAGAAAAAATAAAGAACTAAAAACAATACTAAAGAACACAAAAATCAACTCAATTAAAAATGAATTAAGCTCATCAAAGAAATCTCAAAAGAAAAGATAAAAATGGCTTTAGAGAAAATGCAAATTAAAACTATGTTAAATCCTTATTCACCATTGGTGGGAGTGCAAAGTTCTTCATCCATTAATGGGAACAGGAGATAAAGACAGTTAAGGCTATTTTAAGTTGTGAACCTTGAAAAGGAGCAGTTCTGATTCTCTTCCCTGACCAGAAGCCACAAATGTTCTTGGACATTCTGTACTTGACATAAGACAGAAATGACAAAAGGACATAAAGTCACTGGCTCCTATTTTAGTTTCTTCTATTCTAAAAGTAGCAATATTGTTTTTTCTTTTGGGGGGGGAGGAAAGGGTTTATTCAGCTCACATCTCCTGGGTCACAGTTCATCACTCAGGGAGCCCAGGTAGGAACTCAGGGCAGGAACCTGGAGGCAGTAGCTGAAGCACATGCCATGGAGGAATGCTGTTCATGGGCTTGCTCCCCTGGCCCATGCCCAGCCTGCTTTCTTATACGGTACACAACAACCTGCCCAGGGTGGCACCACTCATTGTGGGCTGGGCCTTCCCACAGTGCTTGACCATCAAGACAATACTCCACAGATGTGGCCACAGGCCAATCCAATGGAGCCAATTCCCCAATTGAGGCTCCCTCAACCCAGGTGTGTCAAGTTGACACTAAAGCTATCCAGCACAATTGACCCCTTGTCAATTTGACACACAAAACACATCTCTATTAAACCACCACCTTTCCAGTTCTTATCCCCAAAGTATGATGTTAACATTAATCACAACCTAAGACAGTACAACATTAAAAGCTCCACAGTCCTTAAAATGTCCAAATACTTAAAAGTTCACAGTCTGTTAAAAGTCTCTTAACTGTGGGCTGCTGTAAAATCCAAAATAAGTACTGTCTTATTTCAAAGGGAAGAATCAGGCACACTCAAACAAAACCTAAGTCCAGCAAAGTAGCTCAAGGCTGGACACCTGGGATTCATTCATGATATTCTGGGCTCCAAAGGGTCTTGGCAGCTCCCCCTCTCTGACTCTGCTGTCCATGGCACACACAGCTCATCCTCACAGGCCCAGGCCGACTCCATTCCACACCTGCCGCTGCTCTTGGTGGTCGTCCCATGGTCCTGGCATCTCCAAAAAGCTGGGGTCGCCACTGAAACTGAGGCAGCACCTTCACCAATGGCCTCTTCTGACCTTTCCTGGTGCCAAGCCTCAGCTTCTCTCCATGACCCCTGGAATCTTGGGGTCTTCACTGCAACTGAGGGGCACTTCCACCAATGGTCTTTCCTGACCTCTCACAGTGCCAAGCATCGGCTGCTCTCTGTGACACCCTCAAATTTCAACACCAGTACCATATAGGAGACTCTTACACATTACCAAGTCCTGCTTCTGGCTCGAGATGGGGGCTCAGGCCCCTTCTGGATCATAGCTTCTGTGTACTGACCCTGAAGAAATTCTTCCCAGAAGATTTCACCACAGTGATGCTGGTCTCTTGTTACTTACAGCTGATTCTTCAGCCCCAGCTAACAAGCATCAGTTGTCCCAGTACAACAAAAATTTCACTTCAGGTTCTGGTCTCTTGTTACTTACAGCTGATTCTTCAGCCCCAGCTGACCAGAACCCACAGATTACACAGTCCTGATGATCTCTGCTCCCCTTTGAAACTAGAAACTTCACAACCCAGGCCTCCATCTTCTACAAATCCTTCAGCAAAACTGCTCCAAGCTCCACAGCAACGGTCTTTAGGCATTCAATGATCTTCCCAGCCCAAAGTTCCAAATGTCTCCACAATCCTTCCCCAAAACACCAAGGTCAGGTCTGTCACAGCAATACCCCACTCTTCTGGTACCAATTTCTGTTCTAGTTTGTCTTCCATTGCTGTGACAAAACACTCTGACTGACACCAACTTGGGGAGGAAAGGGTTTATTCAGCTCACATCTCCTGGGTCACAGTTCATCACTCAGGGAGCCCAAGGCAAAAACTCAGGGCAGGAACCTGAAGCAGAAGCACAGGATATGGAGGAATGCTGTTCACTGGCTTGCTCAAAAGTAGCAATATTGATCCAATGCCCTTCTCATACATGATTTTAGGGTCTCAGCTCCCAGGGGGGAATGTTTGTAGCTAAATAAGGATAAGCCACCTTGAAGACCTCTTCAAGAGAGATGGACCTCATTCTCATGATGGACTTAGAACTCTCTTACAGCCCTAGTAAAGAAAGCTTCACAATTGCTCCTCTTTAGGATGTAAAATACCACTTGAAAAGGTGGACGCTTCAGGGCTTTGTTGATGGGCATTCTTCCTGGAATAAAGCAAGCTCTACCTCTGACCCTAGGTGAAGACATGAATTTCTGATCTGCTTGCAGACCTGATGTATTTTAGAATAATCCCTTATGGTTATATATTTCTGATTCAATGAACATTTTCAGAAATAAAAACAAACTACTTTGAATTTCCAAGTAAGTTAAAAATAAGATAACAATATAAAAAGTAGCAAAAAAGTTTATTTCTAAGTTCCTATTTCCCAAAATATTACTAGGCAGTTATATTATATAATATTATAATTATGTAATATCATTCCCATAAAATCATTGGGCAATTATAAAATGTAGAAAATTGAACAAAATATTGACCATATTCTTGAGTGAAGACAAAATTGTAATATCTTTTTTTTATGTGTATAAGTGTACTGTCTGCATGTAGGTTGGTGCACCCATGTCATGCAATGCTGTGGAGGTCAGAAGAGGGTGTCAGATTCCCCTGGAACTGGAGTTAGAGATGGTTCTTAGCCACCATGTGGGTGCTGGGAATCGAATCTCGGTCATCTGCAAGAGCAGTTGGTGCTCTTAACCACTGAGCCATCTCTCCAGCCCCCAAATTGTAATTATAATAATGGGTCTGGGATCATGTGTAGAGATTCATCAGTCTGACACTAGATAATTACCAAGGGGAGACATTTATTCAGAAGTGATCTGCAAGCATGTCCACACCCAAGCTCAGGATCTCAGAATGTGGCCTCCCAGATAGTGTTCCTAAAGCATATATAGACAGAAATCACATCCTGAAATATCGGGAGGAAAAATGGGTATGTGCAGAAAAGTCCATTCTGGACTTGTGGTAAAACTTGAGGGTAGTGTGAAGCACCCTTATCAATGGGTTTTCTGGCCTCTCAGAGTTTAAAGCCTCAAATTCTCTCCATGAACCTTTCAAAACGGGGGTCTTCATTGAGACTGAGGCTGCACTTTGATTAATGGTCTTTCCTGACCTCTCCAGGTGCCAAGCCTCAGCTGTTCCCTGTGATTCTTTTATGCTTTCAACACCAGACTGATGCAGGAAACTCTTACACATTACTTAGTTTTGCTCCCAGCTTGAGCTGGAGGCTAGGGGCCACTCTGAACCCCAGATTCTTGTGTTGACGCTGAGTAAATTCTTCCCAAAAGATTTCAGCTAGATGATGCTGGTACCTTGTTACTCATGGGTGATTTTTCTGCCCCCACTAACCAGCATCAATTTTCCCAGGAAAACAAGGCTTTGCTTCAGTGGTTCTGGTATCTTCTTAATAATTACAGATGATTCATTTTTTGGTTGTTAGCCTTAGCCTTTAATGGCTGTGCTACCCAACATTGGTTAAAAGGTTTTAATAGGGCTGTAGAGATGGCCTATCGGTTAAGAGCGCTGACTGCTCTTACAGAGGACCCAGGTTCAATCCCCAGCACCCACATGGTAGCCGAGAACCATCTGAAACTCCAATTCAAGGAGAACTCCAGTTCCAGGGGAATCTGACACCCTCTTCTGACCTCAGCGGCACTGCACGACACGGGTGCACAAACCTGCATGCAGACAATACACTGATACACATACATAAATAAATAAAATTTTAAAAAAGGTTTTAATAAAAAATGGTAATACATTTAAGCTAATTGGAAATATAAATTGTTGTCCATACTTGTTTTACTTATAATTTGTATAGCAACAACTTTGGGGTTAATGTATACAAATGTTCTCTATAATTTTTGTGTTGTACAGTATCATCTTGTAACATTTTTTTTTTACCTGTAGGATAATTTAACTAATGGAATTAAGTTTGCTTCCCAAATTAACAACATACAGTCAATGATAAACAGCTTGGGTGAATTTAACGAAAATTTACACCTGGACTCCTGCCTATAGGTATGTATAATACAACTGCCTTTTTGAGATTCATGGGTCAAAAAATAAAAACCTAAAATAAAAAAGGGGAGATACAGTTATATATTAAACCTTTTGTCAAATTTTTCAATTTAAATCTTAAAACTAACTATGGGAAAAGATTTGCATGTTCCCACAGGTCAAAACATCACCAACTTAACGGCTGAGAAAGAAAAGATATAGCTTTGCATTGTGCAGGATATACCAAGAAATACCAACAGAAAAGTTGGCCCAGCTAAACATTAAAAGGAAGAAAAGCCTCAGACTGCTACAGACATCAAAGTCTCTGTGGATCCTATTTGTAACAACTGTTTATAATGAGCCCTAATGAACTTTACCTTCCAGGGGCTGCAAAGTTTTTTCTATTTTTTTTTATTTTTTTTATTGATGTTTTGTGTATTTCATACAACATTTTCCTATTCAGTTCAGGCATATATCCCCTTCCCTTCCCCCCACCCCACACCTACCCATCCCAGATCATGCATTCTGCCATAAGTTTTCTGCATCTTTCTCTGCTTTTTTGTTTTGTTTTGTTTTCATTTTTTTTAACAATAAGTGATAATTTGTGAGTACAAGCATCCTTCATGTAAAACCAATTTGCAAGCAGTTGTGCCCAAACCCACACAGCTCATGGAAGTTTTAATATGAGAGAGTTTCTTACCTCCTTTTCATAGAACAAAGAAATTACATGATGGTATGAAGTCATTCTCTAACTGTGAAATCAGAGACACTATTATAGAGGTAATCTCTTATAACAAGTGGTATAGCTGCTTTCTTTTTCTTTTTCTTTTCTTCTTTTTTTTTTTTTTTTTTTTTGGTCTTTTTGAGACAAGGTCTCCATGTAGCCCCAGCTGGCCTGGAACTCGTTCTGTAGACCAGGCTGGCCTTGAACTCACAAAGATCCACTTGCCTCTGCCTCCCAAGTGCTAGGATTAAAGGCATGTGCCATCATGCCTGGCTTGCTGCTTTCTTTAATTGACTGATAGGCATAGGAACTGTGAAAGGATAACTCTCTATCCAGAGCCAAATATAATACTAAAGTCTTTATAAGCTGGGTAATTAAGCAAAATATATTAATATAGGAGAGCTCTGATATCAGCAATGGATTATTCTGCCAAGGAGATGTTGGCTAGGGGATCCAAGCCCCCCCCAAAGGCAAAGGCTTTTTGCCTGCAAACTGGGATGCCTGAGAGGTGGTAAGGCCCTGTAAGACCTGGTGTAAGCATGGGAAAGATGTGGTCTCTGGAATGTCAGAGAGTGTTACCAAAGGCCAGTAAATCAATAAAGCAAATATTGGTCTCCTTGAGTCAAGCAAGACTCCTCCATCAGTGTCAGCTACACCTTACCTGCCTGGAAATTCTGTGCAGCAGTGGCAGCCATATGTCTGTATATCCCAAATATAATTGGCTAGTAGCTCTCTCCTTGGAGGAATAACTCATGGCTGATGCTACAAGCTTACATCCTCTAGTGGTTAGGAGATGTTATAAGCCACAGTAAAACCTTGTCATCTTTTACAGAAAAGCTATAGTTCATGGATTAGCATACCATCCAAACATCTGTGTCTATACCAATGTAACCTACCATAATAATTAGTATTGTTTAAATGCCTGTATATCTAATTGCTTGTGCTTCATCAGTAGGAGTAAAAGGTTATTCCTGGATAATCTACCAACCCATGAAAGGAAACAGCCTGAACTGATCAGAGTCCAAAATGACATCTCCAGAGAAAGTAGAGAGCTATAGAAGAATAACGGGAAGATGGTGGGAAAATCATTCTCGGTGTCTGGCAATGGGAAAGGTCCAACGCCAAGGCCCGGGTACCCAGGACCATATTTGGATTCAAGACCATACATGGCCATCAAGGGAGGTGGGAAGTCCATTTTTGAGGATCAGTCCTCCCAAGACTGGACATTGAAAATGACAGAAACCTCCAGCATACGTCCAACACAGAGTCAAAGCACACAGAGAAAGCACAAGGGATGGGACCATGGTTCCAGCTGCACAGGAGGAAACCAAAGCTCCAGGCCACAGGAGAAGACTGTAGCTCCAGGGCCATAGGAGAGTACTTCAGCTCCAGTCCACAGGAGAGCCCACAATTCTGGTTTACAGAGGTGGGCAGGACTCCAGGTCACAGGACTAGACCACAACTCTGTCTTATAGGATGGGACCACACAGCTCCAGATCACAGAAGTGGACCATAGTATTAATTTTTAAATATATTTTTGTTTTTGATTTTTAGATTTTATGTGTATGAATGCTTTGCCTGCATCTATATTAGTGCACCAGTATAAGGTAATGTGCATGGAGGCCGGAAGATGAGTTAGATTTCCTGAAACTGGGAGCTGGATCTCCTGAAACTGGAGCTATGGACAGTTGTTAGCTGCCATGTGTGTGCTGGGAACTGAATCCAGATCCTCTGGAAGATCACTAAGTGTTCTTAACTACCAAGAAATCTCTCTAAGCCGTAGATATTATTAAAATTTGAATTTATGTTTTCATAGAGTATAATTAGATATAATGCTCCTTTATTTTTCTAATTGTAGTGTAGAATTTATTTTTTATTTTTATTTATTTGGGGGGGGGAGAAAAAGGTTTTATCCCAGACTGAACACAAATAACCGTTTATTGGAATTACTTCAAATAGAATGGGTGAAGGGTTGCTTACAGGAACATTAGTGAATTTACTTTTATCTTTTCCAGTTTTTGGTCTTTTTTAAGATGGGATGTCCCTGTAGCCCCAACTGGTCTGAAATTCTCTATGTAGACCAGGCTGGCCTTCACCTGTCTCTGCCTGGGGTTAAAGGCATGCACCACCAAGCCCAGTTTATTTTTTTCCATTCTTTTATTCAAATGTCCACTTAAGCCCCTTATTGTTTCATTTAACTAGTATTTATAAGGTATTTGTTACTGGAAATGATTTGAATTTTTGAAATTTATGATTTTTTCTTGTTTTTATTCTATGGCCTCCTAGAAATTGTTTATTATGAGGCAGAGATAAGGACAGTGTGGGAAGGGTCTAAATAGCAGAGTAGATATAAGCCCTGGAGGAGGAGAATTCCTTGGCCTCCTCCTACTCATCCTGCTAGAGACCTCTAGGCAAACCTGGTAAGACCCCACCCACTATGTCCTGATGCCCCTACAACCTGACCAGTTACCTTCCTTCCTTTCAGGACTCACATCTACTCTGCTAAGATGGGAGTGCATGTGTATAGCTGAAGACTATATAACAAAAAACACAGTTTCAGACAGGAAAACCCTCCCTTTGAGATGTGGGTAAGGGTAGTACAAGAAGAACACAGTTTTTTGCCACAGCTCTTGATTGCCTCCCAGAACGTGAAGGCAAGACCTCATTGCTGAAGACAGGCCACATTGTGAATACAGAGCTTGGGATAATGGAGCTAGAACTGAACCAGAAGCATCTTCCCTGAAGACTAGCATTCATAGTATCAGAAGAACCTATGCAAGCTGCTAAGGAAGAAAATTCATTCAATGGTCTAATCCAGGTGTAAATACTAATAGCTACAACAATGTCCTCAACAGCAAACTCTCTCTATTGGTTCGGTAGTCTCATTTTTTTCTTTGAGGAAAATCAATATCTATCTAACTGGACTTAAAACCTCATTTGATGGGAGGGAACTCATGTGTGGTACTGTAAATATTGCCAAATACACATGGCTGGATAGGTCACAGATCCTAGAGAAAGCCTTATGCCTGTCATATCCCTAGATAAATGTAATTTCTTACTGTATGCTAAATATCTATTCTTATATTTATAAGCATGTATACCACACACCATTCACCTTCTTTTTGTAGTAGATGGAAACTATTACAGAGTTCCACACTGGTCAAATTGAGAGAATAAATGTCTATGAGATACCCAGCCCTAAGTGAGACATCTACAGTAGAAATTTACACACCAAGTTCAGGGAACACAGCAGGCCAGGGGCCAGAGAGAATATTAATGCATCTTTTAACCACCAGTGAAGCTTCCTCATACAACAGAGAGTGATTAACACAGCCACATCTATTTAAAATGTAGAGAATAAGAGACTGCAGAGTATCATGCCTCTGGATATGACTCTTATATTAAGCTTCTGACACCAGAATTGAGGGACCATTTTGAAGGGGTGGTAGAAAGATTATTAGAGCCAGATGTGTTGAATGACCACAAGGAAACAGAGTTTTTCAGGCAGCTGGGAGCTTGCTTATATGAACTGACAGCAATGGTGACAGCATGCACAAGTTACATGCAAACTTCAACCAGACAAAACCCAGCATAGGACTGGGGAAATGGGTAAGAAGCCCTCAGTTTATCTGAAGAACTGTTTGCAACTGATCACTGCTGTGTGAGGAAGAGTTGGTCTTATTTAAGGGGGTAATGCTCGATAGGCTGGTCAGGCTGCAGTGGATAAACTCACACCAAGGGATATCTGGGTACATCAACTTGACTCGATAAGCCTTAACATACCTGACAGAATGCATTAAATCAGGTGGGGGGACTATAAGGGAGTGACGACAAGGGAGGAGGGCCTAAATATAATTCAGATGTATTGTAGGAAATGCACAAAACTCAATATGTAGTATGAAAACAAAATAAATAAATTGCTTATCACAGCTCTTCTGACATTTTCTTTCTGTTTTTTTTTTTTTTGTTGTTGTTGTTGTTGTTGTTGCTTTTTAGCAAAATGTGGAGGTAAAAAAAAACTCAAAGATTCAACTATTTAAAAATGTATTTATTGGAAATTACATTATCTAAGATAGATATTACTTACCTTGATCAGCATTTATATGCAACCTAAGTTATAGTTGTTATTAAAGATGCAGTATTATGAGTACTACATACACCTTATGTCCTGTTAGCAGAGAAACTGATACTTGAAACTGAACCTCATTACATTATTGACTCACTATCTTTTGGAAGGCTTCCTTGCTGTTTCTTGTAAATAACCTATTTTGGAGCTAAACCTTCCTGAGGCGCATGTTGTTACCCAAATTTTCATGTCTTTATATTTTGAATGTTATTTTTTTGTCTTTTTTTCTTTCAAATATTTATTTCTTTAGTTAAAATGCTGTTTACTCTGATCAGAATTATATTCTTCATTATTTTTATTTCATCCTATCTCAATGCCATTCTTGTCTTATGTCTATAAACATTAACGAGTTGACCATCTGGATAATTTATTTTAAAATGTTGATGTTTTTGACTTATTTATTTTGAGAAAGGATTTCACTATGTGGCCCAATAAAGCTGGCCAAGAATCCCAATCTCCAGTGTTAGCCTGCCAAGTGCTAAGTCTGTGAGCCCACACACTCCTATAGCCAAATGTGTCATTGAATTTTGCAGAAGAGACAACTAAGTGTGGGGTTCTTAGCTTGCACTTCCATTACCTTCATTATGATATCTTTTGAATTCTTGACTCTCTAAAGGAAAAAATGTATCTACCTTAATTTTATCTCTGTTTCTTTGTAACATGTCAGAACTAGAGGGAGAAAAAAACAAACTCTGAAAGGAAGTAGAAACACTGAAAAAGGAAGCCAACCAACGAAGTAAGGAGCACCAAGAAGAGATTGAGAAGCTCAAAAAGGAAATGGAAATACTAAAGAAAACACAGGATGAAATGAAAAAGGAATTAGAACACTCATCCAATCAAGAAGAAAGGAAAGGAAAAAGCCTCAGAAGTAGAATGGAGGAAGCAGAACAAAGAATAACAGATCTGGAAGATAACACAGAACAATTAAAAAGCTCAACTAAAGATCATGAAAAATTTAAAAACACACAAAAGTGGAACAACCAAGAAATATGGGACAATATGAAAAGATCAAACTTCCTCATCATAGGAATAGAGGAAGGAGAGGAATCTCAAGAGAATAGTATTGATCAGATCTTCAACAGAATAATAGATGAAAAAGTCCCCAAACTAAAAATAGGCAAACCCATACAAATACAAGAAGCACATAGGGCCCCAAATAGACAAGATCAGAAAAGAAACTCCCCATGCCATATCATAGTTAAAATGCTAGATGCCCAAAACAAAGAAAAATTCTGAGGGCTACAAAAGAAAAACAAGTCACATACAAAGGGAAACCCATCAGAATCATAACTGACTTCTCGGCTCAAACCATGAAAGCAAGAGACTTCACAGAGGAGGAATTAGAGATGGCCGAGAAACATCTTAAGAAGTGTTCAACATCACTAATAATTAAGGAAATGCAAATTAAAACCACTTTGAGAGATCATCTTACTCCAATAAGATTGGATAGGATCAGGAATACGAATGATAGCACTTGGTATCATTGGAGAGGTTGCAGGGAAAGGGGAACACTCATCTATTGCTGGTGGGAATGTAAACTTGTACAGCCACTATGGAAAGCAGTGTGAAGAACCCTTAGAAGACTCAAAATGAGCTTGCCACTTGACCCAGTCATACCACTCCTGGGTATATACCCAAAAGACACATCTTACTGCAGAGATACATGCACAGCTATGTTTATTGCAGCTCTGTTCACAATAGCAAAAAGCTGGAACCAGCCCAGGTGCCCCTCAACTGACGAGTGGATAGAGAAAATGTGGTACATGTATACAATGGAGTTCTATGCAGCGGTAAAGAGGGACAACATCATGAACTTTGCAGGTAAATGGATGGAGCTGGAAGACATTATGTTAAGTGAAGTAACACAGTCCCAGAAAAACAAACGACAAATGGTGTCCCTCATATGTGGATGCTAGTACCAACAACCCAGATATAAATATTTCTCATGGAGAGGGATGCATAGTAAAAGAACAACAGAAAGACTGCATCAGAAAATGGACTGAAATGGTGAATTGGAAAGGGGGGATGGGTGGGAGAGGGACACGGGTGTATATTCGATTAAGGCATATTTAATTGACGTGAGCTCAGCAAGTACCCAGTTTCGCCTAGACACTGTCTACAGGACACATGGTGTTTTAGGACTTAGTAAAAGTAAAAGTAAACATGTGTATATTAAACAACATTGGTTTACAGAATCTGATAAAAATGGTAATGCATCTGAATTAAATGGAGATATAATTCGCTGTTGCCCACATTTGCTTTACATAAAATCTGTAGAGCAAGAACTTTGGGATTGACACATACAAATGTGCCAATATAATTTTCTGCTGTACCATTATCACCTTGTCACATTCGTCTTTCACACTCTTAAAGATGATTTAACATAAATTAAGTTTTCTCCCCAAGTTAATCACATACATTCACCCAAAACAGCATGGGTGAATTTGATGAAATCTGTGCTTGATTCCACCCTATAGTATGTATAATACAACTGTCTTCTGGAGAACTCATGGTCAACAAAAAAAAAACCTAAAAAAAAGATGGGATTACCAGGATAGACATGAACTTTTTTCGTCAAAAACCTTGCAATTCAAATCTTAAAACTAACTACGGGAAAAGATTTTGTATGTTCCAACAGGTCAAAATGTCACCAAACTTAAACGGCTGAGAAAGAAAGATGATACAGCTTTGCATTGAGTAGATTGTACCAGAAAGTGCTAACTGAAAGTTGGACCTGTCTGAACATTGAAAGGGAAGAAAAGCCTCAGATTGCTACAAACATCAAACCCCCTCTGTGGATCCTATTTGTAACAATTATTTATAATGAGTCCTACAGTAAACTTAACCTTCTAGGTGCCACAAGGTTTTAATACGAAAGATTTTTCTCTACCCCCCCCATAGAACAGGAAAATATGATGATGATGAAGTCATTCTCCAACTGTAAATTGGAGACAACTATTATAGAGGCAATCTCTTATAAAACCGGTAAAACTGCCTTCATTTTTTTTGTTAGAAAACAGAAGAAACTGTTTTATTTTGTTGGAAACAATCGAGTCATCTTCTGCAATGTTGTATCACTTGCAACCTTCAGCAACACCGGAGAGATCCAGTTTCTCAGCATCCCCACCTGCTCTGGCATTGTCAGTATTTACTTTATTATATTCTAATGGTGGTCTTAATCTGAACCATCTTTCCTTGTATCTATTTTCCATTTGTATGTCCTTTACAGTGAACTGTCTCTTCAAGTTTTTTACCCATTTTAAACTAAAATTTCTTGGCTGTAATTTTTTTAAAAATTTTTTTTAACATTTTTTTTATTAATGCTTTTTTGCATTTAATACATCATTTCCCAATTCAGTTAGGCACATTTCCCCTTCTCTTCCCCCCCCCAACCCTCCCACACCTCCAGTCCTTCTCCTCTCCACTCTCTCCTCCTCTTTCTTTCTCTCATTTTTTTTTTTCATTTTTTGCTATAAGTGATTTTTCCTTTTCTGTCCTTCCATTTGCCTGCTTTTGTGCCCAAACCCCCGGCAGCCCACCATCCAGGGGGGTGAGTTGTGTTGTTCATCAAGTTGGTCAAATGAGTGTCAGTACATTGTTTAGTTTACCATTCACCCCAATCGCAGCCCTTACATTCTACCATGCCCCTCTTCCACCGATTGTTCCCTAGCTTAGAAAAGGGGACAGGTGGATGAGAAGCAAAACTGTCCACTCTACTTTTCTGGAGCTGTTGTCCTGGTCTCTGGTCAGTTCTGGCTGTTTCCTTTCATGGGCTGATAGTTTGTCCAGGATACGTTTCGTCCTACTAATGAAACAAGCATTAGATATATAGGTATTAACAGCACTAATAGTTATGGTAGGTACTTTGGTATAGACACATATGTTGGATGATATGTTAATCCATGAATTACATTTTTTTCCTGTTAAATATGACAGGTCTTAACTGTGGCTTATAACATCTCTTAACCTGTAGAGATGTAAGCTTGTGGCACAGCCATGGGTTATTCCTCCAAGGAGAGAGCCAATAGCCAAATAGATTTGGGATATACAGGCTATATGGCTGCCATCTGCTGCAACAGTATTTCCAGGGCAGGTGAGGTTGGTGTATTGGTGAGCTGGTGCTGATGGTGGATCTTGCTTGGACTCAAAACCCGATTATTAGTTTAGTGGCCTTTGGTAACACTCTCCTCTGGTATTCACAAGGCCATCTGTACACTTGCATGTTGGTCAAATACATCTTTTCCCATGTTAACATCAGGTCTTCTTGACAGCAGGGCCTTATCGCCATACTTCTTTGTCTTGCAGGCTTATTCCTCAGTTTTAGAGGCATAGAGTCTCTTTTACCTTATTGTGTAGGGGTGCTTGGGACTCCCCTGGGCCAAGGCATCTCTTATGGTAGATAATCCATTGCTTATGTCAGTATTGCTCCTGTAGTTAATATATTTTGCTTTAAGTGACGATAGACTTATGGAGAGACTTTTTAACTATCCATCATTTTTGGATTCCAGAATAGAGAATGAAATCCTTTTCACTAGTTCTCTTTGTCGACTAGTCAATTAAAGAAAGGGGCTGTATGTTTATGTACCAAATTCACCCAGATATAACATATTTTATTCTCAGTGAGAAGAGGGATGCTTAGTAAAAAAAAGTAACAACACAATGAAGACTGCATCAGAAACGGACTGAAATGGTGAATTGGGAAGGGGAAGGGTAGGAGGGGAACAACGGGTGTATATTTGATAATGCATATTGACGTGAGTTCAAAATACCACATTTTGCCCTAGCAAATTGTATACAGGATTTAACATGGTTTTAGGGACTTAGGTAAAAGTAAATATGTGTATATTAAAAGAAGTTGGTTACTCAGACTCTTGATAAAGACGGTTTAATGCGCAGGTTCTGAGTTAATTGGTAGGAGAATAATAAATTCCCTTGTTATCTCTATCATTGTTATTAATGAAAATGCTATGAAGCAATAACTTGGGATTGCACATATAACAAATGTTCTTTATGAATTTACTCTGTGTACAGTAACGCTCTGTGCATGTCCTTATCAAGATGATTTAACGTAAAAAATTAAGTCTATTGCTTCCCAAGTTAATCTATATAGTCACCCAAAGACAACATGGGTAAATTTGATTGAAATCTGAGCCGTTGATTCCACCTTATTAGTTATGTAATACAAACTGTCTTCTGGAGACTCTATGGCGGTTAAAAAAAAGGCGGGGGGGATACAAGAATAGTGCATAAACCGTTTTCATCCTAAAAACCTGCAATTAGGGCAAATCTTAAAAAAGTCTATAGAAAAGATTTGTTTGTTCCAACAGGACAAAAATCGTCACCAAACTTAACCAGCGAGAAAGAAAAATACAGCTTTGCATTGAGTAGGATGTACCAGAAGTGCCAACTGAAAGGTTTGACCCAGTCTGAACATTGAAAAGGAAAAAAGAAAGCGCTCAGATTGCCATAAACAGTCGAAACCCCTATGTGGATCCTACTTGTAACTTAAAAATTATTATAGTGAGGTCCTAATTAACTTACTTCTAGGTGCGCAAAGGTTTTTGATATGAGAGACTTTCTGTGCCTCCCCCCCCATAGAACAAGGGGAATAAATATGAATGATTGATGAGGTTGTTCATCCAAATGTAAATTGGAGAACAAACTATATTAGCCAGAGGTAATCTCTTATAAAACTGGTAAAACTGCCTTCTTTAATTGACTAATAGACATAAGAACTGTGAAATGGATTATTCTCTGTTCAGAACCAAATATAATACTAAAATCCTTAAGCTATGCACTTAAGCAAAATATATTAATACAGGAGCTCTGACATCAGCAATGGATTATTCTACCAGGGAGATGTTGGCAGAATGCATGATCTGGGATGGGGTGGGGTGAGGGGAAGGGAAAGGGAAATATGCCTGAACTGAATTGGAAAATGATGTATGAAATACACAAAGCATCAATAAAAAAATAAATAAATAAAATTTACTTAGTTATTTTTAGATTACGTGTATGAGTATGATGCCTGCATGCATGTACACATGCAGGCATGTCCTGCAGTGTTCACAGAGAACAGGAGAGGGTATTGGATCCCATGGAACTGGAGTTACAGATAGTTGTTAGCCACCATGTGGGTGCAGAATTCAAGCCCAAGTCTTCTGCAGCCAGTGTTCTTAACTGCTGAGCCATCTCTCCAGTCTCCTTATTTCAGCTTTGCATTTTCATTAATTCCTAAATTAATGTGTTTTTTAATTTGGAGAAATTTGACCATTTTCCCTCATGTTCTTTTTCTCTCTTTATCGTTTTTCTAGGACTCATCTCAAAATCATAAAGAGAATGAATACATTTATAATTATTTCATAATATAACTAACATAAAGATGTGTTCATCCCACAAGTAAAAATGATGCTGTTTATTAAATCAACAATATTTTATATATATGTTCTCAGAAAATGTATATGCAAAATAGCAATAGCAATACTATTCCTAAATGCCAACTAATAATCGATCAAGAGAAGAAAGGGCAGACTGCGATTACACTGACAACAGTATAAGCAACCAATTAGTATTTAGATTGTATTTCTGTATTACAGACAGTGATTGCATATAGTAATAAATGGAGGTCTTAAAGAGATCACTTCTAACTGCTGTATACAATCTGTCAGAGACCTTGATCACAAGGAGATGATTAGCCTCATGTTTTTTTTTTTTTGTTGTTGTTGTTGTTGCTGTTGTTTGTTTTGTTTTGTTCTGTTTTGTTTCTGTTTCATTTTCTGAGACAATGTGCCCCTGTAGTCTCACTGGCCTGGAATTCACTATGTAAACCAAATTGGCCTTGGTCTCACAAAGACCCACCTCCCCCTGTTTCCTGAATGCTGGGATTAAAGATGTGTGCCACCACACCTAGCAGAACTGCATTTATATTTTAAGGTTATGTGTGTTTGCCTGCATGCATTTAAATGCACTGTGTTGTGCAATGCCCATGGAGGCCAGAAGAGGATGTCAGATTCCTGGGGAACTGGAGTTACAGGCAACTGTTAGCTGCCGTTTGGGTGCTAAGAACTGAATAGGGTCCTTGATAAGAGTAGCAAGTGCTCTTAACCACTAAGCCACCTCCCCAGCCCCTGCTTTTTATTTTTATTTTTGCTTGTTCTTACTGCAAAAGCAACACGAAATGACTGAAAAAAACTATTATAATTGTACCATTTTGTAGGAAGATCCAGTTTGAATTTTGGGCTAGTTTTCAGCTAGCACCCCTCAGAGCACCATGTGGGTGGGAGTCATGGTATTTCTCTGGCCCCACCCCAGGAAGGAGCAGACAACGGGGCCCAGGTGCATGATGCTGGGTGTAGCAGCAGTGCACAGTGGTGTGGAATTGGGGGTCTGTAATTGGCTCTGGGAGCTGATGTCATTTTGTTTATAAAAGCAAGCTGTAGCAGGTAATAAACTGAATTCTCCATTGCCATTACATCATTATAGAATTCCCAGCCATTATTTTTGTGTGCATACAGGCCAAAGCAGGCCTGAACTTCATTAGAGTTAACAGTGAGTGACCAGTGGGTTGGACAGCAGTCCTTCAGACCACCAATCTTGATAGTTGGTGTGAATGAAGTGAATTGTGAGTGGGCATAGGCTGAAGATAGACAATCAGCCATCAGCCTGAAATTCCTTTCCAGGTGCCAGTAATCTTTGGGCAGGTGGAAAAAGTACAGCTAAGGACCTGAGTTAGAAGTACCTCTCAGGTTGGGTTACGCAAGAAACCAACTGACATATGCTCAGAGGAGTTAGTTCCCCACAGTGTTTTCAAGGTACAAGGTGGACACTGTGCTCCCCTTTCTTTAGCATGAGCTATACCTTCTCATGGCAACAGAAGCTTCTTACACCATATTATATTCAGTTTTGTGCTGTGGTGACTGAATACTGAATCTTTACATCTTTTTACATTCCCTCTGAATGTGAATTGTGCCATTTGAAGTCTATGAGAACATTTTGATGTCTTTAACTTAAAAATTCTTTCTTTCTTTCTCTCTCAGAGAGAGAGAGAGAGAGAGAGAGAGAGAGAGAGAGAGAGAGAGAGAGAGAGCATGTGAGTGCACATGCCATGACACAAGTATGTAGGTCAGAGGACAAGTTGCAGTTCTTTCTTTTAAGTTCTTTCTTTTCATTCACCATGTGGATTACCAACTGAGCCCAGGTCATCAGACCCAAAAGCCATTGCCCTTGCCTGCAGAGCAATCTTATCAACCCAATTTTTATTTTTTATATACATATTTTGGTATTTTTCTCTTTTTCATTGAATTTCTGTATATTTCCTACAGAACATCTCAGTCGATCTTAATCACCTTTATGCTCCCTTCCCCATTATCAGCCACTCCCACTGGAATTCATACACTGGAATTTGTGCCAAGGTCCATTGTGTCAAGTTAGTATCCCCAGACATTCTTTAGTACAAGCTCATCAAGTGAGGTCTAGTCAGGATATCTACAGTTCCTTGCCTTAAGAAGATCAGCTCCTCCTGATCTTCTGTCAATTCTGCTAAGCTTGAGACCTGGTGCCCATTTCTACAGTTTTGTGCTGGGGTTTGTCTGCTGTGTCTTCTGTGTGCTCACACTACTGCTGGAGACTCATATGAACAGGATCTCCAGAGCTTGTATGATTATATTTACATATAGTGATGCACTTCCTCCTTGGCTCTTACAAAATTTCCACCCCCTCTTCCACAACAGTCCCCGAGCTTAGTAGTCCAGGGAGCCACACTTTGCAGACTCCTAATCTCTACACTTTGGCCATTTGCTCTCTTTTGTGTTCCTTGCTTCTGTTGTATGATGGATCTTCATTAGTGAGAGTGGAGAGAGTCATTAGTGTCCTCTTAATCTCTTGTTCTATGTTGCTTTTGCCTTAGGTGTAGAAGTTGAATTGTAGATGTGCCACTTAGGCTTGGGCAATTCACAGACAATGCCTGTGTGTGAGCATATGTGGTGGTAATAGTCTCCTTCTGGTGCAAAATAAGTTTCTTTGGTGAGTGGTGACTGGGATACTTGACTGTAAACACGAGGATATATATTTTGTATGTAGTAAGAATTTACTTTACTCTAGGGATGTGACAACCTTGAGGTTTTCTATAAGATGCATGAGCTCTCCACCATGTGTATTTGGCTATGTTTACAGTACCACACATGAGCTTCCTCCCTTTGAGTGGACTTTAAGTCCAGGAATGTAACCATTGATTACCCCCAAGATAAAAGTACCAATACCACATCAATGCCATATGCTGTGCTGTCAAGGCATTATTTATCTCTTCTCTCTCTCTCTCTCTCTCTCTCTCTCTCTCTCTCTCTCTCTCTCTCTCTCTCTTCCCCTCCCTCTCTCATTGACTAAACCTCCTTCCATCTCTTTCTCTGTTTTCCCAATTTCTCCCTTGATAATACCAGTCTCCTGTGGTCCTACTTCTTTTGAGTTCCTTCTTTCCCTTTATCCCCAAATTTCCTTGTATAATCTTCCCTTCCACCTCCCAGTTAAGTATCTCTATTTTACCATTTTGTCATTTTTCCCTTAGCATTTTAACAGTGAATGTTAAACTTATAATATATTCTTCATGTGTTTGTTGCATTCATTTCATATCTCTTTTTATCTTTGTGTGTGTGTGTGTGTGTGTGTGTGTGTGTGTGTGTGTGTGTGTTTGAGACAGGGTTTCCCTGTAGTGTCAGTTGCTGTGAGACTTGTTCTGCAGACCAGGCATGCCTCATTCTCACAGAGATCTGCTTGCCTCTGCAGCCTGAGTGCTGGAATTAAACATATGTGCCATCTTGCCTTGCCTTTGCTTATGTTTTTATTTAGTTTATTTTTTTCAAATTGTAAATTAAAAAATTCTTTACAATTAGCTGCAAAGAGTGCAAACTCATTTTCATAGAGTCAAACATCAATGGTTAAAATTATGGTGTCAATGTTATCCCATCCAAATTTATTCAAGTTCCCACAATTTTTCCAATCATCATTTTTTAATAGCAGTACACTGCCATGTCTCTTCAGACTCTTTCATTGTGAAGTGGATTTTCAACCTTTTTAAGACTCATGGCATTGATAAAGTTGTAGATTGTTTTCTATATATTTTAGATAATGTTGAGTAATCAGAATTTTCCAGAAGAACACAGATGATGAAATTTACTACTTATGCATTTTGCACAAATACCATAGAAGTGAAACTATGTGTCCATTATATCCTAGCCATTGGCACATAAGTTCATGTTGCCATGTTCTTGAAAATTCTTTTTATTTTGTAATGTATATGTTTCTGTCATGGGTCTCATAGGTAAGATTAAGCATTATAAACTTGAAGTAAAGAGAGATAAATTCATAAAAATATATCACTGAAGACTGACATCCTTTGTAACTCAAGTGGTTATGATATTTTATTGTATTGATGCTAAATTGACCAAAATTTAGACAGAGGAATGCCCTCTTGCGGGCTTTTATGCATAAATTACTATGTAAAAGATAAACACATGCAAATATGATATCTATATTCATAGATAGATGAATATAATTTCTATAAGGATTGGGGAATTTTTAAGACACAAAACGCATCTTCCTTTCTGTATATGATATTATTGTTGAGAAAAACAAAAATATAAAATCTCTTCAGCTTCTGTGATTTGGTTATTTTCTTGCAATACTAAGGATTATATAATTTCTAACACCACACAGTTCTGCTTTGGTACTTTGACAACTATTTGCAGTGTAGGATAACTAGACTCAGGACAATTTGGCATTCTATAAGCATAGGGTATACATAGTTCATTGGTGACAATCATAGTTCTTCCTTATTCTTGTTATTATTCTTAATTTTTCTTTCACAGTGAGAATCCAACCTATTTATTTCCTTGTACATGCTAGGGAAACATTCTAATATTCAGCTCCCTCCCCCTTCTTTTTTCTCATTTTCAATATTTAGTTTATTATTTCTGTTTTATTTTATGTGTGTACATACACCTCGTGAACACAGTTGTCTATGGAAGATATAAAAGGGTGTTGGGCCCCCTGGAACTAGAGTTATGGGCAATTGATGTTGGGAACCAAACATAAGTCCTCTGCAATAACAGCAAGTGCTTTTAACCATTGTGGCATGTGTCCAGCCTCATTATTTTTTTGTGAAATAAACTAAAGTATACAGCACTTTACTAACAACTTTTTAGTTTATAGTATTATGTATATTATAATTTAAAATTATTTTACAATTCTTCACATTCAGGTTTATTGAAGAAACTTGTACAAGGTTTGGCTTTCTGTTGTTTATAAACTTGTAAGTTTTATCGCCCTGAATCTTTTTCCTCTTCATGTATTGTTTTGTCACAAACTTAATTTTAACAACATATGTAATCTATTTTTTAACTTAATATCTGATAAAATAATTTCTATGGAAATTTTTCATTGTTAAAACATTTAGGTAACAAAACACATTGAAAATTTCTATTTGTTTCCTTTTATCTTTTCATTCAATTTCTATTTGTTTCCTTCATCTCTTCATTCAGTTTTCCTACTTCTCTGTTGCCAGTGAAAAATATAAGGAGATATTTGTTAAGACAGTGCAGCTTCTCTTAATAAGTGTGAAATAAATTAGGACATATGTTGCCATGCTGGTTACAATGATCCCACAATAAAGATATAGTCATAAACTTTTTAGAAAACCATGATAACGTTTGAAGATTCGGCTTATAATAGCAACTTGTTTTGACAGGAAGTATTATGAGAGGACAAGAAGAAGTGCAAGGGCAAAAGAGGGAGTTGGGGAATTTTCTGCTCTAGATGGTTAGTTTAGTTTCTAAATTATAGCAAATACTTAACCAAATTCATTACTATAATCCAGCTCTCTTTATTCCAAAAACTACTTTTTCATAACACCTTGCACAGGTTTTTATTAGATAAGAGAAAATTGTTTCTATTTTTATTGTTTCATGCCTCCACACTCTAATCAGAGAGTTTATGAACTTGACGAGAATATATTATAATTGTTTTTTGAGCAGAATTTCATCTTAGCTTTGGAACAAGCTCCTCTCCTATTAAATCCCTTTAAGATGTTTTTTTTTGTTGTTGTTATCTAAAGTATGAGGGATTTCTGGAGTCATTTACTCAAAAGAGATTAACATCTTTAGTGAAGCAAAGGCTGTAAACAAACCAGGAACTTACATAATACTCTGCTGTTGTTGCAATTAATTATCCTTATTAATAGAGGATAGTTATACAAATATTTCTAATTAAAGGTGAAGGCATTCTCAATATAATATGTTTAAGTTTGATCCTTTCCAAATAGTGTGATTCCCAGAAGATACTTACCCTAATAACTATATTTTCAAAGTTAACTGTGTTAGAGAGACCCAAAAGATAAATTTTTGTCTTTGAGAAGCTTAATGTGAGATGGAACACTGCTGGTCTCAAGGTACAATTTGGATACAGGAAGCTAATTTCTTAAACTAAACAAATTGCTTAGTTTGTCATAATTACTAATAAGTTGTACCAAGCAACTAGACAAATCCCAAAGGATGGAATGAAACTTTTACATCCTACTGTGAATTACCTTCAATAAAACCTAGAGTAAAATATCTCAAGAATTTAATTAGTCTCATTGGGCCCTATTAAAAAGTTAATTTAGAAAGGAACAAAATTAGAAATAACCCTAAGAAATCTCCAGATAGATGACTACAGTATAGCTCACTTTTGAGTTTCAGATGGTTTGTTAAATGTTGAAAACTATAGAACCAGTGACGAGTACTTAAGTTTTATAGGTGTCCCTCACACATAGACCTATATGGTAAAAAGACTTGGCTAGATGCAAATGTTATTAGATTAACGTCCAAAGAGTTCGTATGTTTAAAGTAACCTGAATGTATTTGTAAACAAATTGGATTTCTTTCATGGAGAATTACATCTACCTTAAGCTATGCTTCTCTTTTAAATCTCTTTGAAAGGATAGTTTATAGTTTGTAATTTACACCATTTTACATCAATCACTGTAAGTCAATTTAAATTTCCTGTTCCTTCAATGGAAATGTTATTAAATTGTTTATTAGATTTAGCAGATATAACCTAGAGCAAATAGGAAAAATAAAGCTTTTTAAATTTTTCTTCCTTCCAATAGACATATCTGAACTGCAGCTTCTTAGCTTCTAGTGCTCTTCTGAAATGGTATTTTTCCAGGTCCTTGACATTTTTTCCTTTTAGAAACCCATTTTAAATATAAAAATAAAAATTTAAGTCTCTCTTAGTCCCATTTATTGGGATATTTGAAAGACGTCTTCACTGGCCACACAAACATGTTGCAAACTTGACTTCTCTACTGTTCTTTTTATTTTTTACCAAGTTTTATTGAATGTTTCCAAATCAAGCAATAACATTAAAACTATATACACACAGTTGTCATTTAAGCTAATTAAGATTTCTATAGTTTCCTTAAACATTACATTTTCAAATATCTGACTATTCCTTAAAGAATTACAAAGGTTTTTTTTTCACTTTTTTTTTATTGATGCTTTGTGTATTTCATACATCATTTTCCAATTCAGTTCAGGCATATATCCCCTTCCCCTTACCCCACCCCACCCCTACCCATCCCAGATCATGCATTCTGCCATAAGTTTTCTGCATCTTTCTCTGCTTTTTTGTTTTCTTTTGTTTTCATTTTTTTAACAATAAGTGATAATTTGTGAGTACAAGCATCCTTCATGTAAAACCAATTTGCAAGCAGTTGTGCCCAAACCCACACAGCTCATGGGTCCCACCATCCAGCGGGGGAACTTGTATGTTCAATCAAGTTGATCAAATGAGTGTCCAGTCTATATTGTTGTAGTTTCACCATTAACCCCAATCAAAGCCCTTACATTCTACCACGCCCCCTCTTCCACAGATTGTTCCCTAGGCTTAGAAAAGGGGCACAGGTGGATGAGAAGCAAAGCACTCTACTTTCTCTGGAGCTGATTTCTTAGTCTCTAGTCAGTTCTGGCTGTTTTCTTTCATGGGCTGCCAGCTTGTCCAGGCATAACCTTTCGAACCTACTAATGAAGCACATGCAATTAGATATTTAGATATTAAACAGTATAATATATAGCCTTTCGAGCCTACTAATGAAGCACACACAATTAGATATATAGGTATTTAAACAGTACTAATTGTTATGGTAGGTTTCTTTGGTATAGACACAGATGTTTGGATGGTATGTTAATTCATGATTTACATTTTCTTCTGTTAAGTATGGCAGGGTCTTCGTGTGGTTTATAACATCTCCTAACCATTAGAGGATGTAAGCTTGTGGCATCAGCCATGAGTTATTCCTCCAAGGAGAGAGCTAATAGCCAATTAGATTTGGGATATACAGACATATGGCTGCCACTGATGCACAGTATTTCCAGGCAGATGAGGTGTAGCTGGTGCTGATGGAGGAGTCTTGCTTGACTCAAGGAGACCTATATTTACTTTATTGGTTTAGTGGTCTTTGGTAACACTCTCTGGCATCCCAGAGACCATCTGTATACTTGCGAGTGCGGTCTCCATACATCTTTCCCATGTTTATATCAGGTCTTCAACAGCAGGGCCTTATCTCCTCTCTTCCTGCAGATATCCCAGTTTGGAGGCAAGGAGCCTTTACCATTTGTGGGGGCTTGGATCCCCTGGCCAACATCTCCTTGGTAGAATAATCCATTGTTGATGTCAGAGCTCCTGTATTAATATATTTTGTTTAAGTGCATAGCTTAAGGAGACTTTAGCATTATATTTGGTTCTGAATAGAGAATAATCCTTTTCACAGTTTCTATGTCCATTAGTCAATCAAAGAAGGCAGTTTTACTGATTTTACAAGAGAATACCTCTATAACGGCTGGCTCCAATCTACATCTGGAGAACGACCTCATCATCATCTTATTTCTATCTACTGGATTGTTCATAAAGTAGTCAGTCCCCAACAGAGTTTTGGGGGGCTTTCTGTACCCATGTGACAAAAGAGCAGATAGTACATAGGGAGTATTCAGGTAAGTGGTTTATAGATAACTTAGAATCACAAAGGCCACAGGAATGTGACTTCCTTGAGGAACAGACTTCCACTCCAGTTGACCATGGGGCAGAGCTGAAGCCCCAGTCTGCCCTTCCCTATTTCCGTTTTATCTCCTGTCTTAGCGCTCTTCATGTTCCAGTAAAAATAGAAGGTTTTTTTAGCGAGCAAAGACATATTTCTCTATTTCTATAACAAGTGCATCACATCTCCTGGAACTGGAGTTAAGGATGGTTCTTAGCTGGCATGAAGGGAACTCCGCTCTCCTGTTGGAGTGGAGTGTAGGGAAGCAAGGGTACATTGTTCTGCTTGGCGATACCACGTTGTGCTGCAGGAGCAGTTCACATCAAGCATGGTCAGTAACCAATAGCTATACGTTTCTGATGTATTGTTATAATGAAATGCTGCCCCCCCCCTTGTACTGGGTTTTCTACCTAACCTAAGCAAAAATACAAGTATAAAAAGTCACCAAAGAAAAAGAAAATTTTAGACATCGCACTCAGATACAATCACTGTGAATTCTGTCCACCAGATGGCACTACTGAGCTTTTCATGTGCATGACAATCACTTCATCCTTAAATATTTTTCTTTATTTTATGATAATTTCGTACGTGGGTACTGTATTTGAATCATCATTTAAATCATCTTGACCTCTTCCCTTCCACGTCCCACAGCCTTCACTTCCTCTCAACTTTGTGACCTCTTCCTAGATTATACATAATTATCCTTTATACAGTAAAGTAAACTGTTTCTTAACTTCTTTAAAGTTATGAAGCCCTTTCCTTTATTACAAAGCATGTATTTTTCAACCAATAACTTTATTGCATTAAATTGAAAATTACGTAATTCGGCTGAAATTTGTAGTTGTAGCCACAATATTAGACTGGATTATTATACCATTGCAAATTAACCACTAATGCCAGAGCCATCAGCAGTTATTAATAGACATTTTCTACTTGCTTTGAACTAGTTACAACTATATGTATAAAGTGAGAAAATATTATTTGTTTAATCTTATTTAAGCATTAGTTTTGAAAGTCAAAACTTAAAACATAATTGGCTAAATTTATCTCTAAATACTCTGGGGCTATAGCTCAGTGGTAGTGGCCATGCTTGTCATAATCAAGGCCTTAAATCCAATCCTTTGAACCACAAAAGAAAAAAAAAAACTTAAAAAGGACCCAGGAATAAGCACATCTTTAAAGTACTTTAGTTCAGATACCAGAATTTTTTTTTATTTTTTTTTCCAATTCAGACAATCTGTTCACAGGTTGTCATTTTTTCACTGTTTAATTTTTTTTCTATTATTTTCTTCTCAGGAAAAGAGACAAAATGAAACAAACAATAACAACCACAAAATAAAATTATAATCCTCAGGAAGTTCTTCACATAAGCAGGTCTGCACTGTGGACGTGTATATGGACACGCCTCAATGAACCAACATCACCTCTAAACTACTCTGAGGGCATATGTGAATATTACATTTGTTTGATTACATAATGCAATAAATAATATTTATTTTGTAAAATTTGTAATGTAAAAATCATTGAGTATTACAATAATTTAAAGACATCTCAAATAGAAGATTTTGTAGTAATAACTAATTTTTCCTTGATGAGCAGAGATTTTAAAATATATTAACAGACTAAGTCTCCTGACTTGTAGATGGAATGGCTTCTGAATTATTACACAGCTATTTTTCAGTTACTTAGAAATAAATTGATATAGTTGGAAAGATGTTCACCAAGGCCCATGTGTAACTGCTTGGTCCTGAGGTAGCTCTGATAGGTGGTAGAACTTTATGATATGGATCACTGAAGCTGTGACCTGAAGAGGACTGAGACCAGCTCTTTTCGCTCTCACCTTGGTTCTTCCCTTCCTCTTTCATGTCCTTTTCTCTTTCACTGGACTTCTTGGCAGATGTAAGCACATGTGTTCCCACCATGAGGTGCCACCCTCAACATATGCCTAAACTCACAGGGCATTCAGTTTTGGACATGCACCTCTAGAATTGAGAATTAAAACAAACCTCTTTTTACTTCATAAATATATTACTACAAATAGGTCACTAGAGTAAAATGAAGCTAATACAGAAATTACTCCAATCAAAATCATACGAGAAAATTATAGAAACCAGAGAGAGTAATAATCTTACACAATAGAAAAAAATCCAGATTTTTACCAAAGCTGAAATCTGTGTTTTCACTCAGAACTCACAATGCTATGCAGTGTTTTCCTGTCATCGACAATGTCAATGTTTTCAAGTTACCCTCTGTCCTCGGACTCAACCTTTAAAGACACAAAGATATATTTTTCCAAGATCAAATCTAATTGAAAGATAATACTCCCTTCCTGTTTGCTTAATGAAAAAAATCTGTAAAAGCTCAAGAGTTAAATAAGAGACCTTTTGGGAGTCATGTGTCAGTCTGAGACAATATTTTCAAAGTCATGGATATATGATCACTCCTGTTTGTTCTTCATTTTTTGTCCTTTATGTGTAATAAACTTAAGTCACACTGACTAGTCGATTCTCAGAGTTGAAACTTTATGAATCATCAAATTAAAAAAAGTTACCAAAACCGAATGAAAGAGAAGATAGTGCTAGATGGGAGTGGTAAAAGCTAATAGAAGTCAGATCATGCAGAGTCTTTTGCCCATAGAAACCACTTGGTCTTTATCCTAACAGTAGTGGGAACTATTATATCCACTCAATCACGTTGGCAATATTTTGAAATTTACATTCTAAATTGCCATTAGGAGTCAATGCTGGAAAAGATTAAGTAAACCATCCAAGTGCACGTAGAGAGGTGAAGGAAAGAGTCAATGGTAACATTTGCACTATGTGGCCAGCGACACAGATGGCTTGCATTTTCAGTTGTAAAACTCATTTTAAGACTGAAAATATGTGACTTAGAGGCATATACTAGAAAAATAACCCTAATATCTGTCTTCCATAATAATATGAAAGGTGTAATAATTTATGGTAAAATATAGAATAAAAAGTTTTTTGAGGTAATTTTTTAATTTTAATTTTTTTTAACTCAAAGTCTAAGCATCAACAAAATTAGGCTTTGGAAAGAATGCACTTATTAACTGTGAGTCAATAGCATGTGTGTGTGTGTGTCCTCTCTCATCTTAGAAAAAAATGAATGTTTTTTATTTTATATGGGATTGTTCTTTTCCTCTAATGAGGGGAAACAGCAGCAGAATACAGCCACTTCCTGTACAGTCGACATTTACATCCTCCAAATGCCTCTCATCTGTCTCTGATGTATGTGATATACACTCACATGTACACACATGTAAAGAGGCTGAGAGGGGTTTGTACAGGAAGTGGCTGTATTCTGCTGTTCTGTTTCCTCTCATTAGAGGAAGCGACCAACCCCATATATAATCAAAAACCTTCCTTTGCTTTCTAAAGAGAGTACACACATAATGCTTTGGATTCAGAGTTAATACGTGCATTTTTTGCCAGGTTCTAATTTCATTAATGCTTAGACTCTGAGTTTAAAATAGAGAGGTGTATCTTTTGTTGTTGTAATTCTATTCTATACATCCAGGTTCTGACTCTCATTACCCTGAACCTAGACTCTGAGTGATGATTGATTGGAAAGGTAATATTAAGAAATATACTAGCATTAAATAGAGAAGACAGTGATATTAGGCAGGAAAATACCTCTGTTTAATAAATAAGAAAACACTTGTAGAATAGTATTATCACTTTAAATTTCAAGCCTAGTCAATATATGTGTGTGGGGGGATGGTGAACGTGTATGAATACATAAATTTCAATTTACATAAATGTAATTAATATTATGTAATTCAGGGAGGCCAATAGATGATGATGGGGTATCAATTATATCATGCAACACTATGGCACGCTCATTCTTGTAAAGACACAGAGACATGCTATACACACACTAAGTATATATATATATATATATATATATATATATATATATCAGTACTTTGTTCTTAAGAGAATTTAGGCTCTTTAATTCTAACAGCAAATTTAATAGTTTCATGTATAAAACAGCAATATATTTACAAAAATGGACTTAAGATGATAGTATATTTCATTTTTCACTCATAATATTTAAGTAGATATAAAGAGGAAGACATAGTGGAACTGGTAAATTATATTCCATTTACCAAATGACTACTTTTATTACTTTTTGATAGAATGTTTGTGATTTTCATGCAGCACAGTTTGATGGTATTTAGATGCTGTCTCACCTATCCCCACTGTGCCCTGCCCAATTTAATGTACTTTTTATATGCATAATATGACCTACAGAGTCTGATTGGTGTTCCCGGGTGTCTTTTGGTGTGGGTCCATCCACTGGGCACACCAAGAGTCCCATCCCTGTAAGACTCTGTCTTACCTCCATCCCTGAGTCCATTAGTTGCCAGAATTTCCTCAGTTTAGGTTTGGGTTTCATACCCACTTCTTCATGTCTAAGCCGGGATATTTTCTGGTTGGAGCTTGTATAGGAATTGTGGATGCTGTTGCCATTACGGTGAACTCAATGAGAAACTGACCAGCTTTCTGGAAGACTGTTTTCTTGTCGTCATCCACACTCTTTGGCTATTACAATGTTTCTGCCTCTTCTTAGAAAATTTTACTCATAATTTTGAAGAATCAATCACAAGTACACACACTTAGATGCTAACATGAGTCTGGAACTTTCACCCACAGTCTTACTGATAAAAATAGAAATATTGTATTGTTCATTGTGTGTTCTAAGGACAATAATAGTGTTAGATATTTAAAAACAAATTCGGGAAACAAACAAAAAAACCCAAACATGAAAAGCCAAACAATTAGGGGGTTAGTATGATATGAATAATATGATTACATTTTTTCTTGTACAAAAACTTAGACAAGGAGATAGAAGAAAGAGAGATAAACAATGCCTATATACTGCAAAAACAAAACAAAACCCAGAGAAAATCATATTAGTCTAACAACCTAATAACAAATGACACATATAATTTCACTGGATGAGTCCCTGTTCATAGCAGAAAGCTACATAACAAGAAACAGTACCAGACAGGAGAAATTGACTTGTTGGCCAGGGTAATCTAAGAGACTCACAAAATTACACAGGCTATTACCTCCCAGAATCTGAAGGTAAGACCCTATTGCTGAGGACAGGACATACTTCAGAGACTGGATTTGGAGCAACAGAACTGGAACTGACCTAGTAGCCACTTCCTCTGAAGGCTAATTCTCACAGCTTTGGAGAGCACTATGTAAGAGGCTAAAGTAGAATAGTAATCAATTGTCTGAAAGCAGCTTCAAGACCAAATAACCACATTAATGTCCAGCACAGCATACGGCATTGGTGCAGTAGTGTCACTTTTATCCTGGAGGCAATCAATAGCTACCTAATTGTACTTTAAGCTCACACAATGGAGGGAACTTCACATGTGGTACCATAAACATAGCCAAATATACATGGACATGGAGGTGATATATCTTAGAGAAATCTAGGCTAATGTAACTTCTTACTAAGTACAAAATATGCATCCTGATATTTACAGTTAAGTAACCCAGCCACCACCCATCAAAGAAGCTTCTTTTGCACCAGACAGACTATTGCAGAGTACCACAACTGGTCACACACAGACATTGTCTGTGAGTTTCCCATCAATAGTACAGCCTCTATACCTAGGGCTCACAAAAGATACAATAAGGAGTAAAGAAGACAGTAACGAATCTTTCAATTCACTTTAATGACGTTCCCTCATGCAACATGGGGCTAGGAATACAAGAATCAGAAATGGCCAAAGCATGGAGATTACGAGTCTGAAGAGTGTGGGACCTTGGACAAGATTCCCATATTAAACTTCATTCACACAGGGCTTAGGGAATATTGGGAAAGAGCAGGTGGAATGATTCTAAGAGCCAGGGATGAGGTGCATGAACATATGGAAATAGAATCCTACAAGCTCCTGGGAACCCGCTCATATGAACCTATAGCAATGGTGTTAACATGCTCAAGAACCATGCAGACATAAACACAGCATGAAACGGGAGAAAGGGGCCACAGACCCCAATCTTAGCTGAAGAAATATTGGCAGCTGATACTGGGTGAGGAAGAGCTGATGCCCTTAAACTGAGAGACTCTGCATAGGATAACTAGACCTCAGCTGTTGAATTTGCACTGAGGAATATCCAGGGATACTAACTGAACACAAACAGCCTTAGCACAAAGGACAAAGTATGATTTCCACTGGGGCTGTGGGTGAGTGGCAATGGGGGAGGGAATAGAAAGCAAACAAGACTGAGGCAACCTGTGTGAAATACACAGAAATCCAATAAAAATCATAAATAAAAACAAAACAAAACAAAAAATATATGTGTGAAAATCAGCTGCAGCTCTGGACTTTGTCTTTCCTCTGTACAGAGATGAAATGAAAGAAAAATAAATTACCGAGATAACTTAATTATTATGTATTCAAATTAGTAAATTATATCATTCTGCCTTTTAGTCTTTTTAAAATTTGATTTATTTTATCTTATGTGTACAATTGTTTTTTCTTTTTTTTTTTTTTTTTTTTTGGTCTTTTCAAGACAGGGTCTCCCTGTAGTCCCAGCTGTCCTGGAACTCACTCTGTAGACCAGACTGGCCTTGAACTCACAAAGATCCGCCTGCCTCTGCCTCCCAAGTGCTAGAATTAAAGGCATGCACCACCACACCTGACACAATTGTTTTTTTCTTACTCTAAATGCATCACATGTATGCAGTTCCCATGTAGTTCAGAAGAGGGAAACATATACCCTGGAAGTGGAGTTAGGGATCTCTGTTAGCCTCCGTGAGGGTGCTGGGAATAACAAATACAGATATGCCCACTATGTCTGTATAATTGATTTCAACATTATTATAAAAAAAATGTCATTACCTGAATATCTTGAACATGACTTGTAATTTACAGACCCCAAATCTAAATGCTTCCTAATAGTCAAAATTCCCTGAGGGTGTTCCAGAAATTAGCTCTAGCCAACAGCAGAGTGACAGTAGATCAACATCTGATCAATGTTTCATACAAACAGGTGCAAGTACTCTCTATCCTCAACAGAGAAATTAGATTAGGATTTGTTTCACTATTTTGGCCAGGAGATTAATTTTTGCCTACAAATGAGAAGGAATGATAGCCATAGCATAAGTGATGTTAATTTAGTAACTAGATGAGGAAGGGTTGGTGATTAACGTTTGTAATCACAGCTTCAGGAAGCTGGTGTCGGAAGACTATGAGCTCATGGTTACACAGTGAGTACAAGACCAGTCTGTCCAATTCAGTTACAATCTGTCTGAAACATAAAGTAAAATGAGAAATGGGGTTGTAACTTGTTCTTAGAGTGCTGGTTTATCATGTGTGAGGTCCTGGTTCCATTCCAAACACTAAAAAAGAGTTGAATAAATGTATAATTAAACAATTGAACATCCTTCGACATAGTCTCCTTTGCTTTTTCACATTGAAATCTAATGAACAGATTAAATTGTTCTCTTATTGTTAGGCTATCAACACATCATTAACTATGTTAGTAAAAGAGTTCCCCAAAGTGGGATAAGCTCTAGAGTGGTAAAGGTTTCAACAGCTAGCTCTGCACTACGCCATTTGTCTAAGAAGCTTCCTCTGTGTTACCTTCTGAAAGGCTTCCTTCACATCCTTGTTCCTCAAAGTATAGATAACAGGATTCAGAGCAGGGGTGACCACCGTGTACATCAGTGCAGTAGCCTTGTCTGTGTCTGGAGTGTGGACACTCTTGGGCTGGAGATAAGTGAACAAGGCAGTGCCATAAAACAGAGAAACAACCAGGATGTGAGAGGAGCATGTGGAGAAAGCTTTGTGTCTGCCAGCTGCAGAGGGGATTCCCAGGATGGTCACAAGAATGCGCACATAGGAGCACAGAATGAACACACAGGGACTCATAATGAAGATCATGGAAATAACAAACATCACAATTTCATTCTGGGAGGTGTCCACACAAGCCTGTTTCACTACAGGCATGATGTCACAAAAAAAGTGCTGAATCTTTCCAGCTCCACAGAAGGGCAGAGTAAAGATCCAGGTGATCTGGGCTGACTCCACAGCCACTCCAGTTACCCAAGAAGCCCCAGCCAACTTCAAGCAGACAGAAGGGCCCATCAGGAGAGTGTAATGCAGTGGGAAACAAATAGCCACAAAGCGGTCATAAGCCATGGCTGCCAGCAGGCAGCATTCTGTCAGTCCCAAGATGGTGAACACATACATCTGAGCTGCACAGCCTCCCAAGCTGATAGTCTTGGGCTCCACCAGCAGGTGCGCCAGCATCTGAGGCACCACACTGGTGATATAGCACATCTCCAGGAAGGACAGGTTGACCAGGAAGAAATACATGGGAGTGTGCAGGGAAGGGGTGATTCCAATCAGGCAGATGATGAGGAGGTTTCCTCCTACAGTAAATAAGTAGATGAGAAGGAACACAATGAAGAGGGCAATCTGCAGCTCTTCTAAGGAAGAAAAAGCCTCAAAGCTGAACTCAGCACACAGGGATTGGTTTCCAGTCACCATGAACAGAGAGTCAGACATCTGTGAGGATAGCACAGAAGGCAGATAGTCTCCAGGAATCCCATCGTCCAGCAAAGATGTCTGACAGAACTCAGCAAAGGAGCTCTCCCTCCATCAGTATGCTAAGATGAGAACACTCAACACCTGGACTCCTGTTACACATCCAGCGGTCAAAGTTGATGCACTTTTCCTCCTCACTTTCTGTTGTGGATCTTTATTTTCTAAGAACCTTGGATTAAAAAAGTACTTTTAAGTTGCATATTTTAATTTTTACCTTATGTGTATCTTAACTTGTCCATAAGCTTTTACATAATGAAAACATGAAGACATTATTATAATTATAAAACAGTATTAAAAATATATAAAGTGTCATATTTAGATCATCTGACCTATCCAATGTTCCTCAAAGAGTAAAATAAAGTGTATTTCCAGCCACTTATTTACACATTTACACATCTCCTATCCTCATTTTCACTTAAAAAGATACTAATGATTAGATAAGTAAAATCTAAGGAAACAAATAACATCAACAACAAAAAACACAACAGAATCCTTTATCACCATAATGCTTATTTTATATAAATTGTGACTGGGCAGGCATACCTAGAATTAAATGTAAATGTTCTTCTTTGGCATTCTTTTTCTATAATTCCAAATTACACTATGATGGCACAGGCAGTACTCTTTTATTCTTATGAGAGACTATGGGGATATTTACTGCATGGTGTAATTATGTTAGTCTCAAGAGAGGCATGTTCAGAAACATCCAGAGCACCAAGTGCAATTTGGCTTTTGTTTTACTAATTATCACCAGAAATAACCCATTGCTGTCAATTATGTCACTGAAGATTCAATAAACCATATGTTTTGAGTTGTCACTCATTATACAACTAAAACAGTGAATTTCAAGGTCTTTGCCATAGCAGTCCACTTAAATCTCTATTCCACAGTTATCAGTCAGGTCTTTGTTACATAAGTGCTTGCAGTGCAGGACACACATAGATTCAGTAAAACCCACAGAGTCATTGTCTTCCTTCCGTATGAATCGTTCAGTAGTGAATAGCAGAAATAATATGCCCTTCCAGAAAACATTAAGTTTCAAATAGAAAAATATAAAATAATTCATTGAAAATTGAAAAAAAAATATCTCCCTGTATTTTTTTTATTAGGAATTAAACAGCTTGGGAGACCAGGCATGGTGACCCACACCTATAATCCCAACACACAGTTGATGGAGGCAGCCAGATCCTTATGAGAGCAAGGCCACTCTGCTGTGCCTAAGGAATTCCAGGCCAGCTGGAGATACAGAGAGAACATGTCTCAAAGAGAGAGAGAGAGAGAGAGAGAGAGAGAGAGAGAGAGAGAGAGAATAAATTAGGGATGGTATGATGGCTCAGTGAATAAAGGAGCTTGCTATGAAAGCCTTTATGATCTGAGTTGAATATCCATAATGCACATACAGAGGAAGAGGAAGCCTTTCTACATGTTCATGTGCACACACACATACAATTAATAATAAAAATTAATATTATAATAGTAGTTCAGAATTTTTAAATGAAAAGATTATGCATTGATCAAAATAATCTTTTCCCTAACAATTAATATTCTTGGTTTCTTGAGATAGGAAGTAAAAAAGGAAGAAGAGCAGGTTGAAAACTCAAATTAAAAGTTATTATTACATATATATCTATTATGCCTTTTCCTTTTTCTACAAATTATTAGTACAGTCAAGTATGGAAGTTCATAGCAGTCAGAGATATCCAGAGAGAGAATGAACTATGAAGAGACATATGGATCAATGATAGAAAGAGAGGTGATACTTGAATTATTAGAGATCTGGCTAACATGGTTATGGAGTCTGAGAAATACATGTTTCAGACCCTGGGAAGCTGAAAATGCAGCTTAGTTCCTGTCCAAAGGCTGCCCAAACAGGATAGATGATTATGTATATCTCAGTTTAAGGCTGAAATTCTGAGTCTCTGGGGAGTCACTGTCATAAGTCTCCAAAGTGAGAGAGCCTACAATTCTCATGTCCAAGGAATGAAGAGTGTATCCTCAATTCAAGAGCTAGACTACCTGGCTTTTCCTCTAGGTCTCTGGACTTTCCTCAGCCCTAGCTAACTGGATGATATTTGATTATATTGAGGGTAGAAATTTCCTTCATCATTCACCAAAACAAATACAGTAGTCCAGTAGTTGGACCCTAAAATAACACTTTACTTTTAAGGTATCTTTTAAGGTATCCTTAACCAATTAGGTTGGCACTTAAAATGAACCATCACATGGCCATGCCTCATGAACTGGTCCCACATATGCCTCTTCTTAAACTACAATGTTAAAAACAATAACGAAGGAAAATAATGCATATCATGCTGAGAATTTCCTGTATGTAACCGGAATTATACTAATTCCAACTGTTAAAAAGTCAATAATAGATTCTTACAGGGATGGGGCTCTTCATGGGCTCAGTAGAAGGACTCACACTAATGGACATTTGGAGACACAAATCAGATGGTATTATATGTATGAGAGTACATTAAATTTTCTCAGGGGAGGAATAAAGATTAAAAAATCGTGTGTGTGTGTGTGTGTGTGTGTGTGTATGTGTCTTAAAATATGGAGAAAATAATAAATAAATAAATAAATAAATAAATAAATAATAGCCGGGCATGGTGGCACACGCCTTTAATCCTAGCACTTGGGAGGCAGAAGCAGACGGATCTTTGTGAGTTCAAGGCCAGCCTGGTCTGCAGACTGAGTTCCAGGACAGCTGGGGCTACAGGGAGACCCTGTCTCGAAAAGACCAAAAATAAATAAATAAATAAATAAATAAATAAATAAATAAATAAAATATGGAGAAAATATTGGTGACCATTATAGTTCTGTTATGTAACCATAGGACATAGATGTAGCAATCTTACTCTACCAACACTATTCTTTTTGCCTTACCAAGAATACCAGCAGGAGATGGTTCTTCATGGATTACATGACACAAACCTTCATCCTTGAAGTGGTTAGGCTAATGACAGTCTTGCTTAGATTAGGTTTCTTTAATTTCCTGTTGACCTTAATCAGAGATCTCCTGTATTAAGATATCTCCT
Organism: Rhizomys pruinosus; assembly: GCA_009823505.1. Lineage (NCBI taxonomy): Eukaryota > Metazoa > Chordata > Mammalia > Rodentia > Spalacidae > Rhizomys > Rhizomys pruinosus. The sequence continues at coordinate 2,976,153 of VZQC01001698.1, read as the reverse complement.
TCCTTCTTATCAACACTGGGAGTGGTAATCCAATATCCCCTTTGTAGTCTGGATCAGTCCCCAAAGGCAAAACTTGACTGTCTCATTAACTTGTTAACTCAGTGTCATGAAAAAGCCAAAGATGTCAGGTAACAGCCTAAATTACAAGTTTAATTGAGTCACCTTTGTGTCTCCTATTGAAAATGGCTCTACTGTCCAGTTATCAGCCTGTGGAAAATGGGGAAATGAGGTAAGACCAGTAGGTAACTGACTGCTGATCATCCGGTCAGAATTCTCTATGATGAATGTTCATCCTTGATCTTTTGCTAATAGATAAGGCACTCAGCAGTAGATGAAGCCAGGTTAGCTTTAGTAAGTGGAAGTCCATGTTGTGTAACTATCATACAACTTCTGTCCCTGTCACCAGGGTTACTTTGTTGTTGATCCCACTGGACAAAAAAAGGCTATATCTGAAGAAGAGCTGACTACTATCCCAAAATGTACTATGCCATCCACTATAAGCCTTCTGCTGAGGTCATTATTTGGTGAGTGTTCACATGACACATAAACAGATTTACCTCCTTTGTCCACTGAAGGTTGTATTCACATATCTATTGCTTAATTTCTTTGTCACCAATTTTCCAGTAGTATTAGTTATAACTCTCACCACACAGCCAAATCATTGGCTATAGACCATGACACTGTGGAGAGTACCATATATGGACCTTTCTACTTTCAAGAAAATTATACAACCCATATACCATGCATTTCTCAAACACTGCTCATTGACACCTCCTTTCATTACTCTTCTTTGGGGGTGTTTTCAAAAGGAGAGGTAGTGCTTGGTACTTCCATCCACTTTAACACAGTTTCTTCTGAGTCACCTATAAACCAGAGCCTATGCTTCCCTTCCTTTGTCAACAGTCACACTATGTCTCACCAAGCCTCAGGACCAGTCCAGGAAAGGAAATGTGGCAGAGTAGAAACCGTAGTGATTTGAGCCCCTTCTTCTTATAATATGGATGCCTTCAGGACCTGCTCAGTCTGATTGATGAAGCATTCTGCTGTGTATACAATAATGTATAACTTGGCAGGTCATGTAATGATCAGTTTATGATGTATATTTCAGGTTGCATGGTGTCTAGTGGCCTACGGTTAAGCATCCAATTTTACTAAGTCCCAGTATTAGCCAACACTTTTCTCTCAAAAGGACAGTAGTAATCTGTGGATGTTGGAAGGATATGCTCAAAAATCCTAAGGACCCTCACTAGAATACATCACAGGGGGTCTTCCAATGTTCCCAATAACATCTCTATCTCCAATTAAACTTTCAAGTTTTGAATACTTTGAATTACACAGTTAGCAGAAGAGCTTGTATATAACTCAGGAACTGTTTAGAGACTTGTTTTTAAACCGAACAAAGCCAGTAGCTTTTCAGGTCCTTTGGTAAATAATTCAAAATAACATTCACAAATCCATTGCTCCTAAAATACAAATAGGCCCACTTGTTACTGTGTCTTTTTGTGCAATATTACTTTTAATTTCAATTTTTTGAAGCAGAAGAAAACCCAATGGTTTCTGTTTGCCCTTCCCCGCCATGAGAGCCAATCTCCCATTAGTATAGGAAATGGATATAATGATTTTGGCTACTTTCAATTACTTCTCTTATACCTGGGTGTGACAGTACTAGGAGAATGATCACAGGATGGGTTAAGGACCCACTATAAGTTAGTTAGATCTCGTATAAAACTTCATTGTTCATCAGCTATCCATTAGCTTCTACTATATTTGGAAGACCAAGACCATAATGATGGTTTCAATCTCCTGGATTTAATGTCATTTCAAGGCAATGTTATTAGTGCCTCAAAGTATAATTATCTCATCATTTCTATTTTCTCGGTGAAGATATGATGCTGAAAGTGTGTATTTTCCTTTGGAGATGGATAGAAGATAATTAACAGTACACTTTTAGTAATATATGGATGTCTTTCCTGGAGGGGACTTGACCTCTATTTCATTCAAGGGCTGTTATCTACACACATCAGACTTTTTTATTGTGTGCTTTTCTCTGCTGACCTTTACAGCAATTATCATTATCTTGCTTTCAATAATAGAGAATCACACTTAACCCCTGTCACATTGGACTGTGATTTTTTTTCTATTGCAGTTAACTTTCTCAATTGAGTGATGTCCCACTGTAAGGTTTGGTCTATAGAAAAGAGAAGTCTGGAAGATTCCAAGGATGCTATAGATGTGATCATAGATATATTTCCCCAAATGTTGGTGAAAAGTAGGCCATCTGGACTCTTCCAGTATAGGTAAGAAGGTTTTACCATCTTACATTTCAATTTTCCTAAAGCTTTTCAATCCTTTACTAGGGGGATGGGATATTTCCAGCTTATCCATTTGGGTAATTTTTGGATCTATGTCTAGCCAAGTATCAATCAAAGAGTTCAGTATTTCATTATTATCTCCCCAATTTACAATATTAAATGTAAAACTCCACTTGGTAGCCTCATATGACTGAAGTTATTCCCATCCAGGTTTACATGTGTTCTTCTTACAACCTGAACATCTAGTCAAACATATATCCCCCTGTGTTTCTGTTTATATAAACTAGAAATCTCAAGTACTTTTTTGAAGCATAGCATGTCTACCCCTGGGTCACATTTTGTACCTTGTTTTTAAGGATCTTCTGGGTACTGAGTCTAGTTATATGTCTAAAAGTAAAGAGAGATAAGTGGGAGTAAATATTGAGAATCAGCATGGTTATAGTAAGAACCTAACTTAAGGTAGGCCAGCACTGTTCACTCAAGCACTGCAGAACATCAGAGATATTACTCTGTGTGGAAGCTGCTCTCAGAGTAGTAATAGTAAGGTCACTTCTCACAAGTGAACCTCATCAGAACTCAGAAAGTCTTGTTCCTGTCCTTCTTAGGATCTTCTCCCATGCCGCACCTACCTCAATATCCAGGATGTCACTCTTTCTCAGTCAGCGCCCTTACTGGAATAGTGCTTTAACTGCTGTGTTGAGAGTTCAACTTTATTTGTAATCCAGCTAATTAAATGATAGGGACCCAATTTTTCCTTTAAGAAGTTTCAGCTCATTTCATTTATGTGGACCTGGGGCCAAGAAACTGCATCCATTGAATTAAGCACATTTTCCATTTATGATTTTATCTAGTGAAAGCAGTGACAAAAAGCTATGAAGTAATGTGATGTTCCTTAGTTCCACATGTTTGTTTGAAAGGTGTAGCATTATCAAGTCCATATTCTTTCTTTCTTCTTTCTTTCTTTCTTTTCTTTCTTTCTTCTTTCTTTCTTTCTTTCTTTCTTTCTTTTCTTTCTTTCTTCTTTCTTTCTTTCTTTCTTTCTTTCTTTCTTTCTTCTTTCTTTCTTTCCAGTGTTCATGATCAAACTCAAGGCTTTGTTCCCATTAAACATGTGACGGGTTTATAATTACCACAAAGTTGACATGTTTATGTAAGCATCACTTACACAAAGAACAAGAGCAATCTCCATTTTAGTCATCACCACTGTCATCTTTATAGTGCATTATCTTTTGTCTGGCTTCATTGATCTCATGTTATTTTATAACATTAATCTTTTTTTTTTCTTTTAGTATCATGATTTATTTATAAATATTTTAATTTTCAAAGCTTATGGACCAAGGAAATAAAAAATATCTCCTTTTTTCCATTTTATTATTATTATTAAACTTTTTCGATAGGTCATACATCATTTCTTAATCGAATCTAGAGTCCCTTCCCTTTCCATGCCCCCCATCCTACCCAAGTCCCTGCACTCTGCCAACATGTCTTGCATCTTTTTCTGAGTCCTTCCAGAGCTTTTTTTTCAGTTCTTTTCTTGTTATTCTTTCCAACTTGCATTGCTACATTATATATACGTATATATACATAAACTATCAAGCTATTACATAAATATATACATACATACATACCATGTAATAGCTTGATAGTTTACCATTTTCGTCACCATATAGAGTAGTTCTTTGTAAGATTATACCAAGATCAATCTTTTCTTTTAATGGTGGACTTTTGATGATCAGTATAACAAATAATGCCACATACGTTGCCTGGTATACATTTATACATCTCTTAGAGGCATGTATACCTGGGATTGCAATCACTGAATCATAGTGTAGGCATTTGATCATATAGATTGATGAACTGTGGTCCTTTCTGGGTTGGAGGGCTGATGGTCCTTGGCTTTTAGCCACCACCCAACTACATACCTGTAGCTTTTAGACAATACACAACTGCGGGTCTAACCAAGGCACGCTTCTTGGCTACACAGTTACTCCTGCTGTTTTGAGTGCTAATGGTCTTTGGCTTTCAGCCACCACCCAGCTACATACCTGTAGCTTTTACACAACACACAGCTGCAGGTCTAACCGAGGCACAGAGCATGCTTCTTATACTCCTGCTGTTTTGAGCACTGACTGGATTGCCCAGAATTGATTGTACTTAGAGCCACCCAACAGCTACAGACCAAAGAGCTAACTCTCACACCCAGCAGGAAAACAGACTGCATGACTGATGGTCCTGCAGTTATCCATACCATCTAAGGCCAGGCTCACTGGCTCCCCAGGGACCACAATAGATGATACAGTTCATAAAAACCCCTTAAATAGCCCTTCATTAAGCTCTCTATTCTATTCAACTAGCCATTTATATAGTCTGTAGTCTCCCAGCCTCCTCCCACACCATATGTTGCTCCAGCCTGCAGGGTGCAGCCAGGAAAGGATGCACAGGTGTGAAAGTGAGTTCGTAGAGCTGAGCATGTGCAAGCTCACATGTACCTATACAAATGGTATGTGACCTTAAATGCCCCATTCTGATTTCTATTTTCCTCAATGCTGGGTAAGAGGTAGATTATTTCACATCCTCATTAACCTTTGAAATTGTCAGCCCATTGCGTTTTACTCATTGTAGTAAACACCTGTTGGTATGCCTTTATACTTATAATTGCTTTTTATAAGTTAACATTTTATGAGATATCTTTTACATAAATTAGATGCTTACTTTAGATGCACAGTTTTGATGGAGTAAGCATAGACCCAGTCAAGAAAGAAAAAAAGATTTTTCACCATATATTGAAGTTGTTTACTTTTGGAGTTGGGATGGCCACAGGTCAGGTTTGCTAGTTCAGAATTTCATAAAAGTGTATTCATGATATTATGTCCATCTTAAGTCTTGCTGATGTAATTAATGTTGGTCTTTGCAAGTTATTTATTACTTTACAGTGTAGAGAAGCTCACTCATACATACTGCCATGTGCTTGTGGTTGTCCTTTGGCTCACAGATATAGATTGGGTTGCATCTCAATTGCAGCTACTATGAATAAATTTGTGATAGACATTTATGTTTAGATACTGGAGTGTGCGTGTGTGTGTGTGTGTGTGTGTGTATGTTTCTGTGCACGTAAGTCCACATGTGATTGTGTAGAAACCCTCATCAAAGAAGCATTTTTTTTAATTTTTCATGTTTCTTTTTTTTAAACAATTTTTAAAATTTTTATTTATATTTTATGTGTATGAGTGTACTGTCTGCATGTAGGCTGGTACACCCATGTAGTGCACTGCTGTAGTAGTCAGAAGATGCTGTCAGATTTTCCTGGAACTGGAGTTAAAGATGGTTCTTTGCCACCATGTAGGTGCTGGGAATCGAACCCGGGTCCTCTGCAAGAGAAGTTGGCACTCTCAACCACTGAGCCATCCCTCCAGCCCCCCTTTTTCATTTATTTTTATTTTTATTGATGCTTTGTGTATTTCATACATCATTTTCCAATTCTGTTCAGGCATATTTCCCTTTCCCTTCCCCCCACCCCACCCCACCCCATCCCAGATCATGCATTCTGCCATAACTGTCCTGCATCTTTCTCTCAGTTTTTTTTCAATTTTTAGCAATAAGTGATAATTTATGAGTACAAGCATCCCTCAAGTAAAACCAATTTGCAGGCTGTTGTGCCCAAACCCCCACAGCCCCACCATCCAGCGGGGGGGGGGGGGAGGGGGGCTTATATGTTCAATAAAGTTGATCAAAAGAGTGTCCAGACTATATTGCTGTAGTTTCACCATTCACCCCAATCGCAGCCCTTACATTCTACCATGCCCGCTCTTCCGCAGATTGTTCCCTAGGCTTAGACAAGAGGCACAGGTGGATGAGAAGCAAAACAGTCTACTTTCTCTGGAGCTGTTGTCTTGGACACTGGTCAATTCTGGCTGTTTCGTTTCATGGGCTGACAGTTTGTCCAGGAATAACCTTTGATCCTACTAATGAAGCACACACAATTAGATATATAGGTATTTAAACAGCACTAATAGTTATGGTAGGTTACTTTGGTATACACACAGGTGTTTGGATGTTATGTTAATCCATGAATTACATTTTTTCTGTAAAATATGACAGGGTCTTACTGTGGCTTATAACATCTCCTAACCACTAGACAATGCAAGCTTGTGGCATCAGCCGTGGGTTATTCCTCCAAGTAGAGAGCCAATAGCCAATTAAATTTCGGATATACAGGCATACGGCTGCCTCTGCTGCACAGTATTTCCAGGCAGGTGAGGTGTAGCTGGTGCTGAAGGTGGAGTCTTGCTTGACTCAAGGAGACCCATATTTGCTTTATTGGTTTAGTGGCCTTTGGTAACACTCTCTGGTATTCCAGAGGCCATCCGTACACTTGCATGTGTGGAGTCAATACATCTTTCCCATATTAATGTCAGGTCTTTGGCAGCATGGCCTTATCGCCTCTCTTCTTGCAGGTATCCCATTTTAGAGGCAAGGAGCCTTTACCATTTGTGGGGGCTTGGATCCCCTGGCCAAAATCTCCTTGGTAGAATAATCCATTGCTGATGTCAGAGCTCCTGTATTGATATATTTTGCTTAAGTGCATAGCTTAAGGACTTTAGTATTATATTTGGTTCTGAATAGAAAATAATCCTTTTCACAGTTACTATGTCTATTAGTCAATTAAAGAAGGCAGTTTTACCGGTTTTATAAGAGATTACCTCCATAACAGTTGTCTCCAATTTACAGTTGGAGAATGACCTCATCATCATTATATTTCTCCTTGTTCTATGGTGGGGAGGCAAGAAAGTCTCTCGTATTAAAGCCTTTGTGGCACCTAGAAGGTAAGTTTCCTTAGGACACATTATAAATAGTTCTTACAAGTAGGATCCACAGAGGGGTTTGATGTTTGTAACAATCTGAGGCTTTTCTTCCTTTCAATGTTCAGACGGGTCAACCTTTCATTTGGCACTTTCTGGTACATCCTACTCAATGCAAAGCTGTATCTTTTCTTTCTCAGCTGTTGTTGGTGACATTTTGACCTGTTGGAACATATAAATCTTTTCCCATAGTTAGTTTTAAGATTTGAATTGCAAGGTTTTTGACGAAAAGGTTTCATGCCTATCTGTATCCCCCCCCCTTTTTTTTTAACCCATGAGTCTCCAGAAGACAGTTGTATTATACATACCTATAGGGTGGAATCAAGGCACAGATTTCATCAAATTCACCCATGCTGTTTTGGGTGACTATATATGATTGACTTTGGAAGCAAACTTAATTATTATGTTAAATCATCTTATAGGTGAAAGAGAATGCTACAAGGTTATACTTACAACAGAGACATTATAGAGAACATTTGTATGTGCCAATCCCAAAGTTGTTTTCTACAGATTTTATGTAAAACAAATGTAGACAACAGTGATTTATATCTCCATTTAACTCAGATGCATTACTGTTTCTATCAGAGCCTGTAAACTAATGTTGTTTAATATACACATATTTATTTTTACTAAATCCTAAAACTCCATGTATCCTGTAGACAGTGTCTGGGCAAAACTGGATATTGTTGAACTCATGTCAATTAAATATGCATTAATCGAATATACACCCATGTCCCTCTCCAGCCTCTCCACCCTTCCCAATTCGCCATTTCAGTCCGTTTTCTGATGCAGTCTTTCTGTTGTTGTTCTTTTACTATGCATCCCTCTCCACAAGTAATATTTATATCTGAGTTATTGGTACTAGCATCCACATATGAGGGACACCATTTGTCATTTGTTTTTCTGGGACCGTGTTACATCACTTAACATAATGTCTTCTAGCTCCATCCATTTACCTGCAAATTTCATGATGTTGTCCCTCTTTACTGCTGCATAGAACTCCATTGTATACATGTACCACATTTTCTCATTCACTCTTTCGTCAGTTGAGGGGCACCTGGGCTCGTTCCAGCTTTTTGCTATTGTGAACAGAGCTGCAATAAACATAGCCATGCATGTATCTTTGCTGTAAGATGTATCTTGTGGGTATATACCCAGGAGTGGTATGACTGGGTCAAATGGCAGGCTCATTTTGAGTCTTCTAAGGGTTCTCCACACTGCTTTCCATAGTGGCTGTCCAAGTTCACATTCCCACCAGCAATGGATGAGTGTTCCCCCACAACCTCTCCAGCACTTGGTATCATTCGTATTCCTGATCCTAGCCAGTCTTATTGGAGTAAGATGATATCTCAAAGTGGTTTTAATTTGCATTTCCTTAACTATTAGCGATGTTGAACACTTCTTTTTTTATTTTTATTGATGCTTTGTGTATTTCATACATCATTTTCCAATTCAGTTCAGGCATATATCCCCTTCCCTTCCCCCCACCCCACCCATACCCATCCCAGATCATGCATTCTGCCGTAACTTTTCTGCATTTTTCTCTGATTTTTTTTTGTTTTGTTTTCATTTTTTTAACAATAAGTGATAATTTGTGAGTACAAGCCTCCTTCATGTAAAAAAAAATTTGCAAGCAGTTGTGCCCAAACCCACACAACTCATGGGTCCCACCATCCAGCAGAGGGGGCTTGTATGTAAAATCAAGTTGATCAAATGAGTGTCCAGTCTATATTGTTGTAGTTTCACCATTCACCCCAATTGCAGCCCTTACATTCTACCATGCCGCCTCTTCAGAAGATTGTTCCTTAGGCTTAGAAAAGGGGCACAGGTGGATGAGAAGCAAAACAGTTTACTTTCTCTGGAGCTGTTGTCTTGGACTCTAGTCAATTCTGGCTGTTTTCTTTCATGGGCTGACAGCTTGTCTAGGCATAACCTTTCAATCCTACTAATGAAGCACATGCAAGTAGATATATAGGTATTTAAACAGTATAATAAATAGCCTTTCGATCCTACTAATGAGGCACACACAATTAGATATATAGGTATTTAAACAGTACTAATTTTTATGGTAGGTTACTTTGGTATAGACACAGATGTTTGGATGTTATGTTAATCCATGAATTACATTTTCTTCTGTTAAGTATGATAGGGTCTTCATGTGGTTTATAACATCTCCTAACCATTAGAGGATGTAAGCTTGTGGCATCAGCCATGGGTTATTCCTCCAAGGAGAGAGCCAATAGCCAATTAGATTTGGGATATACAGGCATATGGCTGCCTCTGCTGCACAGTATTTCCAGGCAGGTGAGGTGTAGCTGGTGCTGACGGTGGAGTCTTGCTTGACTCAAGGAGACCCGTATTTGCTTTATTGGTTTAGTGGCCTTTGGTAACACTCTCTGGTGTTCCAGAGGCCATCTGTACACTTGCATGTGTGGTCTCAATACATCTTTCCCATGTTAACGTCAGGTCTTCAGCAGCAGGGCCTTATCGCCTCTCTTCTTGCAGGTATCCCAGTTTAGAGGCAAGGAGCCTTTACCTTTTGTGGGGCCTTAGATCCCCTGGCCAACATCTCCCTGGTAGAATAATCCATTACTGATGTCAGAGCTCCTGTATTGATATATTTTGCTTAAGTGCATAGTTTAAGGACTTTAGTATTATATTTGGTTCTGAACAGAGAATAATCCTTTTCACAGTTCTTATGTCTATTAGTCAATTAAAGAAGGCAGTTTTACCAGTTTTATAAGAGATTACCTCTATAATAGTTGTCTCCAATTTACAGTTGGAGAGCGACCTCATCATCGTCATATTTCTCCTTGTTCTGGGGGGGAGGCAAGAAAGTCTCTCATATCAAAACCTTTGCGGCACCTAGAAAGTAAGTTTCATCAGGACCCACTATAAATAGTTGTTACACAACAGTGAATTATATCTCCATTTAACTCGGATGCATTACCGTTTTTATCAGAGTCTGTAAACCAATGTTGTTTAATATACACATATTTACTTTTACTAAGTCCTAAAACACCATGTATCCTGTAGACAGTGTCTAGGCAAAACTGGGCACTTGTTGAACTCATGTCAATTAAATATGCATTAATCGAATATACACCAGTGTCCCTCACCCACCCCTCCCCCCTTCCCAATTCACCATTTCGGTCCATTTTCTGATGCAGTCTTTCTGTTGTTGTTCTTTTACTATGCATCCCTCTCCATGAGAAATGTTTATATCTGGGTTATTGGTACTAGCATCCACATATGAGGGACACCATTTGTCGTTTGTTTTTCTGGGACTGTGTTACTTCACTTAACATAATGTCTTCCAGCTCCATCCATTTACCTGCAAAGTTCATGATGTTGTCCCTCTTTACCGCTGCATAGAACTCCATTGTATACATGTACCACATTTTCTCTATCCACTCGTCAGTTGAGGGGCACCTGGGCTGGTTCCAGCTTTTTGCTATTGTGAACAGAGCTGCAATAAACATAGCTGTGCATGTATCTTTGCAGTAAGATGTGTCTTGTGGGTATATACCCAGGAGTGGTATGACTGGGTCAAATGGAAGGCTCATTTTGAGTCTTCTAAGGGTTCTCCACACTGCTTTCCATAGTGGCTGTACAAGTTTACATTCCCACCAGCAATGGATGAGTGTTCCCCTTTCCCCACAACCTCTCCAGCACTTGGTATCATTCATGTTCCTGATCCTAGCCAGTCTTATTGGAGTAAGGTGATATCTCAGAGTGGTTTTAATTTGCATTTCCTTAATTATCAGAGATGTTGAACACTTCTTAAGATGTTTCTCGGCCATCTCTAACTCCTCCTCTGTGAAGTCTCTATTCAGATCTTTGCTCCATCTTTTGAATGATTCATTTGTTTTCTTTCTTCTTTGTTTTTTGAGTAGCTTGTATACTCTGGAAATTAATGCTTTGTCAGATGTATCTGCTGTGAAGGTTTCCTCCCACTCTGTGGGTCTTCTCCTCACTTCCTTTATTGCTTCCTTTGATGTACAGAAGCTTTTGAGTTTAATGAGGTCCCATTTGTCAATTGTCGATCTTATTTCTTGTGCAGCTGCTGTCTGATTTAGGAAGTCTTTTCCTACACCTATGTCTTGTAGTCTGCTGCCAAGCTTCTCTTCTATCACCTCCAGAGTTTGGGGTTTCACGTTGAGGTCTTTGGTCCATCTGGAGTTGACCTTTGTACAAGGTGAGAGGTAGGGGTTTAATTTCATTCTTCTACAAGTGGTGATCCAGTTTTGCCAGCACCACTTGCTGAAGATGCTGTCTTTCTTCCATTGTGTCTTCTTGGCCCCCTTGTCAAATATGAGGTGGCTGAAATTGTATGAGCTCAGGTTTGGATCTTCAGTTTTATTCCATTGGTCAACTGGTCTGTTTTTGTGCCAGTACCAGGCTGTCTTTATGACTATAGCCCTATAGTATAGTTTGATGTCTGGTATAGCGATCCCCCCTGTATTGCTCTTTTCACTCAGGGTTGCTTTGGCTATTCGGGGTCTTTTGTTTTTCCAAATGAAATTGAGGATTTTTTTTTCCAGGCCTGTGAAGAAACTCTTGGGGATTCTGATTGGGATCGCATTAAATCTGTACACTAGTTTGGGTAGGATGGACATTTTTACTATATTTATTTTCCCAATCCATGAGCATGGGAGGTTTGTCCATCTTCTGATGTCTTCCTCAATTTCCTTTTTCAGGGGTTTAAAATTTTTGTTGTAGAGATCCTTGGTGTCTTTGGTTAGGTTTGTTCCTAGGTATTTTATTGTTTTTGAGGCTATTGTGAGTGGGAAGGTCTCCTTGTAGTCCTTCTTCAATTGCTTGTTGTTGGTGTACAGAAAGGCTACTGATTTTTCTAGGTTTATTTTGTATCCTGCCACTTTACCAAAGCTCTTAATCGTTTCTAGGAGTTTTCTGGTGGAGTTCTTAGCATCCCTTAGGTAGACAATCATATCATCAGCAAAAAGGGATAGCTTGACTTCCTCTTTTCCAATTAGAACTCCTTTAATTTCCTTTTCTTGCCTTATTGCCCTAGCTAGGGTTTCTAGCACTATATTGAAGAGGAGTGGTGACAGGGGGCAGCCTTGCCGAGTTCCTACCTTTAAGGGGAATGCTTCTGTCATTTCCCCATTTAGGATGATATTGGCTGTGGGTTTTCTGTATATGGCTTTGATTACATTGAGGAATGATCCCTCCAGACCAATTCCCTCCAGGACTTTAAACATGAAAGGGTGCTGGATTTTGTCAAAGGCTTTCTCCGCATCAATTGAGATGATGGCGTGGTTTTTGTCCTTCAGTCCATTGATATGTTTGATGATGTTTATTGATTTTCGTATGTTGAACCATCCCTGCATGTCTGGTATGAATCCAACTTGGTCATGGTGGATGATTTTCTTGATGTGAGTCTGTATGCGATTTGCCAGAATCCTGTTTAGAATTTTGGCATCTGTGTTCATTAGGGAGATGGGTCTATAGTTCTCCTTTTTGGTTGTATCTTTCCCTGGTTTTGGTAGTAGCGTAATGCTGGCTTCATAGAAGGAATTTGGGAGAAGTCCCTCCATTTGTATCCTTCTAAACAATTTAAGTAGTAATGGTTGTAAGTCTTTACGAAATATTTTATAGAATTCTGCCGTGAATCCATCCGGGCCTGGGCATTTTTTGGTTGGGAGGCTACTTATTACATCTTCGATTTCTTCCTGTACTATTGGTCTGTTTAGGCTGTCGATCTCTTCTTGGTTGAGCTTTGGTGATTCCCAGGATTTCAGATATTCATCCATTTCTTCTAGGTTTTCAAACTTAGTAGAATATAAGTTTTTGAAGTAGTCCCGTATGATTGTCTGGATCTTTTCATTGTCTGTTGTGATATTTCCCCTTTCATCACAGATTCTATTGATTTGGAGTTGTTCCCTCTTTCTTTTGGTTAACTGGGCTAGAGGTCTGTCTATCTTGTTTATTCTCTCAAAGAACCAACTTTTGGATTCATTGATTTTTTGTATGGTTTTCTTTGTTTCTATTTCATTGATCTCTGCTCTGATTTTTGTTATTTCTTCTTGTCTGCTCCGTTTAGGGTTCATTTGTTGTTGTCTCTCAAGTATTTTTAGCTGCAGTGTTAGATCATTCACTTGTGCTCTTTCTGTTTTTTTAATGTGGGCACTTAGAGCTATAAACTTCCCTCTTAGGATTGCTTTAAGAGTGTCCCATAGATTTTGCTGTGTTGTTTTATCATTGTCATTCAGTTCCAGGAATGTTTTTATTTCTTTTTTTATTTCTTCCTTGACCCACTCATTATTCAGGAGAGTGTTGTTTAGTCTCCATGTGTTCCTGTAGGTTGTAGGGTTTATTCTGGTGTTGATATTGAGTTTTATTGCACTGTGGTCTGATAGAATGCATGAGATTATTTCAATCTTTTTATATTTGTTGAGTTTTTCCCTGTGTCCCAGTATATGGTCTATTTTGGAGAATGTTCCATGAGGTGCTGAGTAGAAAGTGTATTCTCTGGTGTTTGGGTGAAATATTCGGTAGATGTCTGTGAGGTCCATTTGGTGTATTGTGTCATTTAGTTCAGATGTCTCTCTGTTTATCCTTTGTCCTGTTGATCTGTCTAGAGGACTTAATGGGGTATTGAAGTCCCCTAGTATTAGTGTGCTGGGGTTAATCTGTGCCTTGAGATCCTGAAGAATTGTCTTTATAAAGTTTGGTGCACTGATGTTTGGTGCATATATATTTATGATTGTGAAATCTTCATCGTCAATTGTTCCTTTAATAAGGATGTAATGGCCCTCTTTGTCTCTTTTGATTTCTTTTGCTTTGAAGTCTATTTTGTCTGATATTAGAATAGCCACACCCGCTTTCTTTTTGGTACCATTTGCTTGGAATACTTTCTTCCAACCCTTCACCTTAAGTTGGTGCCTATCCTTGAAATTGAGATGGGTTTCTTGTAGACAGCATATAGATGGGTTTTGTTTCCTAATCCATTCTCCCAGTCTATGCCTTTTGATTGGGGAGTTTAGCCCATTAATATTTAAGGTTACAATTGAAAGATGGATGTTGCTTCCTTTCACTTTATTATCCATTTGGACTTCTAGCCTTTGATTTTGCTCCTATGGTTATGTTTTTGTTAGTTTCTTTTCCTAGGTGTTTGAGGATTGTTGCTCCTCTCTTCTGCCCTTTGAATTGCTTCAAGTATTTTATGAAGAGTTGGTTTTCCAGACATGTATTCCATCATCTTGTTTATGTCATGGAAGATTTTTCTCTCTCCTTCAAGTATAGTCGACATTTTTGCTGGGTAAAGTATTCTGGGTTGGCATCCATAGTCCCTTAACACAGGGAATGCTTTGCTCCATGTTCTTCTTGCTTTCATGGTTTGAGGCGAGAAGTCAGTTGTAATTCTGATGGGTTTCCCTTTGTATGTGACTTGTTTTTCTTTTGTGGCCCTCAGAATTTTGTCTTTGTTTTGGGCATCTAGCATTTTAACTATGATATGGCGTGGGGTGTTTCTTTTCTGATCTTGTCTATTTGGGGTCCTATGTGCTTCTTGTATTTGTATGGGCTTGTCTATTTTTAGTTTGGGGAAATTTTCATCTATTATTCTGTTGAAGATCTGATCAATACTATTCTCTTGAGATTCTTCTCCTTCCTCTATTCCTATGATGCGGAGGTTTGGTCTTTTCATAGTGTCCCATATTTCCTGGTTGTTCCACTTTTGTGTATTTTTAAATTTTTCATAATCTTTATTTGAGCTTTTTAATTGCTCTGTGTTATCTTCCAGGTCTGATATTCTTTGTTCTGCTTCCTCCATTCTACTTCTGAGGCTTTTTCCTTTTCTTTCTTCTTGATTGACTGAGTGTTCTAATTCCTTTTTTGTTTCCTCCTGTGTTTTCTTTAGTACCTCCATTTCCTTTTTGAGCTTCTCAATCTCTTCTTTGTGCTTCTCAATCTCTTCTTGGTGCTCCTTTCTTCTTTGGTTGGCTTCCTTTTTCAGTGTTTCTACTTCCATTCGGAGTTTGTTTTTTTCTCCCTCTAGTTCTTTCTGGAGTTTGTCATTCTGTTCCTTTAGTTCTTTCCGAAGTTTGTCATTGTATCCCTCTAGGTCCTTTTTGAGTTTTTCATTCTCTCTCTTTAGTTCTCTTAATTCCTCTTTATGTTCTTTAATTTCTCTGCATAGGTCTGCAATTATTCCTCTAAGATCTGTTTCTTGGGTCACCTCCAGGGGGATCCCATTGTAGCTATCTCCCACAGGTTTGGTAGAGCATGGTGCAGGATTATCCTGTGCCTTTCCTGTGTTGTCCCTTCTTCGTGTCCCTGGCATATGGGCTTTCCTTTTGTGGTTCAGATCACAAATACCTTTTCACTATGTTAGTGGGTGGTTTTGCTTTCCTCCTTCAGCTGCTTTTTTCCCCCCTTTCCTCCTCCTTGTTTATGGAGTATTGACTTGTCTAGTTTTCAATTTTGTAAAGCACTCTTCTCTTCTTGTCCTGAAGGTTCTCCAAAAAATAGTCCACTTGGATTCTCACCGATCTCCGGCGGGAGAAGGGGTGGTTATATGCCTGACCTAGCCTGCGCCCCAGCCCGCACAAAGGTGCAGAGCACTGACCCAAATCTGCCGACCCTCTGGCCCTGGTGCCAAAGAAAGGTGAAGGGTGGTCCCGCCCAGAAGTCCTCAGAGGCACGACCCCCTAGCTGCTGCCCCAGAAAGAGCCCACCTCCAAAAGTACTTGCCCAAGTGACTTCCTGGCAGCCCGCACAAAGGTGCAGAGCACTGACCCAAATCCGCTGACCCTCTGGCCCTGGCGCCAAAGAAAGGCAAAGGGCGGTCTGCCCAGAAGTCCTCAGAGACAAGACCCCCTAGCTGCCGCCCCGGAAAGAGCCCACCTCTGAAAGTCTCATTTTTCTTATTGGCAACAGATCAAGACTGTTACAGAGGTCTACAATTGGTCAAAATGCAAAGTGACAATGGGGTGCCAAAGCCTAACTGAATTATCTGTAATGCAACCCTTCCATCTCAGACCCAGGGAACATTGCTGGATAAGGGATAGAAAGGTTCTACAGCCATAGCACCAGGACAGCTGATTCTACATAATGCTTTTCAGACATGACAGGGAAGTTGCAACCAAGAATCTCAACGAGATGGCAGCCAAAAACAAAACTCAGATGATAACATCGCCTGACATGCCAATGTTTATGGGGAAAATTTCACAAGGTCCTACATCTAGATGAAGAGCTATAAGGAACCATTGGCTTTTGAGAAAAGGAAAATCTGTTTTCTTCATGGACTAGATCCTTAATAGGTTATCAAACCCCAAGTCATCAGTCTTAAATAAGTATATGTATGAACACTACTAAATAGAATCAGAAGGTTATACAATATACATGCACATATATGTTTGTCTCTCTCTCTCTCTCTCTCTCTATATATATATATATATATATACATATATATATATGTATATATATATATATATAGGCATAGTACACATATATATGAACAAATGTATTCATGTATTCATATGCAGGTAACAATAATTGATGAAGCGGTAATGAAACCGAGGAGGGGGAGTCAGTCATGGAAAGATTTGGATGGGTGAGAGGGAGGGGTAAAAGGTGTAAATACAGTACTTAGTTATAAAATATTTTTCAAATTTTATTTATTTTTAATTTATGTGTATGAGTGTTTTACCTGAACATGTTTAGGGTATCAGTGCATGCAGTGCCCACGGAGGCCAGAAGATGGTGTTGAATCCCATGGAACTGGAGTTACAGGAGGTTGTTACCCACCATATGAGTGCTGGAAACTGAACCCAGATCCCCTGGAAGAGGGTGCAGTTCTTGTAACCATAAATTTTTAAAAAATCTTTAAAAATATTACATAAAGATCACTATTCCTGAGAAAAAAATACACAAATATAAATAATTCATTTGTCTTTAGTTTAAACACTATCATTTTATACAGCACTTTTCAAGAGTTCACTTTTTAAAAATTCCTAAAATTTTATAACTCTAAATTGAGTCTCACATTTATATTCCAAAATCCAAGTCTATGAACCAATTCTCAGACCAAGTTCACAAAATTTAGGACTTTCTTGAGGGTACCTGTAAACCTTCATAGTAACAACTGTGCATATCCAGCATGAGTTGTATTTCATTAGGTGTGGTTAGGTTTAGACGGCGTTTATGAAGTTTATTAGGGAAAGAAAATTCAGAAACTGGTCAGATGAGTTTTATATGTTAGGTTCAGATAGAGAAATTTCCATGACCTTCTTGTTAAGGTCATATGGATATTTCATTTAAATATTTTGAGAATAAAAAAATACACAATCCAGCATTACACCGTTTTTCCCTTGATTTTTATTGCCCTTTTTAACAAATTTTTCCTTCAACACATCGACTAGTAATCTTTTGGGGATAGACATTGATGCTGAACGATGAAATACAATTTTATTTTTTGAGATGTTGAAGATCAAACTCACGACTTCACAAATGTCAAGGAATCGCTTTACAGCTGAGCTAAATCTCAGCCACATATCCATGTTACATATTAACTTTTCCTTGATATAGATTATCTTCCTTGAATGAGAAAATTGTAACTTGTCTCAAAGATAAGTGAAACAAAAGGAGGATTTAAAAATAAAAAGCAAAATTTAATTCAATATACTATTGCCCTTTAGTTTATTGAGAAAATACATTGGGAATATTTCTTTTGTATCTTCAAATGTAGGAAACTGTACAATTTCTCTCTCTTTTTTTTTTTTTTTTTTTTTTTTTTTTTTTTTTTTTTTTTTTTTTTTGGTCTTTTTGGGACAAGTTCTCCCTGTAGTCCCAGCTATCCTGGAACTTGCTCTGTAGACCAGGCTGGCCTGGAACTCACAAAGATCCACCTGCCTCTGCCTCCTGAGTGCTAGGATTAAAGGCGTGTGCCACCACACTCGGCTCAATTTCTCTTCTTAAATTAAGTGAAATAAAAGTGGTGAGAATACCTATATGGATGGTTGAAAGACTTTGTTAATATGCAGTTCATCTTAAACTCCTGGGGTCTTTCTTAGACTTGTTCCCCTTCAATATTTTATTAGAATAAAAAAAGTTAAAAGTGTACTAATTATAATTTAAAATTTATATTTGCTAAAATGTTGTTTTGTAAAAAAAATTTAAAATGAAGTTTATTTCTAGAAATTTTGCTTGCTTATTATTTTTCAAAGTATACCCTTATTATTCTGGAGTTAAAACTCAGATATTTCAATGATTAAAATTTTCATAGGAGAGGATGGAGAGGTGACTCAGCAGTTAATAGCACTGTCAGCTCTTGAAGAGGACCAGGATTAGATTTCCAGCACCTACATGGTGGCTCACAAACATCCATAACTGCAGTTCCAGGGGATTTGACAGGCAAGTGTACTGCATGACACAGGTAAACTTATACACCTGGAGACATTACAATCATACATATAAAATAAAAAAATTCGAATGATCAAAAAGTAAAAGGTTCTCCACTAGGATCTATGATCTCTCCAACCATGTGGGCTTGGCTATGTTTATAGTAGACTGCATGGATCCTCTCCTATTGATGGGGCATTAGTTCCAATTAGGCAGCTGTTCAATACTCCCAAGAAAGAAAGGCCACTATTATACCAACAGAGATGTTTTGCTGGGCAGGTAATTGTTGTGGTTTGTTCACATTGTTGCTGGGTAGGACTAGTGTTGTTTTGTTTTGTTTTGTTTTGTTTTCCTTTGCAACTTTCCTAATAGCAAATTCTGATACTGTGAGAGCTAGTCTTCAGGAAGGACACTTCCAAGTCAGTTCCAGCTCAATTATTCAGTCTGATGTCCAAAGTCTGTGGTGTTTTCAACAATAGGGAATAGCCTTCAAGTCTGGGGAGCAAGTCAAGGGCTGCAGCATTAACCTCCATTGCTTTGACAGTCACTTGGACTACATGAGCCAACAATTTTAAGAGAGATTTCCCAATGCAGACACTAGGATTTTTGTTAAATAGCTTTCAATCGCATGTACGTTTGCGCTCGCACGTGCGCACACACACGTGCACACACACACGTGCATGCACACACATGCACAGGCACACACAAAAAACCATATTTATAATATTTGTGCACTTTCTCAATGAATTTTATTGATTTTTGTGCATTTCATATGCATATTAACAATATTTACACTTACTTCCTTATCTACACTGCCCATAACCCTCACCAGAATTCACGCACTCTGTCATGTATGTTAAGTCCTATGAAGTCAATTTTGTTAATACAGATGTGTGAGTTCATCCACTGGAGTCTAGGCAGCCTGTCTAGAGTCACTCTCTTAAATATTTACTTTCCCTCAACCTGCAGTAATTGGTTGTCAATGGTTCCTTGGCTATGTTTGGTTCCTCTTAACCATTTCTCCAGTTCTGTGCTGGGTTTTGGTCTTATTTGAGTTTTAATGGGTATTGTGAATGCTGTCACCATTGCCTTAAGCTCATATGTGCAAGTTCCCAGGGTCCTGGAGGACTCTGTCTCCTTATGATCATGGACCAATCCTGGCTCTTACAGTCTTTCCACCTACTTGTTACACAATGGTCCCTGAGCCATGGGTGAGTGAGGTTTAATATAGGAGTCCTATCCAAGGACATATATTCTGCAGTCTATTATTCCCTACATTTTGGCCTGTTATGGCCTTCTGTGTTAATTACCCTCCATTACATAAAGGAAGCTTCACTAGTGAGAGTTGAGAGGTACATTAGTATTCTCTCTAACCACCACCCCCATTCTACTATGAGCCATGAGCCTTAGGTGTATAGGTTCCATTCTGGATGTGTTACTTAGAACTGGACATTTCTCACACACTTATTTTCTGTGCTTAACCATTTGTCGAACTGTGTAACAGTCTCCATCTGTTGAGGGGGATTTAAGTCTAGTTAGACCAGTGGTGATTACCCCCCAAGATAACAAACTACACTGCTATAGCTTTTTGTGCCAGTATTCGTTGTGGTTATTAGGCTTGGAGATAAAGGGGGAGGAGCAGGAACTCAAGAGAGACGAGATAATAGGAAACAGAGATTCTCACAGGGAAAATAGGGGCATTTTATGTGGGGAGGGAGGGGGAAGCTTGATAGAGATAGGAGAGATGAATAAAACTTTGTTGGTGTCCAAAACCAGAAAGAAACTTATTAGCTCAAAATGCTGCTGAAAATACTCACACTGTATCAGAACATGAGTTTATGTGTATACCAGAAGGCTGTACAAGAAACAAAGTGGCAGACAAGAGAAATCTCCCTTCAAGTTATTGGTCAGGGTAGCTCACAAGATTCCTAAAATAACACAGACAATTGCTTCAGCCCTGGATTACCCCCAAGAACTTGAGGGTAAGACCCTGTTGCTGAAGAGAGGACATACTTCTGATCCAGGACTTGGAGCAATAATAGATCTGGGACTGACCTGAAAGCCTCTTACTTGAAGACTAGCTCTCACAATTCTAGAGGATAGTATGAAAGCCGGCAAGGAAAAAATTAGCCTAATATATGTGTCTTTTAAAGTAGGCTATGGTGGTTTGCATGAGTGTCCCCCATAGGCTGTAAGTATTCAGACATTTGTCTCCAGTTGGTGGCGCTGTTTTTGGAGGTCTTAGAAGGTGTGGCCATGCTGGGGGAATTGTGTCACTGGGGTTAGTGAGTTTTAACAAGCCTCGTGGTCTACAGTTGCCCTCTCTGTTTTCCTGTGCTCTTTGTGAGATGTGACCCTCGGTTTGCTGCTCCAGATCCAGCCACCATGCCTCCCGCCACAATGGACTAATTCCCTGGAACCACCAATCATAAGCTCAAATAAACTCTTCCTTTTATAAGTTCCTTGGTCATGGTGCTTTATCACAGCAACAGAAAACTGACTAATACATAGGCTTACAAAAGAATACATTTTCCTATTGTTGTTCAGAACAGTTGTATCATTTGTCTCTCTTTCCTCACTGTCTCCCCATGGTGGACTAAGCATCTCCCATAATTTCCAAGTAAGTGGAGATTTGGCTTGCAGTTGGTGGTACTGTGCTGGGAAGTTTTATGAGGTATAGCCTTTATGGAGGAATCACATCCTGGGGGGTGGGCTTTGAGAGTTTTTAAACTTTGCTATCACCACAGAAAAGTAACCAATACAGAACATAGCACAAGAGACTGGGCTGTTATTGTGAAGACTCTGATCCTGTGGGTTTTGGGAGGAATGTGAAAAGCTTTGGAAGTTTGGATTAGAAAAGTGGTTGAATTCTGTAAGCAGATCTTACTAGGCCATTCTAGTAGGACCTAGAAAGAAAGTTCTGAGATCAAAGTAGTTTCAGAGGGAAATAAGGCCTTAAACAGGACCTGGAATGTTCTGGCAAAATATCTAGTTGCTGTCTGCCCTCAGCCTAAGAGCTTGCCTGAGAATAAATTGAAAAAGAATGGATTGATTTCTTTGGTGTAGGAAATTTCGAGATAGTCTAAGTAGAAATGGCCATTTGGCCACTGATGGTGAATACTATGCATTTCTACCTTGAAAAAGAATAGGTGGGACAGAAAGAAATGTAGTATTTGCAATTTTTATTGAAAAAGAGTATAAAGTATATGAATACTATTATAAAGATCTACACTTGGTGAAAATACAGAGAATAACTTACTAAGAAGTACCCAGCCCTAACTGATATATCTGTAATACAACATCTACACCTAAGCCTCACGGAACATCATAGAAGATGGGTCAGAAATACTGTATGATTCAGAGGAACATGATGGTGCCTACTAGATAATGTATTCTACACATGATAAGAAAGCTGTATTCCTGAAATCTGCACAATATAGTAGCTTAACAAGATCTGGATAATGATGACACCAATTGTCAAGCCAATGTGGATGGGGAAAATTTAACAAGGTCCCACTTCTAGATGAAGAGCTATAGGCAACCAATTGATGCTTAGGGAGACAGAGTCAGGTTTCTCAAGCAATGAGCTTCCTGATAAATGATCTAATCCTAAGTGGTCATCCCTTAACATATGTGTACAAGAGAACCACTAAATTCACTCAATGTATTACATATTGTATATTTATGAATGCATGTGTGTATATGCAACAATAATAATTAAAGAAGATGCTGGGTGTGGTGGTGCACAACTTTAATCTTAGCACTTGGGAGGCAGAGGCAGGTGGATCTCTGTGAGTTCAAGGCCAGCCTGGTCTACATAAGGAGTTCTAGGATGGCTGGATCTACAGGGAAACCTTGTCTCAAAAAAGAAAAAAATAATCAAAGAGGATGACAAGGAATTGAGAGGGAGGAGGATATGGGAGGAGTTGGAGGGAGAATGGAAGGCATGGAAGTGATCCAAATAATATACTCATGAGTGAAATTCTCAAAACATAAAAAATTAAAAAGGAAAAGAAAAAAATTCTTACTTTGCAACAATCATCTTTTTACATAGTATAAATTACTCTTGCTGTGGAAGAGTATAAGTCGGGCATGGTTTATAATGTTCTTAGGGGAAAATGGATAATTAGACATACTGCTTAAAGTATTATAAAGCAACAAAATATATGCCAATTATATGCTTACTTGGTTCACCTTTCCACTTTAGACAACTGGCCTGGCAGGATATGCACAACAGTACAATAGTGGCATAAGCATGGGAGTAACCAGCCACTCTTCAATTGGATTTAAATTCTGCTTCTTGGGATGGAGAACACACCTGACAATGATATCAAAATTAGGAACCTGAGGCTAAAGAGGTCACAGGAGATAGGAAAGAACCCAATACTAGATTTCTGCTAAAGAGTTATCCTATATGTATACATAACATATATAATAGTTATAACTGACTCTTTTTTTTTTTAAATGCAACATACAAACTTTATTTAACAAAAGGAACAGGTGAAATAAAACAGGCGCTTATATTAAGAAAAAAACTAGAAGAAAATTTATCTTTAACAATGTAAAATAACCTACTTGTAGTTGCATTTAACTGAGCTCTGTTGCTGTGAAGAATACAGCTCATGCACAGGTATGGAGAATGATTTGTACATTTTTCAAGTATTCACTGAATACTACCATATATACACATATACATTAAATTTGAAAAAGATTAGAAGATGCCAGATGTACTTCATTTCTGTTGCTCTTTTGGAAGAGGCCGTCTAAACAGAAGAATATGCGGTTCTG
>VZQC01001698.1:2938607-2952522 GCA_009823505.1 Rhizomys pruinosus | reverse complement strand
ATAATATATATATATATATATATATATAAAACATTAAATTTGGCAGGTGTCAATAGGGGAGGAGGATGGGGAGGAGGAACAAATACTATCAAGTTATAATGTATGAAATTCACAAAAATTCAATAACAAAGAAAAATTGTGACCATCATCGTACATTTAAAATGATTAAAATTTTAAAATGTATATAATATTAAAATTTAGAAACATAATTTACATGTATCCCACAAATTTCTTTTAATATTAGAAACAGACTTTTTCTCCTAAGTAGTATGAAAATATTACAGTAAAAATTAAAATCTACATTTTTCACATAGTCTTAGTATGTTAATTATTGTAATGCCCAAGAGTCTCATCCCAAAGTATTATTAGTAAAAATTGAATATTAAAGTACAGTCATGACTTACAAAAAATATTACCAAGTCAATAAATACTATGTATTCTCCCTCATGGGATAAAAAGTCCCAGGGATCATTTCCCTAAGGTCAGTCATACTGTTAAATAATAGTACTAAAATGTATCTATCATTTACTCTCAAAACAAAGCAGGTTAGTTTGTCTGCAATATTTGCTTCATTATGAAGATTTAAGTTATTGGTTACTTCAAGAAAATGTTATATTTTAAAGAAATGATCAATCTCATAATCAATGAATATCAGGTTTAAGTTGGTAAGATCTCCCCAGAAATTTCATTCTGAATTTTCTGGTCCTTGAACTCAATTTTAAACATGCTATTTTAACCTTATATCTGTGTATTGTGAAAGTAGTCTAAGATAAATATGGAAAATGTTGAATTAGAGAAAATAGAATAACTTTACCTAGTACTAAAATAAAGCAAATTATAAAGGAATTGTTTATTACTTGAAAAGTTGTGCAATGCTTACATCCATAACTTTATATTTTATTCTAAACACTGAAAAAAAAATAACATTAACTCTTTTCTGTGAGAATACATTATATATATATATATATATATATATATATATATGTCTTGATGGAATGAGATATAGAAATCTACTTTTTATGCAAAAGACAAGAGTTGAAATGCTAAATCAAAGATGAATAAATGCTTTGGCTACATTAAAATAATACTATTTAGCTCAGGTTCCAAGTAACATTGTGATTTTTTTCCCATATAAGTTCTCAGAACTGCCAGTGGTTGAGATGTTTTTGCAAAGAATTATATGTACAGAAAAAAAATGTGTACTTTTATCATTGGTGAAAATATTTTACTCTAAATAGTACTTAGGTGAGCTGATATCAGTAATTATACAGGTTATCAGAGATATAAGAGAAAGTGATTAGGCCCTGCTTCTAATCATGAAGTTTTGAAACTACAGATAGATAATTTTGATCATACTTATTCTGTTGAAAAGCTGGGTGAGCTCTGAGAGTATGGTTTGTCTTTTGCAAGTCACATTTGCATAGAAACTTTTCTAAGTCCAAACAAACATTATAACCATCTGTATAATAAAAATCTGGGACTCTGAAATCAAATCACATTAAAAAAAAATCAAACATTACATAAACATAAACTGCTGCAAGACACATGAAGAATGAAGAGGGTGGAAGGACCAGGCCCCAGTGACTCACTTACTGCAACTATGACTCACAGCCCAGTTTCTACAGCTTCTCAAAGTAACTCCACCAGCCAAGGAGCCTGTGGGCATCATTCCATATTCGAATTTTAACAGTTTTCTTCTGGAATCTTTCTTGGGCCTACATAAATTCTGTGTTAATAAAGCATCACAACAGGCTAGAGAGATAGCTTATCTGTAAGGATACTGGGTGCCTCTGTGATATCCTGCCTCACCATGGACACAGAATCTGTGCAGCCAAAGACCGTGGACTGAAATCTATGATAGCAGGAGGAAAGATAAATAAATGCACCTTTCTATCATGTATCTTATCACAGCAATGAAAAAATAAGCTATTAAAATTTTAGACAAAAAATCACATAAGTTAACAGAGTATTAGTAACTTCAGAAAAGTTCCAACATTATAAGCATTAAATTTCTCTTCTATTTTGAGGTATGCATTGAAAGATTATATGAATAGATATTGAAAAATGTAAAATGCATGTCATTAAATTATAACATAAAATACAGGATGAGATGGTCAAATTACTTTATTATTGATATTCATTGTATGCTGAAATCATTTTGAAAATCAACATTAATTCTATTTGATTCTAATTTGCCCAGAATTCTACTTAATTGTTTAAAATGACATATGTTTATGAATTTGAGCCACTGATAATAAGTACTGGTGTCTAAATCCTGAACTTAAGTGAAAAGTTGTTAATAAGATTGAGGAAAAATATTGTTCTGTCCATTTTACATATTTCTGTGATCTAGAAAGGCAGAAGGACAAAACTACTGAGAACATTCTATGGATTTGCCTTGTTATTTGAAGATGATGCTATATTTGTAGGATGGTTTAATAGTGTATATTCATCCCTGTGTGAAATTGTGTAAAGTATGATTTGTGAAAACCACACCAGAGTCACTGAATTTATTCTTCTTGGTTTCGCCAACAATCCTGAAATGCAAGTTCTCTTCTTCGTTTTGTTTCTGGCCATCTACACAGTTACTTTATTGGGAAACTTTCTTATTAAAACGGTTACCAGTGTGGATCCTGCCCTTCAAACACCCATGTACTTCTTTCTGAGAAACCTGTCTCTACTTGAAGTTTGCTTCACCTTGGTCGTGGTGCCAAAGATGCTGGCAGATCTGTCCACAAAGAAAATCATCTCTTTTGTGGGCTGCGGTGCCCAGATGTATTTCTTCTTCTTCTTTGGCACCTCTGAGTGTTTTCTCCTTTCTATGATGGCTTATGACTGCTTCGTGGCCATATGTAAGCCCCTGCATTATAAAGCAGGCCACCGCCGATTACTCAGGAATCTTCCGCCTCGCCCCTCGCCCTTCGGAAGCCAGATTCCAGATTCTGACCCACCCCACCCTCACTGAATCCCACTCCCACCTTCTTCCTTAAATTCCCAAGCCGGATGCCATTCTGTGCTTGGCTCTTTCTTTCCCCTGAGCCTAGCCCCGGCTACTCTGAATTAAACTTTGCTCTGAAGAATTTAAACCTCATGGCCTTTCATTCCAGGGGGAGCACGCCATAACCTCACATTCTGGTGCTGGTGACTCGGGTCTCCTTTTTTCCCACCCCCCCGCCCCTCGGAGCAGCTTTGGGTAGCCAGTAAGCCAGATACCGAGCGCAGGCTACGACAGCATCCACCAGCATTCGGCCAAAGGTACCTTCTCTCCTCTCCTTTTCCTACACTACTCTATTCCCGTGTGACTGTGCGTGAGAGTTAAGAATGCGTGTTATGGTTCCACAGCTCTCGGGCTACGGAATCTGATTGGGCCCCAATCCGCAGTTCCACCAAAGTCGTTTCACCTCATCTGGCACTCATCACACTCGTGATGACCGAGCAAGGGGTTTATACTTGTGGCCCTCACCTGAGTGAGGGGAGATTCTTATCTCCCACCCCTACCTTCTGTGTAACCCTGTGTATGTTCTGCCCCCTCTAGCTGCCCCCTCTGCCTCGACACTTTCTGTTCTAACTACTGCTTTCTCCGATCCTCTTTTCCATTCTTTTTAGTCTCCTGTCCATTTCCGTTTTGGATCCCTGAGTGCCGGCTAAGTCAGGGATTCCCTCCGATTTTCCCTGTCCAGTTTTCTGTCTATTACCAGGACGCTGGGGACAGACTCTGGACCCGAATTTTGGCCTCCTCTGTGATTTTCGGGATGCCGACTTCACAGACGTGCAGGCCCCGATTTCAGAAACTCCTACACTGGTCACAGACCTGGGGTCTCTGAGCGCCCACTTAGAACTAGGGTTGACATGCCTTAGCACTCAGGTGGGTGCTTTCTGAGACTAAAAAGAATCTATTTTCCTTCCTACAGACCTCTTTTCTCTCTCTCTCTCTCTCTCTCTCTCTCTATCTCTCTCTCTCTCCCTCTCTTCTCCCCTCTTCCTCATCCTCTGACTCCTAATATGGGAGCCTCACACTCTAAAAGAGAGGCCCTGGGCCTCACACCCTTGGAGTATCTCCTACACTCTTTAAGGAAACTAAACCTCTCCAAGGACATCAACCCTAAAGTCCTTGAGAGACTCTGCTCCACTATCTGGCCAGGATACCAATTAGCTAACAATACTGTCTGGCCTGAGACAGGTGCCTTAGATCTCCAAATTCTCAGCTTTGAGAGACTTCTGCCAGCACTCCGGTAAATGGTCAAAATGCTTGTATGTACAGGCATTCTTTGCCCTTCGCTCATGTCCCCCTCTATTCCTCTTAAGACTCCTGTCCCCCTCCCTATACACTAGACCTGAACTCCACCTCTGCTTTTGACCTTGGGTGGCTGACCTAGGCTCTCCTCTGTGCTCTGTGCCTCTCTCTCTCTCTCTCTCTCTCTCTCTCTCTCTCTCTCTCTCTCCCCATCCCACCCTTTTCTCTCTGCCCCCTGCCATGCTGTCTGGTCCCACCACATGTCTGCAGGTGGCTCACGCTGGCAGTCCCAGGTGTAAGTAAAGCATGCTCCTAGAGTGACCTATGCCTCCTGTGCCTTTTTTATTGTTTCCTGCTTTTTACACTTAATATTATTGGTGCCATGACATTTTGCAACCCCTGGACTTGCCAGCCGAGTATTTCTCCAGACATCCCCTCTCTCTCTCTCTCTCTCTCTCTCTCTCTCTCTCTCTCTCTCTCCTCTCTCTCTCTCTCTCCACTTCATTCCCCTTGTACTCCTCCCTTCTCCCTCTGCTTCTCTCAGCGTTAGTCCCTCATTGTTTTCAATCCACATGCTTGAACTGGGTTCCCGTGCAAAGGCGGTACTCTCTCTTCCTTCCCTCTGTCTTCCTTCTCCCTCCTTCTCTCTGCCTGTCTACCCTCCAATTCTTCCTTCATTTTAGCCTCCTGTTCTGCTTCAGAGACACTCCAGACCTGGAGTCTCTGACCAGCCCCTTTTAGAGGATGTCCACGCTGTTCCCCTATCTTCTGAGGCTAAAAAACTTTACTTCCTTCATACAGTTCTCTCCTCTCCCCAGTCTGCCGCCCCATTTCTGCTGAGCTACAAGACCACGTGGCAGGAAGCCTGAATTTACATCAGACCTTGTAATAACTAATGCTATATTTCTATATTCTAATTCTCTTGCAATTTATTTAATGGCATATTCTGATCCTTTCACAATTTTGGATTTTTTATATTTTGTTTACAAAACTTTTGCCTAAATTTTAAGGGATTATTTCAGATTTTGGCATTTTCCATTCCATTGGTTTCTCCTTATAAACCCCATTTTATTCAAAAATCCATTTTTTCTGCTTCAGGATACAAGCCCCTGTGTCTGAGATTAAGAGGGTGTGTTGTCCACGCCCTGCCCAACCTGCACTCAGTTTTTGCCTCAGGCAGTAAAGTTTGACTTGGCTGAGATCTTTTGAGAAGCCTCTATCTGAGATTAAGAAGGTCTGCTGACCACACCCTGCCTCACTAGCATCCAGCATTTCCCTCAGGGAGTAAACTTTGACTTGGCTGTGATCTTTTGAGCCTGCTTACCCAGTCCACCATCCTTCGCAGGTGTATGAGAACAGGCTGTGCTGCAAAGCACAGTAGGGCATATAGCTATTTTCCACCTAACCAAATGTCTCAAACTCTAAGTGATTCTTTGTAAATGTGATAATTGTCTACAGCCCTGGACAAGGAATGACAACTTGAGATAAAAGGGGATTTTCCCACTGTCCAGAGTTAATGTATACAGTTCGGTCATGTGTCTGTCCAAACCTGTCTGTGTGTTATAACTGTTCTTCAATGTGTCTTTGTAACTGTCATGTGTCCATGTTCTGTGTTTTTTGTCAAAACAAAGTGGCCACTTCAAACTTGTTTTATTCTATGTTGTGCACAAACAAAAATTAAGATTACTTTTGGCATGCCTCTTAAATTTTTTTTCAAAGGCCTGATTTGAACCCGGGTTCCTATGTTTCTACACTATTTATCTAAAGGTTTTATTTCTTCTCTGTCCAAATTATTTTTCCACAGGTATTACAACTAAAAATTTTCTTTTCCAGTTTTTTCTTGTTTCCAGACATCTAAAGATCTGATTTTTTGACCCTTATGGGTTCACTAACAGATTTTTTTCTCCTGTGCTATGTAACTGTCCTTCTGACCAGAGACCACTTTTAAAAAATCCCTGGATTCATTCATACTCTGGTACTTGGACAGTGGCACATTGCTTCCCCTGCAATCCCTTCCCTCCACTGAAACAGCCTAAGTACCTTTGATATTGTCAGTTCTTTAATTATTATATATAATTCTGTTTTCCATCACTTGTTAAAGTATTTCAATAAGATCATAGTTTTAAAACCAAAGGTGCAAGATGTCATCTTAGCCTTGGCAGACATGTTTTAAATAATGTTTCTAAAGGTGTTTTTTCCAATGCATATGATGGTTCAATACAACCGCCAGGATAAAAATCTTTTAAAGGAATGTGTGCATAAATGTGTATGTATGACATTGTTAAACAGCATATTAAGGTCTGTCTGTATGATTACAATGCATGTGCCTTTGCTTAGCACAACCTTTACAAAGTGTCATCACCAAACGTATTTATTAGAACCTTACTTATGAGTGTATGCATGATGTACTGTTCACTTTTAAGAATTCTGTAATGTAATTATTGCATATACAAAAAATTGTGTTCCACCTACCAGGTACTATATACCTAGTTACAGCCTCAAGTGAAACAGACAGAAATTGTGTTCCACCTACCAGGTACTATATACCTAGTTACAGCCTCAAGTGAAACAGACATATATAAAGTTACCCATACATACTAAAATTGTTTTGTATATCTGTTATACTTTGCACATGTTACTTTTAATATCTTTGGGAAAAATTAGATTTTGCTTCTGGTGACCACATGGACAGTCCGAGTGTAACCAATTTGGGTGAGCCCTGAGTATTATCTGCCTGCTGCTGGTATGTGACAATGCCCCCCCTTCCTTTTTCCTTTTCAAAGGAAAAGTACTTTGTTTTTCTTCATTTGAGAAAGTACTGTTTTTAACCCCTTTATTATCTTGGGTTTGTTTCATGGCCTATGTTGTTAGAAACTTGCCTTGCATGGTTTAAATCATTGTACTTTGAGTACCTAAATAACCTTCATAGACCTTAAAGAGCAAATTGTAGGACTTACTGCATAGGTTTAATGTCAACTTGATACACCTGAGCTGAGAAACCTCAATAATTGCCTTCATTGGACTGGCCTGTGCCCATTGTGGGCAATGCCATTCTTGGCCAGATATTTCTATATTGTATACAATAGGCTGAATATGAGCCAGCAACACAAGCCAGTAAATAGCATCCTTTCCTAGCCTGTGCTGCAGCCACTACCAGGCTCCTACCATGAGCTTTTATTATTAGTCAGAATATTTTTGCCACAGCAATTAAGAATTTATTAACAGTGTTTAAGTCAGTGTTCAAGCTTTACTTAGGAATTTTATGGTAATTAATGTACCAAATTAATTCAAAAAATCCTCTTGGAGGTTTAACAACCACACTTAAATTTCTAATCTGATTTGGCAAGAGGGATTTGATGGGACAATATTTTGGCCCCTACCCTCTGAGGTCGACTTGGGTCCTAGGGTCCTGCATCTGCAACTTTGTGCATGTTCTGTGGCAGTGAGTCACCAGTCATCCTGAGCAGGGAAGTCTTGGAGATTCACTTAAAGGGACTTCATCCTGCCAGTATCCAGTCAAAGGAGAAAAGTCCATATAGAGGAGAGACTCCTCATGCTTCAAAGGGAAGCTCTGGTCAAGCAAGGCCTGACCTTGTCCTCACATAGATGGAACTGGTGAAGAGAGCCAGGCACAAGGCCTGAGTGACCTGTTAAGGACCAGAACCTCAACTGACCTTAACACCAAAACAAACTTCATTTATCTGAGCTAACTGTGTGGTTTTAAACACCCCAACAGGAGACTGTAATCTAAAGAAGAGAAAATGAAATAGGTTATTATCAGAGAAATAGGTGAGAGACCTACTGTGCCAAGTTAGGAATATATTGTGTCATGTTAGAAAATATCTCAGAGATAGATGACAGATCTAATGTGCCATGCCAGAAAATACCACCTTTTATATTCTCATGGTTATGGCTCTCATTCTGGAGCCCTGTGTATTAAAGCTGGCCCTCATTCTAGAGCTCTGTGTACTAAAACTTTTTCCAATTTCTCAAACCAGGGTACATGTCCTTTTTCCCTCTGCATTCCCTAGACTGGGACCCTCCAATTGCTAATGCACCCTGTAGCCCCTGTTTGTACTGTGAAGTCTCTGCACTGTATACTCATGTAAGACTCAACCAGTTTGTCCTTTCAGTTACAGAAAAAACATCCACTAAGTACTGGCCACTATTGATCTGGACCAAACCCACTGGGCAGAGCACCCCAAGCAGCCAAAATGGGAAACTCCAGCCTGACAGCTGTTCCCCCAAAACTTCACCCCTGATCAGCTCTGAAGCAGATACAGAAGACAGAACTCCACCCTTTTTCCTATAGGAACAAAAGGCTGGAATGTCAGGTTGAGATCCAGAAGCCCATTGGAATGCAGAGACACCTAAGACCGGAGGTCCTAGAACCTGCTCTACCAGGCATAGCCTTTGGCTATGCTAAAGCAGGCCACCACAGATTACTCAGGAATCTTCCACCTCGCCCCTCGCCCTTCAGAAGCCAGATTCCAGATTCTGACCCACCCCACCCTCACTGAATCCCACTGCCACCTTCTTCCTTAAATTCCCAAGCCGGATGCCATTCTGTGCTTGGCTCTTTCCTTCCCCTGAGCCTAGCCCCGGCTACTCTGAATTAAACTTTGCTCCGAAGAACTTAGACCTCGTGGCCTTTCATTCCGGGGGGAGCGTGCCATAACCTTACAGACTGCACAACTTGAAAGATAAGACCCAAGACTTATAGGATCAAGAATGGTATTCCATGGAGTTCTCTCCTGAGGGAATAGAAGCCATGAACTCCTGTCCCGCTGTGTATTTATTTTTTTAATTTTGCCTAGGCAGGGTAAACACTAACCTTTACTCAGTGCAGCTAGGCTTGACTAAAATTCCTCCAGATTTCTAGGAATGTATTTTGAAGCAAAAAAATCTGTTTAATACAGTTACTGCATTGGAAACTAGCTAAGAATAAATGGGCATTTTGACTGCAGTCAGAGTATTATTTCTATGCATAACTTGGGGTAGGGTCATAGTGTTCCTTTGTCTGACTCCAACTCATGTCTATGAAGCTTTTGCTACATAGTCCTTCTTGACCCAGGCACTGTTATGTGCGGTCAAACATGCTTTCAGCAAGAGCCAAGGAAAACCTCTGTGTCCAACATCAGTTCAAGTAAATCAATGATCTTCCCTCAAAAATGTCAATCAGGAGAATTGGCACTAGCAATGTTATGTTCTCAATGATGAGGAAATGACAACTTATTTAAACTAACCACTAGGAATCTCTCCCATTTGCCACCACAGGTATTGTAACATTATTTTAAATTCTGATTTTGAATTATCACCCAATACTTATGAGGTATGCCAAAAATATTAGAAAATGTACTTTTGCTCTCTGTATTTGGACCTTAACGTGCATCCATGTGCTGTGCTTTCCTGCATGTGTTTTCCACATGGATTGTCCTGGGAATAAAGGAGACACCCCACAAATGGAGCCCAGACATGGGGCTGGAGGAATCCCTGACAAATTAGGTATGGGAACCTCTAAATCTTGCCTTTTTCTTCTCTTTCATCTCTCTCTCATGATCTATCTTTTGCCATGGAGCCTTCTCTCCTGCTGGTTTCAGTGGATGGGAGGGTGATCTGGGAACATGTAGCTTTGTACACATGGTGGAAAACTGCCTGGCCCTGGTTTGGCTCAGAGAGCATCCATTCCCTTCAGGCATGTGCCTCCTGGCTTGGTCACTCCTGAAGGTTATGAAAGCCAGTGACTTCAAGGCTGAGTTTAATATCAAGGCTGAGTAGCCATGCTTAGCCTTGAGATCATTTTTCATAATTTTACAGGTCTAAAATAAAACTTTGTGGTTTTAATTTCCAAAGGAAAAAACTTGACTACATCCCCTATGGTGAGGAACCAGTTTCTCGGGTTCAGTTCCAGCTTCACTCATTCATATGTAAATTTTCTCCAGGTAGCTCTCTGGCTCAGCCAAGGCTAGAGACCACTTCTTTCTGATGCAAATTAAGGCTTTTCACAGAAACAAACTTTTTCCAGATAATTTTAGGCCATGGGCACTTAATATCTTTCTCTTAAATTTTGTATACAAAACTTGTTTTTAGATAAAGGGGTAATTCTCTCGTGTCTTCTTGTGGGTTTTGGGGGTAACTATTTCCAAATGTCTAACTCTTCCTATCTAAACCTGCCAGCTATTTGTGGATCCAAAATTGGGGATCAACTAGCTTTATCACTTAAGTAATTCAAATCCATTTCAACATGCTTAATTTAAAATGTAATATTTTTACTTAACCCCAGGTACCCTAGACATCTTTTGAGTAAAAATATGTGCAAAATTAAAATTAATTGGTTGATTTAATTTTATTTTGATCTTTTTAAATGTGTTTTACCTTAAAGATTTTTTTTCCCACAGAATTCCTGATTGCACATGGTTTGTGCTCTGATTCCACCAGCCTGCCTGCTGTGCACATACCAGCCAGGGAACTTAGCACATAATGTCTTAACAACAATTTTTCTAAATCATGCCTTTTAAATTTTGACTTAAAGTAACACAGTCTTTTAATTTCAGCTTTTTGGAGACAAAGCAGTTGGTTTTCTAGCAGAATTTACAGGCCCTGGAGTTCTAACAAAAGAAACTTGGCCTGATGATTTTTTTTAAGAACTATTAATAAAAGCCTCTTTAACAACATGAATTGATGTTTTGGTTCAATTTAAACGAAAATTTATTTAAAAAAAAACTGTTTTATGTTTCCTTAAGCCCATCTTCAAACTGTGTATGTGTGAGTGAATGCAAGTTCCTGCTTTTAATTCGTTATAATCCTACAGGTTTAAATTAATTATGAGCCAACTGTAAACAAAGATAGATTCAACTCATAAAGACTGTTTGTTTTATACCTCGTAGTGTTAACAATTTTTAATTGGATTTATAGTATGCATAATATTCAGTTTAATTATAAATTGTTGTTGATTATTGTTCATAATTGTTACTAATAGTTATAATTATTGTTATTATTGTATATAATTACTACTAATAATTGATAATCATTCAGTCTAATAATAAATTGTTCATTGTTGTTGGGTATTATTATTGACAATTATTCATAATAATAATTAGTGATGATGATTGTGACTAATAATGGTTATCAATAATTATTGATAATTGATAATAATTAATAATAGTTATAATTATTGTGATTGTTGTTGTGATTATAGATAATTATTATTCTTCCAAAGTCCTTAATAATAAGACAAGATAAATCAGTCCAAGACTACAAACAACTTTGACCTGTCTACTTTTGATCACCCTCCTCAACATTTGGATTTGTAAATAGGATAGGGACAGTTAGATTTAGTGTAGGGACAGCCTAGGGATAGTTAACCAGTAGGAACAGGATAGAAAAAGAATAGGTGACTTTAGGGATAGTTCATTGAAGGCAAGTGGCTGGGAATGGGCCTAAGATGTGGCATATGGATCTCAGCTGTTTTGTGTGTTACTAGGACATTTATTCTAATTATGTAAAAATAACCCTATGACAAATTATAAAAATTTCATGATTCTCATTGAACATCAAACAATGTGACTTTCCTCTCTTGCAGGTTAACCTGACAAACTTTTCTTTATTATGTATGTGTGTTGTATGTATATGTGCATGCACACATGTGTATGGATGTGTGTACTTGAGTTCTAAGTATATTTTAATGTTAACAGCTATAATACCAGTAAAAACACTGCCTGTGAGTTGGAACTTGGGCCTTCCTTCACAAAATGCAGACTTATATTAAACAGCCAATACAAAATTCAATTTCAACAAAGGTTATGGGTTGTCTATTAAAAATAATTAAAATTTATTAAACATCTTAATGGATCTACACTGCCATGTAGGAAGATCCAGTTTAAATTGGGGATGAGTTCTCAGCTAGCAATCCTCAGAGCACTGCATGGCTGAGAGTCTGAGCCCACCGCAAGGAGGAGCAAACAACATGGCCTAGCTGGGTGATGCTGGGTGGGGCAATGGTGTGCAGTGGCACAGAGTTGGGGGGGCCTATGATTGGCCCTGGGAACTGATGTCATTTGGTTTATAAAAGCAGGCTGTAGCAAAGAATAAATTTGAATTTCCCAGTAACATCATCACAGAATTCCCGGCATATAGGCCAAGGTGGGCCTGCATTTCATTCAGGTGGCCAGTGGGTTGGAAAGAGGTCCCTGTGTAGAACACCAATCTGGATAGCTGGTGTTGTGAGTGGACATACGCTGAAGATAGGCCAACAGCCATCAGCCTGGAAATTCCTGCCCAGGATTCAGCAGCCTCTGGGCAGGTGGGAAGTCACAGCCAAGAGTGGAACACATGTATCATGGTTCCAGGATAAGGCCCTGAGTTGGAAGTACCACCAGGCTGGGCTATGGGAAGTGCTAGACAGCTGGTCTCTGTGCCAAGAGGCCAGTTCCCTATAGCAGCTGCTGGCAGGTGCTCTGTCCCCATCCCCTTAGCAAGGCCATGTGGTCCTTGTTCAGCACAAAAGAAAGCTTCCTATATCTGACACAGCAAATGTGGAGCATGGAGACCAGTTTGGTAAGCTAGAATCTCTGCAAGATGGGAAATGATACCTTTAAAGAAGCTATTGTAAGAGAGGCCCACACTGACTCCATTTTGAGTATAGCCACCATTTTAAGCAATTACTGGAACTCACCCAATTCAGGGAAAAGGTCGATTGCTCAAAGACAGTTGCTCAAGGCCTCAAGAACAGCTAACTTAAACTTGTTAAAGATAACGGGGCTGGAGAGATGGCCTAGCGGTTAAGAGCGCCAACCGCTCTTACAAAGGACCCAGGTTCGATCCCCAGCACCCACATGGCGGCTGAGAACCATCTGAAACTCCAATTCCAGGAGAACTCCAGTTCCAGGGGAATCCGATGCCATCTTCTGACCTCCGCAGCATTGCACGACATGGGTGCACAGACCTGCATGCAGGAGGTCTGTGCACCCATGTCGTGCACATACAGAAAGAAATAAAATTAAAAAAAAAAAAAAAAAAAAGATAACAGCACACCCGGTGGTGAGAATAAATAATATATGCCTATAATTCCGGCACTTTGGAGGCAGAGCCAGGAGGAACTCCAGTTTGAAGCCAGCCTGGGCTACATAGGGAAATGCTGTTTTCCAAAATAAATAAATTGAAGCCTGGAATGGTAACACCCCCAGCACCCACATGGCGGCCGAGAACCGTCTGAAACTCCAGCTCCAGGAGAACTCCAGTTCCAGGGGAATCCAACACCCTCTTCTGACCTCCGCGGCATTGCACGACACGGGTGCACAAACTTGCATGCAGACAGTACATTCGTACACATACAGAAATAAATAAAATTAATTTAAAAAAATTGTTTTAAACAAATTGGAAGGAACAACAACAACAAAAAAGACTGGGTCAAAGAACTGACTGAAACAGTAAACTTCTGCCCCAAACAGAAAACTTCTGCATCAAAAAATTTTAAAAAGACTGAGAAAAAGATTCAAGACATGTATGGCAGAATGCATGATCTCTGGCGGGGTGGGGGGCAAGGAAGGAAGAATGGGTCTAAATTTGATTAGGAAATGTATGAAATGCACAAAACTTCAACAAAAACATACAGAAAGCATTTTAAAAAAATCCTGTACATGAAGCTGGAAACTATAATCAAGAACATTTTTTTTTTTTTTT
>VZQC01001698.1:2797797-2935230 GCA_009823505.1 Rhizomys pruinosus | reverse complement strand
ATATTTCAGAGAGAGAGATATAGAGAGAGAGAGAGAGAGAGAGAGAGAGAGAGATTTATACACAGATACAAATAAATAATATAAGTTAATGGACCTGGTTTCTCTGAAGTCACAATCTAGTGAAATAATTTTAAGGAACAATGTGTATCTAATTGATGTGTGTTTAACAGGTATCCAAATTTGCCCAAACTTTGTGTATATATATGGTATTTTAGGACTTAGTAAAAGTAAAAATGTCTATATTAAACAACATTGGTTAAAAGGTTTTAATGAAAATGGTAATACATTTAAGCTAATTAGAAATACAAATTGTTGTCCACATTTGTTTTACTTATAATTTTCATAACAAAAACTTTGGGGTTAATGTATACAAATGTTCTCTATAATTTTTGTATTGTACAGTATCATCTTGTAACATTTTCTTTTACCTATAGGATAATTTAACTAAAGGAATTAAGTTTATTCCAAAATTAACAACATACAGTCAATGATAAATGGCTTGGGTGAATTTAATGAAAATTTATGCCTTGATTTCTGCCTATAGGTATATGTAAAACAACTGCCTTTGTGAGATTCATGGGTTAAAAAATAGAAATCTAAAATAAAAAAGGGGAGATACAGTTATATATTAAACCTTTTGTCAAATTTTTCAATTTAAATCTTAAAAATAATTATGGGAAAAGATTTGCATGTTCCCGCAGATCAAAATGCCACCAACTTAATTACTGAGAAAGAAAAGATACAGCTTTGCATTGTGGAGGATGTAAAAGAAATACCAGTAGAGAAGCTGGCCCATCTGAACCTTAAAAGGAAGAAAAGCCTCAAAATGCCTGAGCCACAGGCATCAAACATCTCTGCGGATCCTATTTGTAACAACTGTTTATAATGTGTCCTAATGAAGTTTACCTTCGAAGTGCTGCAAAGTTTTAATATGAGAGTCTTTCCTACCTCTCCTTTTCATAGAAAAAAGAAAAACATGATGGTAATGATCTCATTCTCTAATTGTATATTAGAGCCAAATGTTATAGAAGTAATTTCTTATAAAACAGGTATAACTACTTTCTTCAATTGACTGATAGGCATAAAAACTGTGAAAAGATAATCCTCTATTCAAAGCCAAATAGTAAAGTCTTTATAAGGTGTGTAATTAAGCAAAATATATTATTAGTACAGGGGAACTCTGATATCAGCAATGGGACATTCTGCCAAGGAGATGTTGGCTACGTGATCCAAGCCCCTAAAAGATAAAGGCTTTTTGCCTGTAAACTGGGATACCTGCTAGAAGAGTGGCAGTAAGGCCCTGCTGTCGAGGACCTGGTGTAAGCATGGGAAAGATGTATTGAGACCTCACTTGCAAGTGTACAGTTGGCCTCTGTAATGCCAGAGAGCATTACCAAAGGCCACCAAATCAATGAGGCAACTATTGGTCTCCTTGTGTCAAGAAAGACTCCTCCATCAGCATCAACTACACTTCACCTGCCAGGAGATACTGTGCAGCAGTGGCAGCCATATGCCTGTATATCCGAAATCTAACTGGCGATTAACTCTCTCCTTGGAGGAATAATTCATGGCTGATGCCACAAGCTTGTGTCCTCTAGTGGTTAGGAGATATTATAAGTCACAATAGGAACTTGCCATCTTTTACAGAAAAGCTACAGTTCATGGATTAGCATACCATCCAAATATCATCTGTGTCTATGCCCACAATGCAACTTACCATAATAATTAGTCTGTCTAAATGCCTGGATTTCTAATTGCTTCTTCTTCATTAGTAGGATTAAAAAGATATTCCTGGATAAACTGTCAAGCCATGAAAGGAAACAGCCTGAACTGATCAGAGTCCAAAATGATGTCTCTGGAGAAAGTAGACTGTTTTGCTTCTCTCCCACTTTTGCCCCTTTCCCAAAGCCCAGGGAAAAATTTGCAGAAGAGGAGGCTTGATAGAATGTAAGGGCTGCAGAGATTGGGGTAAATTGTGAGATTACAGCAATATAGACTGGACTCTTATTTGACCAACATGCTTGTACATGCAAGCCCCTCCAGCTGGACAATGGGGACATTAGGCTGTATAAGTTTGGGCAAAGCTGTTTGTAAATTGGTTTTACATGAAGGTTGCTTTTATTCATTACTTATTACTTATTATTACTTAATGGTTGGCTTGGGGGGCACAAATTGGTTTTAGTGTAAAAGATAAAAATCTTAGGGCTGGCCTTCCTCTACCCAGCACTCAAGATAGGTTTAAGCAATCATGTACTTAAGAACAGGTTCCTTTATAGATGTCAACCTCTCCCATGGGCTTGTCTGCCTCTCAAAAAATAAAAAAAGGGGGAGATGTATGAAGATCCAGTTTGAATTGGGGGCTAGTTCTCAGCTAGCATCCCTCAGGGCACTGCGTGGCCAAGAGTCTGACCCCGCCCCAAGGAGGAGTAAACAACATGGCCTAGCTGGGTGAGGCTGGGTGGGGTAACAGTGTGCAGTGGCACAGAGTTAGGGGGACTATGATGAGCCCTGGGAACCGACGTCATTCGGTTTATAAAAGCAGGATGTAGCAAGGGATACATTTTAATTTCCCAGTAACATCAAAAAAAGAAAACGTATTTTAAATAATTAATATGATTATATTTCAATTATGCAGGATGATAAAAGGCCATTTGAAAGTGATATTGTTAAATGCATGTTAATTCAAAATATGTATTATTTCATTTTTTGAGGAAAATTTGTGAGGAACATTGAGAAAAACAGAGTATAAGGAGTTTTAAATTTATTTATGGCATATAATTATGTATCATCTGAAGTTTCAGGCTGGAAAAATTGTAGGTATGTAAATTCTAATCATGAAATACATTCTACTTTTTCATATTTTTCTATGTTTGCCAACCCATATTTCATAATTCACAAAATGTTAACAAAGAATCAATCAGTGGAACCTGACTTTATTCTCTTAAACATAACAGATGACTGAATGATTTCTCTTTCTTTTTCTCAGCTACATGCAAAGCCTGTTGGGGAATTTAATCATTCTGCTCTTCAACCTGCTGGATCTTCTCCTCAAAAGGACAATGTATTTCTTTTTTTCACAATTTTTTAAAATTTTATTTTATATTATTCCAAAATATGCATATATATACTCCACACACAAGTCAAAATTAAAAATTCTGAAAATAAACTATAGGTTGATTCCTAAACACATTTAGAGATTCACATTTTAACAGTAAATTTGCATACAGGTATAAAGTCATGTAACTTTGCATTCTTTTTTTAGAATATGACTACATATCCTCCAACTATATATGGTAATTACAATGTGTGAGTATAAGTGGTAGGACAATTCTAGAGCCCATTTATAGATTTGCATTGTAATAGCACAGTTGCTTTCAGATACAATGAAATATAACAATAAAGTTGCTCAGTTTGACTGTCAACTGGGGATTTGGTGTTAACAACCACGAATGAGGGAAAACACTTGCCATTTTTTTTCTGGGACTGTGTTACTTCACTTAGTGTAATTGCTTCACGTTCCATCCATTTACCAGCAAAGCTCATGATGTCATCTTTCTTTACTACTGCATAGAACTCCATTGTGTAGGTATACCACATTTTTGTTATCCAGTCATCAGTTGGGGGGGGGCATTTGGGTTGGTTCCAGGACTTTGCTATTATGAAGAGAAACATAGTTGTGCATGTATCTTTGTGGTAGCATGCATCTTGTGGATATAAACCCAGGAGTTGTATGGCTGGGTCAGGTGGTAGGGTCATTTTGAGTTTTTTAAGGGTTCTCCACACTGCTTTCCACAGTGGTTGTACCAGTTTACATTCCCACTAGCAGTGGATGAGTGTGTACCCCTTTCCCTACAACCTCTCCAGCATTTGGTGTCTTTTGTTTTCTTGATCTTGGCTAGACTTACTGGAGAGAGATGATACATTAGTGTGGTCTTAATTTGCATTTCCTTAATTATTAATGGTGATGAACACTTTTTAAGGTGTTTCTCCGCCATCTTTACTTCCTTACTGGAGAAGTCTCTGTTCAGCTCTTTACTCCATCTTTTGAGTAGGTCATTTGTTTTCTTACTTCTTTGTTTTTTAAGTAGCTTATACATTCTGGATGGTAATGCTTTGTCTGATGTATCAGTAGTGAAGGTTTCCTCCCACTCTGTGGGTTTTCTCTTCACTTCCTTGATTGTTTCTTTAGCTGTACAAAAGCTTTTGAGTTTGATCAGTTCCCACTTGTCAGCTGTTGTTCTAATGTCCTGTGGAGCTGCTGTTTGATTTAGAAAGTATTCTCCTACACCTATGTCTTGTAGGTTGCTGCTGACTTTTTCTTCTATCACCTTCAGGGTTTCAGGTTTTAGGTTGAGATCTTTGATCCACTTGGAGTTTATTTTTCTGCAGGGTGAGAGGTGGGGGTTTACTTTTGTTCTTCTACAAATGGTGATCCAGTTTTGCCAACACCATTTGCTGAAGATGCTATCTTTCCTCCATTGAGCTTTTTAGGCCCCTTTGTCAAATATGAGGTGGCTGAAGTTATATGAGCTCAAGTTTGGATCTTCAATTTTGTTCCATTGGTCAATGGTTCTGTTTTTTTTTTTTTTTTTCCAGTACCAGGTTGTCTTTATGACTATAGCCATGTAATATAGCTTGAAGTCTGGTAATGTAATCCCCCCAGTATTGCACTTTTCACTCAGGGTTGCTTTAGCTATTCGGGTCTTTTGTTTTTCCATATGAATTTAAGCATTTTTTTCTAAGTCTGTGAAAAAAGCTCATGGGGATTTTGATTGGGATTGCATTGAATCTGTATATTAATTTGGGTAGAATGAACATTTTTACTATATTAATTTTTCCAATCCATGAGCATGGGAGGTCTTTCCATCTTTTGATTTCATTTTCAATCTCCTTCTTCAGGGTTTTAAAATTTTTGTTGTAGAGGTCCTTGGTGTCTTTGGTTAGGTTGATTCCTAGGTATTTTTTTTGTGGCTATTGTGATTGGGAAGGTCTCCTTATATTCCTTCTCCATTTGTTGGTGTAAAGGAAGGCTACTGAGTTTTCTAGGTTTATTTTGTATCCGGCCACGTTGCTGAAACTTTTGATCATTTCTAAGAGTTTTCTGGTGGAGTTTTTAGCATCCTTTAGGTAAACTATCATATCATCTGCAAAAAGGGATAGCTTCCTTCCTCTTTTCCAAATAGTACTCCTTTAATTTCACTTTCTTGCCTTATTGCCCTAGCATGCATTTCAAGCACTATATTGAAGAGGAGTGGCAATAGTGTGCAGCCTTGCAGTGTTCCTGCCTTTAAGGGGAATGCTTCCAACTTTTCTCCTTTTAGGATGATTTTGGATGTGTGTTTCTTGTATATGGCTTTAATTATATTGAGGAATTATCCCTCTAGTCCAGTTCCCTCTAAGACTTTAAGCATGAAGGGATGCTGGATTTTATTGAAAGCTTTTTCTCCATCAATTGAGATGGTTGTGTGGTTTTTGTCTTTATGATAATTTATGTGTTTTATGATATTTATTGATTTATGTATGTTGAACCATCCCTGCATCTCTGGTATGAATCCAACCTGGTCATGATGGATGATCTTTTTGATGTGGGTCTGTATGTGATTTTGTTGAGTATTTTGTTGAGAATTTTTGCATCTGTGTTCATCAATGATATGGGTCTATAATTTTCTTTCTTGTTTGTGTCTTTGCCTGGTTTTGGTATTAGATTGATGCTGTCTTCATAGAAGGAATT
The DNA here is from genome assembly GCA_009823505.1 of Rhizomys pruinosus. Classification (NCBI taxonomy): domain Eukaryota; kingdom Metazoa; phylum Chordata; class Mammalia; order Rodentia; family Spalacidae; genus Rhizomys; species Rhizomys pruinosus. Next base: position 2,929,499 of record VZQC01001698.1, on the reverse strand, counting down.
TGGGATAGTTCCCTCTGTCTGTATCCTTCTGAAAAGTTTGAGTAATAATGGTTGTAAGACCTCTTTAAATGTTTTATAGAATTCTTCTGTGAAACCATCTGGGCCTGGGCTTTATTTAGTTGGGAGGCTTTTTATTACATCTTCAATTTCCTCAAGTGTTATGGGTCTGTTTAAGATGTCAATCTCTTCTTGGCTAATCTCTCAATAATGAAGTTAAATATTAATGGTCTGAACTCCCCAATCAAAAGACATAGAATGGGAGAATGGATTAGGAAACAGAATCCATCTATATGCTGCCTCCAAGAAACCCATTTCACCCTCAAGGACAGACAGCACCTTAGAGTGAAATGATGGAAAAAAATATTCCAAGCAAATGGTACAAAAAGCAAGCAGGAGTGGCTATTCTAATATCAGACAAAATAGACCTCAGGGTAAAATTAATCAGAAAAGACAAAGAGGGCCATTATATCCTTATCAATAAAACAATTAACCAAGATCTCACAATCTTAAATATTTATCCACCAAACTCTGGTGCACCGAACTTTATAAACAAAATCCTTCAGGACCTCAAGTCACAGATTAATCCCAGTATGCTAATAGTGGGGGATTTCAATACCCCATTGAGCCACCCGGATAGGTCAACTGGACAAAAATAAACAGAGAGACATCAGAACTGAACAACACAATACACCAAATGGACCTCAAAGATATCTACAGAATATTCCATCCAAACACCAGAGAATATACTTTCTACTCAGCACCCCATGGAACATTCTCCAAAATTGACCACATACTGGGACACAAAAGACACCTCAACAAATACAAAAGGATTGAAATTATTCCATGCATTCTATCAGACCACAGTGCAATAAAGCTCAATATTAACACCAGGGTAAGCCCTACTAACTATAAGAACACATGGAGACTAAACAACACAATACTGAACAATGAGTGGGTCGGAGAAGAAATAAAGAATGAAATAAAAGCATTCCTGGAACTAAACAAAAATGACAATACAACACAACAAAACCTGTGGGATTACATTAAAGTCAGTCCTAAGAGGGAAATTTATAGCCCTAAGTGCCCACATTAAAGAAAAAGAAAACAGAAAGAGCACAAGTAAATGATCTAACACTGCACCTAAAAATATTGAAAGACAACAAATGAACCCTAAACCCACAGACAGGAAGAAATAACAAAAATCAGAGCAGAAATCAATGAAATAGAAACAAAGAAAATAATATAAAAAACCCAATGAATCCAAAAGCTGGTTCTTTGAAAAGATAAACAAAATAGACAGACCTCTAGCCCAGTTAACCAAAAGAAAGAAAGAGCAACTCCAAATCAATACCATTTGTGCTGAAAGGGGAAACATCACAACAGATAAAGAAAAGATCCAGACAATCATGTGAAAATACTTCAAAAACCTATACTCTACTAAATTTGAAAACCAAGGACAAATGGATGAATATCTGAAATCCTGGGATCTGCCAATGTATTTCTTTCTCTGAAATTTCTCTGCTTGCAAATCACATTCACAACATTGTGTATTCCCAGATTTTTGAAGACCATTTTTACTGTACAAAAAATTTTTTGCTTACAATAATTATGTACCTCAGTATTTTTTATAGATAAATTTCTGCTGGGAGTCATGAAGTTTTATCTCCTGGCTGCTGTGTCCAATGATCAAGGTTGCCATCTGCAAACCCCTGTATTACCAGATCATCATGAAAAGCAAAGTGTGGCACCACTTCTGCTCAGCTCCTGGGTGACCAGATTTTTGATCATCTCCCCCCTCACCCTCTCCCCCTGCCTTGGCCATGGGACTAAAGCTGGAATTCTGTGGTTTTAAAATAACTGATCATTTAATGTGTGAAACTTCTATCCTGAAGATCTCTTGCATTGATTCGTACATTAAACTCATATCATTAAGACAAAAATGACCTTACTTTTCCAGAGCAAAGAAGCAAAATTTTCTCTACCTTTTCTTCCTACATGATTGTGGCAGCTCCATATTTATGTACCCTATATTCTGCTTGTTCAGGAAAACACATTTCACTCTGCTACAGTAACTTTCTCCATTTCTTGTTTTAAAAATTTTGCTACATTTATTACTGTGTATGTCCTATCTGTGAAGAGTCCTATGTACTCTTCCATATGCATGTCACAGGGAAACTTGTGCAACATTTGTACCATGTGCATCCAAGGAATCAAACTCAGATCATTGTACTTGGCACCAAATGCTTTTACCAACAGAGCCATCTTCTGGCCCCTCCAACTCTACTTTGAAAGTGTTTATATTAGAATATATTAATGCTTACCACAATCCATTTCCATACACCACTAATTTGAATAAAATAAGCTCTGTAATAATAACTTGCTGTGCTACTTTGCTACTGAATTGATCCCAAGTGTATTTTACATCTATATAATTCTAGACATAGGAAACAGCTCAGTCTTTACCTGTAAGCAGGTTTAATTGTCTCTAAAGCACACAAACACATAAACCAAATATTGTTATGGAGTATGTAATTAGGAATCTTGGTGAAGGACATTGGGGACACAAACCTTACTCTATAGGCCACATTATTCATGAGAGGTCATTAGAATAGGTGGAGGTAGTGGGGGGAGGTGCAGAGAGGGGAGTGGATCTAACTGCTATCAAAATACATTGTATGAAAATTGCAAAAAATAAGATAATGTTCTGTAAAATATTATGGGACAGATGGATGGCTTTGTGGAACTTAATGGAAAAATCTTTCAGAATAACATAATAATGATGCTAAGATCAAAACTACACAAAAGGAGAGAAGACTGAGGTACAAGTACAAGCAAATTACCCAGGGGTGTTAAATAAATTTATGCTTTGGAGATTGAGTGTAATAGTTCTAGACGAGAACATTAAGATATTCATTTGGATTGGGGAGATAGCTACATAATAAAGGCATTTATTATACAGGCCTGATTGAGCTTTGTTTCTCAGAATTCATGTTGTCAATTCTGACTCCAGAGTTGTCCTCTGAGCTCTGCACATGCTGTGACAGCTATGCCACCCCCACCATTGCACACGCCCCCCCCACACACACAACACGACATCAATTGTTAAAAATCTTCATTCAGGTTTGGAAAAATCTTTACCAGACACCGTGGGCACAAACTTTTGATGTCCCAAGTTCTATATATACTATATAACTACATAGGAGAAACATAACCAATGTCTTTGTTCAGTAAATATAGACTATAGGGATTATGAACCACTCAGTAAAGAATAACACTGAGTCGGGGCTGGAGAGATAGCCTAGCGGTTAAGAGCACCGACGCTCTTGCAGAGGACCCGGGTTCGATCCCCAGCACCCACATGGCGGCTAAGAACCGTCTGTAACTCCAATTCCAGGAGAACTCCAGTTCCAGGGGAATCCGACACCCTCTTCTGACCTCCGCGGCATTGCACGACACGGGTGCACAAACTTGCATGCAGACAGTACATGTACATTCATACACATACAGAAATAAATAAAATTAATAAAATTAAAAAAAATTAAAAAAAAAAAAGAATAACACTGAGTCATCAGAAGAATCCAAGAATATGTTATAATATTTGATGTAATGTGGGTAGAGGAAAGAGTAAGCCTGGAGAGGTGGAAAGATCAAAACATGAAGGGATCTATTATACAGAATAATGTTTTTTTGTTTGTTTGTTTGTTTGTTTTTTACATTTTTTTATTTTGTTTTATTTATTTCTATATGTGTATCAATGTACTGTCTGCATGCAGGTCTGTGCACCCATGTCGTGCAATGCCGCAGAGGTCAGAAGAGGGTCTCGGATTCCCCTGGAGCTGGAGTTCTCCTGGAATTGGAGTTTCAGACGGCTCTCGGCCGCCATGTGGGTGCTGGGGATCAAACCCGGGTCCTCTGTAAGAGCGGTCGGCACTCTTAACCGCTAGGCCATCTCTCCAGCCCCCAGAATAATGTTTTAAGCTTAATTCTGTTATGCCAATTATTTCCAACTGTACTGTTTATAAGAATTCCTAGACAGCTTTAAGTATTTTTCTTTTAATTGGTGAATAATAACTGCACACAGATATTCAATAAATGCACACATTGTATAATAATCAAATAGAGGTATTTATTATATCTATGTCTTCTTACACTCCTATATTTTTACGCTCTAATAAAAGGTGCCTTGCAAAGTCTTGATATGATCCCAAAATAGCACTGACCTCCAGTCAGGAAGAAAAGGAGAGCACAATTAAAAACCTCTATGTGATTCCAAGTTATTGGCCCCATTTAGGTAAAACAGGAATCTGGCAGGAAAGGGGACCAAATGTGGTTCAGAGGTGCTGGTTACCTAGGTAGAACAGGAATTTAATGCAAATAACCAGTCTATGCAGGAGACTATGGAATTAAGATATAAACCTCTGAATTAAAACTTTTTGTGAAAGAAGTTGGGTGGCCATACTGGGGAAGAGGCCCTGAGTGGAGATGGAGGCCACTTGAATCCTAAAACCCAGCCTCCATAGCTGCAAGGAGATGTGGAGAAAATGTTTCCCCCCCAACCCAGATATAAATGATAAAGTGTTTACTTGGAAAAGATCATCCTAATCAAAATCCTTGATTATTGTGTTTTGGGTTCACCTAGTTTACCTGTAATTATGTCATGTAGTCTTCATATATTGTTTCTGTCAACACACAGGCCACTTCAGTTTTTATTTTCACATTTTTTTGGTCTTTTTGAGAAATGGTTTTCCTGTAGCCCCAGCTCTCCTGGCACTCACTCTGTAGACCATGCTGGCCTTGAACTCACAGAGATCTGCCTGCCTCTGTCTCCCAAGTTCTAGGATTAAAGGCGTGTACCACCTCGCCCAGCATTATTTTCACTTAAAAATATTTTATTGGAGTTTTGTGCATTTCATACAACATTTCTCAGTCCAATTTAGACTCATTCCCATTTCCATGCCACCCTCCCCACCTGAGTTCACACATTCTGGCATACATGTTTTGCTTTTTTTTCCCTAAGGCTTTTTAATTTTTTTAATTATTTTTAATGGAGAGGTATATTGTTTGGGGCAGCACTTTACTGTTTGAGTCAGTTCTTTGTCCCAGTCCTTTTGTTGTTGTTTTCTCCAATTTGTATTGCTCCAAAATATGCATCTATATTTATGTCACACATGTACCATAATTATGTCTAAAAATAAATTGTATGTTAATTCCAAATCATACTTAGGAATTCACATTTTCCTTTCTAATTTTATATTACTCTAAAATATGTATACATACCCTCCACACTTATACCAAAATTACAAAGTCTGGAAATAAGGGTTAGGTTAATTCTAGAACCCATTAAGGGATTCACATTATAAAAACACAGTTGCTTTCAGATAAAAAGAAATATAAAATCAACACTTCTCACTTTGCCTTACAACTAGGGATTTGGTGCTAGCATCCACAAATGAGGGATACCATTCATGAGTGGTTTTTCTGGGACTGTGATACTTCACTTAGCATAATAGCTTCTAGTCCCATCAATTTACCTGCAAACTTCATGATGTCATCTTTCTTTACCGCTGAATAGAATGCAATTGTGTAGATGTACCACATTTTTATCATCCACTTGTTGGTTGAGGGGCACTTGGGTTGCTTCCAGTTCTTCACTATTGTGAGGAGAGCTGCAATAAACATGGCTGTGCATGTATCTCTGCAGTAGGATGAGTCTTGTGAGTATATACCCAGGAGTGGTATGGCTGGGTCAGGTGGTAGGCTAATTCTGAGTCTTTTAAGGGTTCTCCACACTGGTTTCCACAGTGGTTGTATGAGTTTGCATTCCCACCAGCAGTGGATGAGTGTTCCTCGTTCCCCACAACCTCTCCAGCATTTGGTATCATTTGTTTTCTTGATCCTAGCCAGTCTTATCAGAGTGAGAGGATATCTTAAAGTGATTTCAATTTGCATTCCCTTAATTATTAGCAATGTTGAACACTTTTAAGATGTTTTTCAGCCATCTCTATTTCCTTACTTGTGAAGTCTCTGTTCAGCTCTTTGCTCCATCTTTTGAGTGAGTCATTTATTTTCTTCTTTGTTTTTTGAGTAGTTTATATATTCTGGAAGTTAATGCTCTGTCAGATGTATTAGCAGTGAAGGTTTCTTCCCACTATGTGGGCTTTCTTTTCACTTCTTAGATTGTTTATTTTGCTGTACAGAGATTTTGAGTTTAATGAGGTCCCATATGTCACTTATTTTCTGTGCAGCTTCAGTCGATTTTTTTCACTCTTTTATTGTGCACAAAATTACTAGTTTTATTTTTGTTTTATTTTGGTGTGTTCAGTTAAAATAGACATGTGCAGACTTATGGATATTTTGACAATGCATTCAAAGGCCTTATAAACGTGGGTAGTGCAAGCATTTTAAAATTTATTAAACAATTTCTCTGAGTCTATTACATGTTTTACAAACCATTTCATGTTCATTGTACAAAACAGTGTCTCAGCAGGTTGCTTAAGAATCTTATTGTTAGATACATTTCAGTTTTCAGTTTCCTTTCAAGATAGGTGTTTTATAATTGTCTCATTTTTATTTTGTTTGCTTTCCAAGTATTATTGTTTCAGCATCCAGTCTGGTTTGTGTTGCTTTAAGACCACTGAAGGCCTCAAAAACGGTTTGAGAAAACTGAACTCCAGCTGGTTTTAGGTTTAATTTAATGTATTAACTCATCTTCAGAATCAGGGATGAATTCTGTGATTAGACTTCCTGTCTCATCTTTTCTGGCCTGGTCTTGTCCTATGTGCTCTGTTTCCTGTAGCAGGACTCTGCACTTGAACTGATGTAGCTTATTTGGTTGGGGTTTGTGGGAAACTTTTCTTCCTGTGAGGCCCTGCTGGCTTGGATGTCTCAAAATTTTCTCCCCTGGAACAGCTCTTTCCTTCAACCCTCATACTTAAGTCTGCTTTGAACTGAATTTTGCAAGTGCTTCATAAAATTTTCATCAGCAATTATAGCTAGGTACCCTGGTTTGACTTGATTGAAGGTCTCTAAAACTTGGGACAGATCCCCAGGCTCCAGGAGACAGCCTCATAGCAGCTGTGCTTCTGTTTCTCTGGCCAGAGACCCATTTGAAATTCACTAGAATCATCCATACTCTGGCACCTGTGTCAGACACAATAGCACAGTAGCACATGGTTTCTCCTGAGGTACATTATAAAACCTGATCCACACTGTCTGTAACTCCAATTCCAGGAGAACTCCAGTTCCAGGGGAATCCGACACCCTCTTCTGACCTCCACGGCATTGGCATTGCACGACACGGGTGCACAGACCTGCATGCAGACAAAATAAAACTAAAAAAAATAAAACCTGATTCACAAAGCACCCTGAGCCAGTCTCTGGTCTCAAAGAGCAACCTGAGACAGAGAAAAATGTGTTCAGAATAACTGCCTTTAAATTTTATTGTATTTATTTTGTAAAAATTACTATATACTTTTATGCATACCTTGAACAACCTCTAGACATCTCTGAGAATAACTCACAATTATTCTCTACAGTGTGAAATCTTGGGCATTAGATGGTGTAGTAAATTTGTGTCTGTTTCCCTCCAACGTTTTTGCCCATCCCTTCTTCCTCACGAGAAGCAAAAGCCTGCCTTGATCCCAAGATGCTGTTGCATATCACCAGTCCCACCTCCTTGACATAAGGGAAATCATTCCCCATTTGCTTTTTTGGCACTGTGTTATGTCACTTAGCATATGGCTTCAAGCTTCATCCATTTGTCATCTTTCTTTACTGCTGCATAGAACTCCGTTGTGTAGATGTACCACATTTTTGTCATCCAGTCCTCAGTTGAGGGGCATTTGGGTTGGTCACAACTCTTTGCTACTGTGAAAAGAGCTGCAACAAACATAGATGTGCATGTATCTTTGTGGTAGTATGAATCTTGTGGGTATATACCCAGGAGTAGTATGGCTGGGTCAGGTGTTAGGCTCATTTCAGAAATCTTCCCACAGTGGTTGTATGAGTTGACATTCCCACCAGCAGTGGATGAGTGTTCCCATTTCCCCACAACCTCTCCAGCATTTGGGGTCTTTTGTTCTCTTCATCTTAGCCAATTCTATAGGAGTGAGATGATATCTTAGAGTGGTTTTAATTTGCATTTCCTTAATTATTAACTATGTTGAATGCTTTTTAAGCTGTTTCTCAGCCATCTTTACTTCCTCATTTGTGAAGTCTCTGTTCATCTCTTTACTGCATCTTTTGAGTGAGTCATTTGTTTTCTTCTTTGTTTTTTCAGTAGTTTATATAGTCTGGATGTTAATGCTCTGTCTGATGTATCACTGGTGAGAATTTCCTCCCACTCTGTGGGTTTTCTCTTCACTTCCTTGATCGTTTCTTTACCTGTACAGAAGCTTTTGAGTTTGATGAGGTCCCATTTGTCAATTGTTGACCTTATTCCCTGCACAGCCACTGTCTGATTTAGAGTCTTTTCCTGCACCTATGTCTTGTAGGTTGTTCCAAATTTTTCTTCTATCACCTTCAGGGTTTCAGGTTTCCCACTGAGATCTTTAATCCACTTGGAGTTGATTTTTGTACAGAGTGAGATGTAGGGGCTTAATTTTGTTCTTCTGCAAATGGTGATCCAGTTTTGCCAGCACCATTTGCTGAAAATGCTATCCTTCCTACATTGCGCTTTTTTTTTTTTTCTGCTTTGTCAAATATGGGGTGACTAAAATTGCATGAGCTCAAGTTTGGATCTTCAGTTTTGTTCCATTGGTCAATGGTCTGTTTCTGTGCCAGTACCAGGCTGTCTTTATGACTATAGTCCTGTAATCTAACTTGAAGTCTGGTAAAGTAATCCTGTATTGCACTTTTCACTCAGGGTTGCTTTAGCAATTCTGGGTATTTTGTTTTTCCATATGAATTTAAGGATTTTTTTTTTCTAAGTCTGTGAAGACATGCATAGGGATTTTGATTGGCATTGCATTGAATCTGTATATCAATTTGGGTAAAATAGACATTTTTACTCTATCAATTTTTCCAGCCCATGAGCATGAGAGATCTTTCCATATTTTGATGTCATTTTCAATCTCCTTCTTCAGGGATTTAAAATTTTGGTTGTATAGATCTTTGGTGTCTTTGGTTATGCTTGTTCCCAGGCCTTTTTTTTTGGCTATTGTGAGTGGGAAGGTCTTCTTATATTCTTTTTCCACTTGTTTATTGTTGGGGTAAAGAAATGCTACTGAATTTTCTAGGTTAATTTTGTATCCTGCCACTTTACTGATCATTTCTAGTAGTTTTCTGGTGGAATTTTTAGCATCCCTCACGTAAACTATCATATCATCTGCAAAAAGAGATAGTTTAATTTCCTCTTTTCTGATTCGTACTCCTTTAATTTCCTTCTCATTTCTGATTGCCCTATCAAGAGTTTCAAGGACTATGTTGAACAGGAGAGGTGATAGGGGGCAGCCTTGTCAGATTCCTGCCTTAAAAGGGAATGGTTCTAATTTTTCTCCATCTACGATGATGTTGGCTGTGGGTTTGTTGTATATAGGTTTGATTAGATTTAGGAATGATCCCTTCAGTCCAATTCCCTCTAGAACTTTAAACATGAAGGGATGCTATATCTTGTCAAAGGCTTTTTCTGCATCAATTGATTTTTTCTTTCAGTTTATTTATTTGTTTTATGTTATTTATTGATTTACATATGTTGAACCATCCCTGCATCTCTGGTATGAATCCAACTTGATCATGATGGATAATCTTTTGGATGTGGGTCTGTATGTGAATTGCCAGTATTTTGTTGAGAATTTTTGCATCTATATTAATTAATGAGATTGGTCTATAGTTGTCTTTTTTGGTTGTGTCTTTGCCTGGCTTTTGTATTAGAGTGATGCTGGCTTCATAGAAGGAGATTGGGATATTTCTCGCTGTTTGTATCCTTCTGAACAGTTTGAGTAGTAAAGGTTGTAAGAACTTTTTAAACGTTTTATAGAATTCTGCTGTGAAACCCTCTGGGCCTGGGCCTTTTTTAGTTGGGAGATTTGTTTATTAGGTCTTCAAATTCTTCAAATGTTACTGGTCTGTTTAAACTCTCAGCCTCTTCTTGGTTAAGCTTTGTTGGTTCCCAGGATTTCAGATATTCATCCATTTCTCTTAGGTTTTCAGACTTTGTAGAATATAAATTTTTGAATTGTTCTCATTTGATTGTCTGAATCTTTTCTTTATCTGTTGTGATGTTTCCCTTTTCACCACGAATACTGTTAATTTGGAGTTGTTCTTTCTTTCTTTTGGTTAATTTGGAGTTGTTCTTTCTTTTGGTTAACTAGGCTAGAAGTTTGTCTCTCTTCTTTATCCTTTCAAAGAATCAGCTTTTGGATTCATCGATTTTGTATTGTTTTCTTTGTTTCTATTTCTTTGATTTCTGCTCGCATTTTTGTTATTTCTTCCTGTCTGTTGGGCTTAGGGTCCATTTGTTGTTGTCTCTCAATTTTTTTTAGCTGTTCGCCATCCACCGTGGCCCCTTTCTTTACTGCTGCATAGAACTCCATTGGGTTGTGTAGATGTACCACATTTTTCTGCTAATCCACCGCCGTCGGTTTTGAGGGGCGATTTATGTTGGTTCACCAGCTCCTTGCTATTGTGAAGGAGCTGCAATAATATGGCCTGTTAGCATGTATCTCTGTGGTGGCGTAAAGTCTTGAGGGTACATGCCCAGGAGTGGTATGGCTGGGTCGGGTGGTAAGTTCATTCCAGTCTTCCAAGGTTTCTCCAAACTGCTTTCCATAAGGTGGTTGTCGAGTTTACATTCCCACCGGAGCAGTGGATAGTGTTCCCCTTTCCCCAACCCTCTCCAGCATTTGGTACATGTTGTTTTCTTGATCCTAGTAGTCTTTTTGAAGTAATTTTTTTTTTAATTTTTATTTATTTCTGTATGTGTATGAATGTACTGTCTGCATTCAAGTTTGTGCACCCGTGTCGTGCAATGCCATGGAGGTCCGAAGAGGGTGTTGGATTCCCCTGGAACTGGAGTTCTCCTGGAATTGGAGTTTCAGACGGTTCTCGGCCACCATGTGGGTACTGGGGATGGAACCTGGGTCCTCTGTAAGAGCGGTCGGGGCTCTTAACCACTAGGCCATCTCTCGAACCCCTGTTTGTTTGTTTGTTTTAATGTGGGCACTTAGCTATATAAATTTCCCTCTTAGGACTGCTTTTAAAGTATCCCACAGGTTTTGTTGTGTTGTATTCCCTTTTTTATTTAGATCCATGAATACTTTTATTTCATTCTTTATTTCTTCCCTGACCCATTCATTATTCAGGACTGTGTTGTTAAGTCTTCATGTGTTCTTGTAGCTAGTCAGGTTTATTCTGGTGTTAATACTGAGCTTTATTGCACTGTCGTTATTTCAATCCTTTATTGCACATGAGATTATTTCAATCCATTTACATTTCTTGAGGTTTCTTTTATTTTCCAGTATGTGGTCTATTTTGGAGTATGTTCCATGGTGCTGAGTAAATAGTATATTCTCTGGTGTTTGGATGAAATAGTCAGTAGACGTCTGTGAGATCCTTTTGTTGTATTGTATTGTTCAGTTCCAATGTCTCTCGTTTATCTTTTGTCCAGTTGATCTATCCAAGGGGCTAAGGGAGATATTGAAGTCCCCCACTATTAGTGTGTTGGGAATAATCTGTGTCTTGAGGATCCACAGAATTGTGTTTATATAATTCAGTGCACCTGAGTGTAGTGCATATTTAGGATTGTGATGTCTTCCTGCATAATTGTTCCTCTGATAACGATGTATTGGCCCTCTTTGTCTCTTCTGATTGACTTTACTCTGAAGTCTATTTTGTCTGATATTAAAATGGCAATTCCTGGGCTAGAGAGATGGCCTAGCAGTTAAGAGCGCCAACCGCTCTTGCAGAGGACCCGGGTTCGATCCCCAGCACCCACATGGCAGCTGAGAACCGTCTGAAACTCCAATTCCAGGAGAATTCCAGTTCCAGGGGAATCCGAGACCCTCTTCTGACCTCCGCAGCATTGCACGACACAGGTGCACAAACTTGCATGCAGACAATACATTCATACACATACAGAAATAAATAAAATTAATAAAAATTTTTTTTAAATGGCAACTCCTGCTTGCTTTTTGGTACCATTTACTTGGAATATTTCCAGCCTCTCACTTTGAGTTGGTGTCTATCCTTGAGGGTGAGATGGGTTTCTTGTAGACCACATATAGATTGATTTTGATTCCTAATCCACTCTCCAAGCCTATGTCTTTTCATTGGGGAATTTAGCCCATTGATATTGAAGGTCATTATTGAAAGATGTGTATTGCTTCCTTTCAACTTACTCTTCATTTGCATTTTTGGTCTAGGTTTGTATTTACACTGTTATGCTTGTATTAGTTTCCCTCTTTAGTTGGTTGGGGATAGTTGTCCTTTCCTCTGTTCTTTGGATTGCTTCGAGTATTTTCTGAAGTGTTGGGTTGTTGTTTTTTTTTACATGTATTCTTTCATCTTGTTTGTGTCATGAAAGATTTTTCTTTCTCCTTCAATGATAATTGACATTTTTGCTGGGTAGAGTAATCTGGGTTGGCATCTAAAGTTAGCACTGGGAATACTTTGGTTCTCATTCTTCTGGCTTTCATAGTTTTCACTGACAAGTCAGCTGTAATTAGGATGGGTTTCCCCTTGTATGTAATTTGTTGTTTTTCTCTGGTGGCTTTCAGTATTTTGTCTTTGTTTTGAGCATCTAGTGTTTTAACTATGATATACCTTGGGGAGTTTCTTCTCTGGTCTTGTCTATTTGGTGTTCTATGTGCTTCTTGTATTTGTATAGGTTTGTCTTTTTTCTGTTTTGGAAATTTTTTTTCTATTATCCTGTTGAATATCTGGTCGATACCATTGTCTTGGGATTCATCTTCCTCTATCCCATCTCTATAATGCAGAGATTTGATCTTTTCATAGTATCCCACATTTCCTAGTTATTCCACTCTTGTGTTTTTAAATTTTTTTCATGGTCTTCACTTGAGCATTTTAGAAGTTCCATGTTGTCCTACAGGTCTGATATTCTGTTTCTGCTTTATCCATTTGGCTTCTGAGGCTTTCTCCCATCTTTTCCCATTGATTAGAAGAATGTTCCCTTTCCTTGTTCATTTATTCCTGTGATTTCTTTAGTATTTCAATTTCCTTTTGGAGCTTGTCATTCTCAATCTGTATCTCCTTGCTGGCATCCTTCTTTTTTCATCTCAGCCTGGGGTCTTTTCAGTGTTTCCACTTCCTTCTAGAGTTTGTGTTTCTTTCCCTCTAATCCTTTTCAGACATAGTGTTTACCTTTCTCTTGTTCTTTTCGGAATCAGTGTTTCTCTTCCTCTAGTTCTTTATGGAGTTTGTGTTTCTCTTCATCTAGTTCTATTTGGAGTCTGTCATTCTCTCCCTCTAGTTCTCTCCAGTGTTTATTATTCTTTCTTCTAAGTCTTTCCTGAGTTTTTCATTTTTGCCCCTTATTTCTCTGATTTGTTTTTCATATTCTTTGATTTTGTGGAATATATCTACAATTGTTCTTCTACGGTCTGTATCTTGGTTTCCTTCCAGGGAGATCTTGTTGTAGAAATCTTCTGTAGGTTTGGTAGAGTTCGGTGTGGATTTATTATGAGCTTTTCCCATGTTGTTTTTTCCCATCTTGTTTTTTCATTGTGTCCATGGCATGTGGATTTGGTGTTTGTTTGTTTGTTTCTTTGTGTTTTTGGATTCTGGTGCCTCAACCTTGGCTTCACAGACTAGATTCACTAAAAGTACACTTGCTAGATAGTCTGCACCACTGCACCACCAGCTTCAGCATGGGGGAGTGGTGTTGCTCCTGTGACCTGTGCACTGGTACCCTGTTGATCTGCTGTGTCTCTGTGACTCTGTCTAGATGCACTCATGCCTTGGTGCTTTCTGGAATACAAGCTTGTTGGAATGTTTTGGGGGTGGGTGGTGGATCCCCAAGTGTCAAAGCAGTTCCGCTTTACCAGCACCACACTGAGTCCAGGCAGGTGCTGTCTGGAACCCAAGCTTGGAGGTTCCAGGTGCGGGTGGTGGGTCCCCAAGGGTCAAAGAAATTCTGCCTTGCCTTACTGGCACCACACTGAGTCCAGGCTGGTGCTCTCTGGAACCCAAGCTGGAAGATTTCAGGGGCGCATGGCAGGCCCCCAAGGGTCAAAGCAGTTCCACCTTGCCTTATTGGCATATACTGAGTCCAGGTTGGCACTCTCTAGAACTCTAGCTGCAAGGTTCTGGGGGTGGTTTGCAGGCCCCCAAGGGTCAAAGCAGCTCCTCTTTGCCTTATGGGCACCACACTGAGTCCAAGCCAGTTCTCTCTGGGAACCAAGCTGGGAGGTTCCAGGGGTAGGGGGCCCCAAAGGGTCAAAGCAGTTCCAACTTACCAGCACCACACTGATTCCAGGCCACCGCTCTTTAGAAACCAAGCTGGGAGGTTCTAAGGGTGGCTGGCAGACCCTCAATAGTCAAAGCAGTTCTGCCTTGCCTTACCAGCACAGCACTGAGCAAAACTATTTTCTTCTACTTCCTTTATGCTTTTGGTATTGTCAGTCTTTAAAAGGTTTTAATAAAATTAAATTAAAAATTAAAAATGTTTTTAATAATGAATTGGATTTTCCCTGCATTATTATGACTAAATGCTTCTTGTCATTCCTTTCTCTATCTTGTCAATTAATGGAATTGTCTCTAATTAAAACCCTTTAAACATTAGCTTGTTTTAATCATACTGTAACTGTTTATAATATATATAATTCTGTTTTCCATTACTTGTTCACGTTGAAACCCAGTTAAGAATATTTACCATATTAGAAAGTAAATGACATACCTGAAAATGTTTTCTTCAAGAGAAAGCCCTCATCTTTAACAGCAGTGTATGTGGCCCTGTTCAGTACACCCACTACTTAGATGAACTGTGTATGTTGGGCTATGTGTGTGTGTGTGTGTGTGTGTGTTAAAATACTGTTGGCTTTTAAGAATTTCTTTTATGAACACATGAAATATTAAAGACCAATCAGACCATTAATGGACATTTAGTGCAGCTTTTATAATGAAAATAGTACTATAAGTCCCAAACTAATGTAGTCGCCGAAATTAATTATTTTCAATATATTGATAATATAATTATTAATAGAAAATGTGCTCCATAGCTGGAGACTCTCAGTACTATGTAAATCATTAAAGCTTTTAAATGTAATTATTTTGACCATTTTAAATTTTAGAGTATCATTTTATACTGATTATAATTTTTTTCTTTTATTTATTTAATTATTTATTTTATCAAATCTAGACCCGTGCCCCCCCATTCCCCCACCCCACTAGAGCTCATGCATTCTGCCAAACATGCTTTTCATCTCTTTCTCAATCTTTCTCAATATTCTCCATGTGGAAGTTAACTGTTTTGAGCAGAAATTCACTGTTTAAGTCAGTTCTTCGATGCAGTCCTTTCTGTTGTTGTTGGTGGTGGTGGTGGTGTTGTTGTTTCCAATATGCATCACTCCCAACTGCTTTGGACAAAAGCTCAAGGGGCCTTGCACAAGAAATACTTACAACTAGGTAATTGGCACTAGGATCCAAAGATGAGAGATACAATTCGTCATTTTTTTTTCCCCTGGGACTGTGTTACTTCACTCAGCATGATGCCCTCTAGCTCCAGCCATTTTCCTGCAAAGCTCATCATGTCGTCTTTCTTTACTGCTGCATAGAACTCCATTGTGTAGATGTACCACAACTATCCACTCATCAGTTGAGGGGATTTGGTTTTGTTCCAGCTCCTTGCTATTGTGAAGAGAGCTGAAATAAACATGGCCGTGCATGCAACTTTGCAGTGGGGTGAATCTTGAGGGTACATGCCTAGGAGTGGTGTGGCTGGGTCAGGTGGCAAGTTCATTCCAAGTCTTCCAAGGGTTCTCTACACTGCTTTCCATAGTGTCTGTACCAGTTTATATTCCCACCAGCAGTGGACGAGTGTTCCCCTTTCCCAACAACCTCTCCAGCACTTGGTATCATTTGTTTTCTTGATCCTAGCCAGTCTTATTGGAGTAAGATGATATCTTAAAGTGGTTTTGATTTGCATTTCCTTAATGATTAGTGATGTTGAACACTTCTTAAGGTGTTTCTCAGCCATCTCTAATTCCTGACTTGTGAAGTCTCTGTTCAGCTCTTTGCTCCATCTATTGAGTAGGTCATTTGTTTTTCTTTCTTCTTGTTTTTGATGTTTATGTTCTGGAACATGGCTTTGTCAGATGTTTCTGTGTGAAGGTTAACTCCCACTCTGTGGGATTTCTCTTCACTTCCTTGATTGTTTCTTTTGATATACAGACCTTTTGAGTTTAATAGGTTCCCATTGTCAATTGTCGACTTAATTCTAGCGCAGCTGCTGTCTGATTATGGAATTATGCCTATGTCTTGTAAGTCTGCTGCCAACTTTTATTTTCTATCACCTTCAGATTTTGGAGTTCTCACGTTGAAGTCTTTAACCATCTAGTTTTTTTGTTACGGGTGTGAGAGTTAGGGGTTAATTTCAATTCTTCTCAATGTTGATCCAGTTTTGCCATACCACTTGCTGAAGATGCTTTCTTTTCGCCATTGTGGCTTCTTGGCCCACTTGTCAAATATACAGGTGGCTGAAATTGTGATGTGCTCCGATTTGGATCTTTGGTTTTGAACCATTGGTCAACAGGTCTGCAGGTCTGTTTTTGTGCCAACCAGGCTGACATTTCTGATGACTATAGCCTAGCAGAAGTCTTGCAGTGTGTCTGTTATAGAGTTCCCCCCTGTATTATTCTTTTTGATCAGGTTTGCTTTGCTTTCGGGGTCTTTTGCATTTTCCAAATGAATTTAAGGACTTTTTTTTCCAAGCCTGTGAAGAACTCTTGGGATTTTGATTGGATTTGGCATTAAATCTATACAAGAGTTTTGGTTGTAGAAGGACATTTTTTTACAATGTTAATTTTTCCCAATTCATGAGCATGGGAGGAGGTTTTTTCCATCGTTCTTGAGTAATTCTTCCCTCAGTTTTCTTTCTTTATAAACGTTTTAAAACTTTTTTGTTGTAGAGATCTTTGTACTCTTTGGTTAGGTTTGTTCCTAGGCTATTTTTATTTGTTTTGAAGCTATGTTCGTGAGTGGGAAGTTCTCTTTGAATTCTTCTCTCTTTTGCTCCAGTTGCCTTGCTTGTTGGTGTAAAGAGAAAAGCCATTGATTTTTTAGGTTAATTTTGTATCCTGCCACTTTTGCTGAAGCTGTTAATCATTTCTACAGTTTTCTGGTGGAGTTTCAGCATCCCTTAAGTAAACAATCATATCATCAGCAAATAGGGATAGTTTGACTTCCTCTTTTCCAATTAGTACTCCTTTAATATCCTTTTCTTGCCTTATTGCTCTAGCAAGTGTTTCAAGCACTATATTGAAGAGGAGTGGTGACAGGGGGCAGCCTTGCCGAGTTCCTACCTTTAAAGGGAATGTTTCTGTCATTTCCCCATTTAGGATGATATTGGCTGTGGGTTTCCTGTATATGGCTTTGATTACATTGAGGAATGATCCCTCCAATCCAATTCCTTCTAGGACTTTAAGCATGAAGGGATGCTGGATTTTGTCAAAGGCTTTTTCAGCATCAATTGAGATGATGGTGTGGTTTTTGTCTTTCATTCCGTTTATGTGTGTGATGATGTTTATTGATTTTTGTATGTTGAACCATCCCTGCATCTCTGGCATGAATCCAACTTGGTCATGATGGATGACCTTCTTGATGTGGGTCTGTATGCAATTTGCCAGTATCCTGTTTAGAATTTTGGCATCTGTGTTCATTAGGGATATGGATCTATAATTCTCTTTTTAGTTGTATCTTTGTCTGGTTTTGGTAATAGAGTGAAGCTGGCTTCATAGAAGGAATTTGGGTGAATTCCCTCTCATTGTATACTTCTAAACAGTTTCAGTAATAATTGTTGTAGGTCATTTTGAAATTTTTATAGAATTCTGCCATGAAACCGTCTGGGCCTGGGCTATTTTTAGTTGGGAGATTTCTTATTACATCTTGAATTTCTTCATGTATTATGGGTCTGTTTAAGCTGTCGATCTCTTCTTGGTTGAGCTTTGGTGATTCCCAGGATTTCAGATATTCATCCATTTCTTCGAGGTTTTCAAACTTGGTAGAGTATAGGTTCTTGAAGTATTCCCATATGATTTTCTGGATCTTTTCCTTGTCTGTTGTGATATTTCCCTTTTCATTATGGATTGTATTGATTTGGAGATGTTCCTTCTTTCTTTTGGTTAACTGGTCTAGAGGTCTGTATATCTTGTTTATTGTTTCAAAGAACCAACTTTTGGATTCACTGATTTTTTTGTATTGTTTACTTTGTTTCTATTTCATTGATTTCTGCTCTGATTTTTGTTATTTCTTCCTGCTGTTGCATTTAGGATTTATCTGTTTTTGCCTCTCAAGTGCTTTTAGCTGTAGTGTTAGATTTTCACTTGTGCTCTTTCTGTTTTTCTAAGGTAGGCACCCCGGGCTATAAATCTCCTTCTTAGGACTGCTTTTAAGGTATCCCATAGGTTTGTTGTGTTGCATTGTCATTTTCATTCAGTTCCAAGAATTCTTTTATTTCTTTCTTTATCTCTTCCTTGACCCATTCATTATTCAAGAGTGTGTTGTTTAGTCTTCATGTGTTCTTATAGGCAGAAGGGCTTATCCTAGTGTTGATGTTGAGCTTTATTGCACTGTGGTCTGACAGAATGCATGAAATTATTTCAATCTTTTTGTATTTGTGGAGGTTTCTTCTGTGTCCCAGTATGTGGTCAATTTTGGAGAATGTTCCATTGGGTGCTGAGTAGAAAGTGTATTTTCTGGTATTAGGGTGGAATATTTGGTAGAAGTCTATGAAGTCCATTTGGTATATCATATCATTCAGATAAGATGTCTCTCTGTTTATTCTTTGTATTGTTGACCTATCCAAAGGACTCAGTGGGGTAATGACGTCCCCTACTATGAGTGTACTAGGGTTAGTTTGTGACTTGTGGTCCTGGAGAATTGTCTTTATAGTTTGATGCACCAGAGTTTGGGGCATATATATTCATAATTGTGAAATCTACTTGGTGAATTGTTCCTTTGATAAAAATGTAATGGCCTTCTTTGTCTCTTCTGATTTCTTTTACTTTGAAGTCTATTTTGTCTGATATTAAAATAGCAACACCTGCTTTATTTTCGGTACCATTGCTTGGAATATTTTTTCCATCCTTTCACTTTAAGGTGGTGCCTGTCCTTGAAGGTAAGATGTGTTTCTTGTAGACAGCATATCGAAGGATTCTGTTTCCTAATCCAATCTCCCAGTCTATGTCTTTTGATTTGGGAATTTAGTCCATTAATACTTAAGGTTGATAGGTTTGTGTTGCTTCCTTTTGCCTTATTATCCATTTGCGGTTTTGTTTTAGGTTTCTACTTCTGCAGTTATGCTTTTATTGATTTCTCTTTCTAGGTGCCTGGGGATGGTTGCTCCTTTCTTTTGTTCTTTGAATTGCTTCAAGTATTCTCTGAAGGGTTCATTTTCCAGACATGTATTCTTTCAACTTGTTTATGTCATGGAAGGTTTTTCTCTCTCCTTCAATTATAATCAACATTTTTGCTGGGCATGGCATCTATTGTCCTTTAACACTGGGAATGCTTTGCTCAACATTCTTCTTGCTTTCATAGTTTGCATTGAGAAGTCAGTTGTAATTCTGATAGATTTCCCCTTATAGGTCACTTGTTGTTATTCTCTTGTGGCTTTAAGGATTTTGTCTTTGTTTTGGGTGTCTAACATTTTTTTAATTTAATTTTTATTGATGGTTTGTGCATTTCGTACATCATTTTCCAATTCAGATCAGGCATATTTCCCTTTCCCTTCCCCCCACCCCCACCCCATCCCAGATCATGTATTCTGCCATAACTGTCCTGCATCTTTCAGGTTTTAACTATGATGTGGTGTGTGGAGAATTTCTTTTCTGATCTTGTCTGTTTGGAGTTCTATGTGCTTCTTGTATTTGTATTGGTTTGTCTTTTTTTAGTTTGGGGAAGTTTTCATCTATTATTCTGTTGAAGATCTGATCAATACCATTCTCTTGGGATTCTTCTCCTTCCTCTACTCCTATGATGTGGAGGTTTGATCTTTTCATAGTGTCCCACAGTTCCTGGTTTTTCCACTTTTGTGTATTTTTAAATTTTTCATAATCTTTCCTTGAGGTTTTTAGTTATTCTGTGTTCCAGGTCTGAAATTCTTTGTTCTGCTTCCTCCATTCTGCTCCTGAGGCTTTTTCCATTCCTTTCCCCTTGATTGGATGAGTGTTTGATTTTCTTTTTCATTTCCTTTTCTGATTTCTTTAGTATTTCTACTTCTTTTTGGAGCTTCTCAATCTCTTCCTGTAGCTGTTTGCTTCACTGGTTGGTTTCCTTAACTTTTTCAGCATGGGATCTTTTCAGTGTTTCCAGTTCCTTCTGGAGTTTGTCATTCTCTCTCTCTAGATCCTTCTTGAGTTCTTCATTCTCTTTTCTTAGTTCTTTGATTTGCTCTTTACAATCTTGTAGTTCTTTAATATGTTCCCAATTGTGTTTCTGATGTCTCTGTCCTGGGCCACCTCCACTGCAGGAATCTTCCATAGGGTTGGTAGAGCTTGATGTGGGATTATCCTGCCCCTTTCCTGTGTTGTCTCTTCTTCGTGTTCCTGGAATATGAGTTTCTCCTTGCCTATATTCCAATGTAGGTCCTAAATGCCTCTTCACTCTGCTGAAGGCTTGCTTTGCTTGCCTCCTTCAGATGCCTTTGTAATCCCAGTTGGCGGGGGGGGGTTGTCTGTGGGCATGCTCTTTAGCCTGCACTCGAGCACCTGCGCTTGCCTCAGCTGGTCTTGGGAGATCTCAGATCTCAAGACTCACACAACCCTACCTTTTATACCAGCTGGGAGGATAACTCTGCCCCCACAGCCACAAAAACCAATTAAGCCAAGGACAACTGGATTAATGGATTAACTATATTAAGTCAATCAACAATCATCCTTGCTGAAGCACCCAGCTGCTGCCTACCTACCTGCGGTTGCCTCAGCTGGTCTCAGGAGATCTCCACTGATTACAATTTTTATCAAGGTATTGAGGCTTTGTTTTTTATGATACTAATTTCTCATAACATTGTATTTAACCACAGTATTTCATGGGACTGTTGTGAATGTGTAGACTTAGGTGTGATAATAAGGGAACAATTACTAAAAATGAATAATAATTTACTTTATGTCAAACTGACTTATAAGTAAGTTCTCATGTAAACTACAATTGTTAAATTACAATGTTGTTCCTATTACTTAAGAACATAAATTAATTTTAAGAAATGATTACTTCTCCTCCAGGGTATAATTTATCTCTGCACTTAGATATGTTTTTTATAAAATTAACATTTTACTACTAGGGGTTCTTTAGAGTCAACAAACATATTTATTGAGTTACGTATCTTTGCCAAGCCTATGTAAAATATCTCTAAACATTTAAAAGGGAACTGATTTTAAACTTGGTTCATGCCTTACAAGGACATCTCAAAGTTTATACATTATTATACTATATTTTAGGTAACCATTCATCTATCTATCTATCTATCAGATTAAATATTAATTACTTAGTAAATCTTCAAAACAAATAATATATTTGTTTGTGACTGTTATGTCTCATGGTATTAAAAAGAGGATAAAGTTTTAAAGATTGTTAGAATGTACAATAGAGATATTTTAATAAAAGATATAAATAAATAGATAGATACATAGATAAATAGATACATAGGTAGATACATAAATACATAGATAGATATAAAATTAGCATGGCTAAATATTTACAGAATAGAAGAAATAATAAAAAAACTTTAAGCAAGTTTATAGAAAGTCTGAGCATAAGACTGCTTTTGGTTTGTAGTATAAAAGTCTTCATAAAAGACATAAAAACTTGTTTTAAACCTTTTTTTGTGAGATATTCCTAATTAACCTGAGATGTTAAATCTCTTTCATTAAATGTTTATTATAGAATTTGGTGGGTTTTATTTTCAAGCATTATCTATTTATTAAACTATAATTAAACGTACCAGACCAGTGAAACTAACCTTCTTGGATAGTTAATAATCATACTTAACTGCCCACAATAATCCACTAAAAGGGACTTAAGAGATTTTTGTTCCTTGCCCTCCAAGGTCAACTAAATCCCAGGGAACTATGGTACATCTCTCAAAATCTCCAATAGCTGTGATGAGTCACCTGTCCTCTTGTTCAGAGAGGCCATGGAGACCCCACCAGAATTAATCAAAACAGGGTCCAGCATACTAATAGGAGATTCAGTACAGAGGAAATGTCTCCTCCATGTTTCCAAGTGAAGCCATGGTCAATCAGATCCTCCTGACTTATCCTCATGTACATGGAACTTGTAAAAGAAAAGCCAAAGGAGCCAAGGGCTCTATCCAAAACGTGAATGACCCATGAGGATCAGATCCTCAAAGGACTCTGAGAAAAATAATATTTGGTTAATTTGAGCCAACCGAATGGGCTTAAACACCCCAAAGGAAAGTATAACCAAGGAGTAAATTGATCAGTATATTTCTTTTAAAGCCCAATAAATTGTGCTTCACAAACATTAGACTTAAAAGAAAAAAAAAAAAAAAAAAAGACCCAAAAAAGGGAAAAAAAGTTCATGATGAGTAACTGTTTAAAAACCTCACTAAGATTTTTCTTCATATAAATACTACTCAAGTATAAAATTTTATCTCTTGGCCTAATTAAATACTGTAGTGCCACCTGCAGACAAAAAGCACAAATCCAATCTTGCAATCAAAATTAAATGATGGCTAAATTTCTTCTCTCTCTCTCTGTCCAGAAGCCATTTAAGAGGGAATTCACACTGTGGCTCTAGGTACTCTAAAACCTATCAAAATGCCCGAAAAGCATATCTTGATTCCAGCCATCAAGGCTAAATGAGAAATGTGGAGAAACCCAATAAATATATGCTTTTGGAAGCTGTCCTCAAGTAATTCTAATGAACTTTAAATTAGACATTGAAGATTCTCCCTGTTCTGGTGTCTCCTGGTTCCCTGCGTAGAGCATGTACCTAATGGACTTTTACCTTTACTTCTTCACGTGTGCCAGTCAAGGACTTTATTTTCTCTGTGGCACTTCTTTGGGGACTAGCTCCACTAACAGGAATAATAGGACCAATATTCATGGCTCTATTAGCATTCCTGTTAAGATCTTAGATAATGAACTTACTAACTTTATAAAAAAAACAAAAAAAAAAAAACAAGTAAAGACCATCAGATTCTGGGTGATTCATCAATAATATCCCAAAGTTCCTTTTTTTTTTTTTTTAATTTTTGAATTTTTTATTACTGTGAACCCAAGAGCCACTGATAACTAGAACAGACAGAGGAAGCAGCAGTTTAAAGATTGTTAAGTCTGAATACAAGCTTAAAAACAACCCAGACAGGGATATTTGTTAAGAAATCTCCTTGTGACCTGGGTATATGACACAAAGCCACAGGTTTGCAAATTTACACAGGGATCAAGGAAAACACAGTGACTTCAGTGTGAGCCAAAGGGTAACTTCATGCTGTGGTGGCAAATCAGGGGTGGCAGGATCAGGAACCTGATGGTCACAAGCATTTGTGCACCAGCTTGGACTGGTCAGCTCCACCTCTGCTATGAGGTCTTTTCTGGGTGCTCCTGGGGTAAAGGGCAGTGACCTGGTGCTCTGGAGGAAGTAAAGGGGCAGCTATGGAGCTCTAGCATCCCACATTCCTGAACTACAACCAAAACAGAGGGCCAGTCCTTGCCGCCGGTGTTACTGCAGCACCGGCTGAAGTGTGGGCCCCTGTCCAGGGACATGCAGGGGGAATTTGCAGTGGCTGGCTCCCTGACTGAGGTGTCAGTACAGGTGTTTGGACAGCTCATGAGGCCAGCACGTGTAGTGAAGAGGAATGACCTCCCTTAAGAACTCTCACAAAAAATAGTAAATCTCAAGGTAACAAAATAATTGAATTCACAAGTGCATCTGGAGCTTTGACCCAGTGTTATCTACATCTCATTAACAGAAATTACATCACCCATTATGTATTTCTTGGAGCTGAAATTTTTATTAATAGTAATCCAGGTAAAGGACAAATATATTTTCCATATTGTTAAGAAATATACCATTTTTGCTGTTTTTGATGTTAACTTTCCCAGGAAATTTCTCTTGTGCCCATTTAATTTTATAAGAATGTCCTCTTAAATAAAGATAAGGGATTATGTTGATGAAGAGGGAATATGGTAGAAATACAAAGTGTCAGAGCTCTTGCAATAAAATAGTAATAATACCTTTAAGATAGTTGCTAAGAACTTTGGCGCAGCAAGGGCCTGGAGATAAGCAACAGTAATGGGGCGGGTGGTAAACAGGAACTTTCCCCATCCCCTGCAGTTACGCAGGTCTGAAGTCTGTTTTCCAAAACTACTACAGGAATGCAGATTCCTGTAACCTTTGCTGCCATACCAGTGATTTATGTGGTATTTGCCTTTTGCTTAGATTCCTCACATTTGCGTATAAAAGCTTCCAAGAACTTGGTCTGGTGCTGACTCCTTTACAGAATGATCTATGTATCGGTTCCACTAGTGTGAAATTAAACTCCCTGTCCTCAGCTGACTTTAGCAGTAAAAAAAAAATCTCAGGATTTTTCTGTAACATTATTAGTTTAAAATACTTAATTAAAAAAATTTTGTAATGTGCACGATTGTATTGCCTGCATGTGTGTAAGTGCACCTGTGTCATGTAGTACCTGTGGAGGTTGAAAGAGGGTGCTGGATCCACTGGAAATGGAGTTACAGATAGTTGTTTGCTGGACTCAAACCCAGGTCTTTGCAAGAGCAGTCAGTGCTCTTAACCACTGAGCCCTCTCTCCAACCTCATTGTCTTCTTGCCTTTTTTTTTTCTATAGCTCGTTTATGTAGTGACTTCAGTACTAGGGTCTTACTGTGACTTTTTAGTGGGTAACAAAGAGCAGAAGTAATGGTCAGTATTATTTAAGGTTCTATGGGATCTCTATTTGACAGTTTTGAAGAGTCCATTCCTGACATTGACCTTTTATTTACAAGTCTGTGATGTCTATCGGGAACAATTATAAGCCAACTCCTTTTAATCTATTTTCATATTGTATATGTATATATTTTAATTAGCTTCTAATATGGTCTGTTTTCATGTGGCTTTTTCTTTTTTTCTTTTTTTAACTTATTAATTTTTATTGAGTGCATTTCATACAACATTTCTTAATCAAATTTAGACTCATTCCCCAATCCATGCCCACCCCTCATGCCCTCTGCCCCCCACCAGAGATCATGGACTCTGTCATACATGTTAAGTCCTGTCTTGCATCTTTTTCTCAGTCTTTTATAAGCTTTTCGATGCACAAGTTTACTGTTTTGGTCAGTTCTTTAAATAGGTTTTTCTCCCTCTTTATTTGTTCCCTTTGATTTTATATTATTCCAAAATGTGCATATATACACTCCACACATGAATTAAAATTACAAAATCTGAAAATAAACTATAGGTTAATTCCAAAGCATATTCAGAGATTCACATTTTAACAGTAAAGTTGCATGCAGGTAAAAAGAAGTATAACTTTACATTTTCTTTTTTTAGAATATGAACATTAATATTCCTATATGATAGAACACACCATAGGACTATGTAAGGATAAATTATGAATGGTTGTAGCATGTATCAATCAAGAGAGAAAATATTATTTTCCAAAATATTATTAACAGTTAAATATAATCTTTTTATTTAATTTATTTATTTATTTATTTATTTATTTATTTATTTATTTATTTATTTTAACAAAAGATGGCATGTTTTCCCCAAGGAAGTACTTGAAGATTCCTCCTTGGTAAACCCAAACAACCATCAATCCTGCCCCCATGCTCCACACTGGGGTCCCCCCCCCCATGGTGACCCAAATGAGGTCTAGCAAGTGTGTGTCCTGTCTTGATCTTCCTGCACTGGCCTCCATGACATAGCCTGGGTAGTCCAACAAGGACAGTCTACACTCTAAAGAGGCTGAAATCCCAGTAGCCACTCAGTCTACAAGCTGGATATCTTAGTAGTCCCCATGTGTCATTGAAGGTTTGGAGGATTCTCAAGTTTTATATCTAAAGTACAATTTATCAGACCTTACATGTATCTGATCATATGCTCCAATACCGGACTGTGTTTATTATTTTTCCTTATAATTAATCCTATGCTTTTTTGGTGGGGAACTCAGACATCCCTGGACCTTTGTAACAGTTTTTATTAGGGACAATTTTATACAAGTATGCAGTGTACTGCCCTAATAATTGCCTCCTTCTTACCTTCTCTTGCCCTGCTTCTAATCCTGCTGACGCCCCTCTTCATAACTAGTCCCCTTCTGATTTTCACATCTTCTTTGTACAGAGCTTGTTCATGTAGCCATAGCTGCCACGTGCCATGATTGCAACATGCATGTCCTGTCTAGCTCTCATTCCCATCTTTGTTTCTTACACTTTAAAGTAAAGGCTCATAACTTACCAAGTGCTGAGTATAAATGAATTATAAGTGTTCAGTCCTAAAACAGACATTACTGCCTTCCCCTGTGCCCAGGAAACATTTCTGCACATTTTAAATGAACACATTCTTACTTCTGCATTTCTTTATTCCTATTTTCTGAACATTAAAATGTTTGTAAAGCAAACTTTCTTTGTACTGATTTACTTATAGAAATGTTGCTAACAGAGTGGAGCATTTCCATATATCCTGTTTCTATTTCTAATTAATTATATATGATTAACATACAAGACTATAATCACATAAATTTTTTATAAAATAAATAAATTAATCTTACTGAAATGCCTAACTAAAACAAAGATCACAAATGTATTTCAGCAATTTTCCAATGACTATAAATTCTCTCTGCCAGGTTTTCAGTTTACATTCAACTTCTGTTCTTTTTTTTTTTTTTTCTCTTTTCTCTGGGTAGTTCTTCTATATTTCCTTTACTCTCTGTACATGAGGTATTTTAAGAAAAATATTTTTTGTAATTATGTGATAATTTGAAAGATGCTTACAATATATTTTCATCATATTTATGCCACACTCCATCCCTTAGCTCTGCCAAGATCCATCACTAAGCCCTTTGACAGTTTTGAAGTATGCTTATTGGTTATTCTACAGAGCATTCTTCAGTTTTGATTTGGCCTATGTTTTGATATGACTGGAATGACAAGATGAATTTGACACAGTTAGTGCAGAACTCTGTTCTAAGCTCATAACACGATGGTGTTCATGGTAGTAAAACAGCTTATTACTAGTGACTTAACGCACGTTCCCTTGCTTATGGTGATGTCTGACAGTTTTCCATGCAGTACAGTTATTTTCCCCTTTCACAGCTGTCATGCACTAGGGAAAGATATTATTAGTTAATAAAGATTCAGTCCACACTTCAAATTCAAGCTTATAAATTTTAGATTGAATCTCTAATATTTTTATAGAATTTACCTCATCATTGTATTTAATTTCCTTCTTTTCTTCTAATTCATTAATTACAATTTGACTTAAAAGATTATCTTTTCTTCAATATTCTTTTAACTATTCATTATGAATCATTAGAAGGACATTAATTTTATTCTATGGTTTAAAAGTTGATACTGACATTATATATTTTGTAACTCAGTGGTCCCATTTTCACATTGTAAGGTCCTTAAAATTACCTTCTGTAGGTTTTAGTTACTATTGTTATTTTGAGCAACTCTGTTTAAATCAGTTCTAGTACTGAAATCTGTCCCAGGGTCAGTTGTTATTTTCCTTCCCCACATCTGTAAACAACCATGAAACAACATAAAGAGGTAAATGGAGGTAATATTTACTGATTTGGAACTCTGATAGAAAGAATAACTGCATAATGATGCAACCGTTGGCTCTAAGCAAGCAACTTACTACAATTTGTCTGTTTCTCAAATTCTTTTGAAATGCCTTTCCAAAGTACTGCTCCTGAAAACCTATAAAGAAAATTTGTCCTTTTGTAATGCTCACTTATGCTCTGATAAATGTAGTAATTAATAAATATTTAAAACTCAGGATAAACAATTAAAATATATAATTTTGCTCATAGTGGTTGATAAGAAAATGAAATAAACAATTTCATGTAATTTTTCATCTTCATCTTCATATAAATAACTTGCTTAGATTTTTTTTTCTTTCTGATGGGCAAGGGATCATTTCCCAAAGGTCCCCAACCTTTTTATAATCTCCAGTTCAGCAACTGAAGGATCTACTTTGAAATTAAGACAGAATTGACTCACTGCTTGAGGTAGGAGAGGGCCATGCAGGCTGCATTTATCTAGGTGTTTGTAATCTCTTCACTGGTTCAACTATTGTTCATCTTTTCTGGATATATATATATATATATATATATATTTCATAAAGTTGTTATTAATTTGCACAAATAAGGAAAATAGCTCATAAGATATAATAATACATAGAAAATGTTAAATGATACACAAATAGAGCTTAATTAGGTAAAATAAATCAAATTCTTCTCACTATGTCATTCCCATGGACAGGACTTTATTAGGTTTGCTACTAATGGTAGCCTAGAGCAACTTTCATCACCTATCAGACAATTGTTAGTGGCTTTGTATTCCACTACATAAGGAAACAGTCTAAGCATGTGAGTAGTTTAATACATTACAAGGTAATTTTTCTTTGGCAAAGAAAATTCATAAATACATTTATTTGTAAAAGTTTGATAAATTTAATCCATCTTTTAACTACAAATAAAACATAATTTTATCATGTTTTGGAAGGCAATTACTTTTGCCAAGCAAACTTAATTGGATCATGCTTTGTTATTTGATTACATATATCAATATATGTCACCACATACATATATCACTTTGTGTAAGTATAGAGTACCTTCTACATAGCCAATAATTAGAAATGAATTATGCTGAAACATATTTGATACATTTTTCTTATATAAAATATTATAATGCTCATCAGTTATCTAATAGACAATATCACTAACATAAAAAATGTTGGTACACACCTGTAATATCAGCAATTGTAGGCAAAGGCAAAAATATTGCTGCAAGATGGAAAGTAAAGAGAGTTATACTGCAAGACCATTTCTAAGGACCAACAAAAATGCTATTTTGCTCTAATTTTGATTCTTTCATTCTTTTATCTATTCAGTAAATTCAAGAATCATTTCAAGATTCATTAGTTACAGTTAGAAACTCACAACAGCTATGAATGCCTGCATTGGGTTTCCACAAGAAAATCCCTCTCAACCGTGAGGCCTGAGTGGAAGAGAGGCTCAAGTGGCCTTATCAATCACTGATTAAATATTTGATACTGACAGATTTAGGGAGAGAGGAAGTCAGTACCTTAGATTGTGTACCTACTGGTGACTCTACTGGGTTCTAATGCATAGTTCTAATCCAGTGATCATACAGATGGCCGGCCCTAGTTCAACTAACTGGATCACACAACAAATCCCAAAGTCATAATCCAGGGAACAGGACTGATTGAGATAATGGGTGTTTGACAGGGATCAGAGGGACCTAAGAGAGGGTGGGGGAAGAGAGTTGTTAGAATGTATCATATACATGCATGAAACTGTGATATAAGAAAATTAACACAAAAGCTTCATACCAAAGTGTTCTGTCCTCTCAGTAAGTATTAAACAAAGGAAAATCAAAATTATAAATTGTTTGTAGTAAATTCAATTTCATGATTCTTTTTCTTTTTTATATTTTATTTCTTTTATGTGTGGAGAGGTGGAGGGATACAGCCTGCACATGGAGCTCAGATAACCTGAGGAACTCAATCTCTCCTTCCACCATTTGGGTTTCACAAGATCAAGCTCAGATTGTCAGGCTAAGACAAAAACTATTATCTTTCAATCAGATGTGGCATTGTAGTCATTTTAATGTACAAACAAAAAATCACTACTGATTGATTAAAAGTTCAAGATTGTTTATGAATTTAACGAACTGTTTTGTTACAGTCAAAGTAATAATCTAAAATTTCTCTGAATATCAGGTCTTGATATAAAATTTATTCCTGCATGATTTTTAGTATCCCACATCCATATTCATATATCACAAACTATATAAGCTAATATATTAAGGCAAAGATACCCATAATTTTAATCAGCAGTTAAATTTATATTTTTGACACAGGAACTCAGATTATTCATGACTATAACAGAATTTTTAAGCTACAAGTGTATAAGCCTTTATATATTGTATTTGAGTCTTACAGCTTGTGAAGTTTTCATGAAAAATATCTCTCAAATCATAAATTGTTTGTATTATAATATTCAGAATGCTGAAATTTTCCTAATATAATTCTACTATATAATAAATTCCTCTAATTTGGCAAAATCTTCCTTTTGTTCATTTAAGGTATGTTTTTGAAATTTCCACCTTAATAAAGATAAAGTATCTCTGACTACTAATTTCTTGCATATTATGCATATTATGATGAAAGAATATACCAGTCTATATGGTGAAAAAATTGTTAAAATCAAATTTATAATTTTGTGAGGCCGGTATGATAACCACTGCATTATAAAAACAACCACCTTTGTAATTGTTGTGTAGGATGAAGCATGTCATAATAATATGTTTTCATGTTTGATAGAAAACACCTATCTATATAAATCAATAGAGTTCATTATTTAAACAGATCTTATTATTTTCCAATACATAGTGTTATGCACTTAAAGACATGTCAAAATATATTTTGAATTAAAATTTGAGAAATATTTAATTAGAAGTTGAAAATGTAAGTATAAAATTTTGAAATAACTAGAAAGTAATTTGACTCGATGACCCAGTGCTTTGGTGTACTATAACAAAAATAGAAGTACCATAAATTTTGATTAGGTTTATTAGAAAATACTATATAGAGAGCTGAACTTGAACTGGGGTTGAAAAGAAGTGGAATATGTTGATGGACAGAGCATGCACATGTTATGACAGCAGATTCGGTGAGAGTATTTAGGGTGATATTCCAATGAACACTAATTTATCCACATGCTTATAATAAATGGTCACGGCAATTGCTGAGGTTCTCAGGAAAAGTGGTTAACAGGAACACTGAAGGTTATCAACAATTAAGATCAAGGTCAAGCCAAGCATGGTGGCACAAGCCTATAACCTCAGCACTCCCGAGACAGAAGCACAAGTAGGAGGATCTCTGTGAGATGCAGACCAACATGGTCTCCATAGAGAGTTCAGGCAAGCTGGACTTTCAGAGAACCCCTGTCTTAAAATAAATAAATAAATAAATAAATAAATAAATAAATAAATAAATAAATAAATAAATAAATAAAAAGGTTGGGCCTGGTACTATATGTGAAATACAGTCCAACCTGTTCTACATAGCAACTTCCAAGCCACCAGGGGCCACAGGTACCCCCTATCCCCAGAAAGAAAAGAACTAAGATCAAGTGGCTTTCTGATACGGCTCATCAAGTAAATATCTTTACCACTAAATCTGACAAACTTGCTTTTATCCCTGGGACTCACCTGTTGAAAGAACCAATTTTCATCACTTGTCATTTGATCTCTTTAAGTGCACCATGAAACATGTCCCACCCTCCCCCATGTATAACAAAAAGAAAAAAATAAATAGAAATATAATAAAGCTGTTTTTAAATACATTAAGAGGGGCTGAAAAGATGGCTCAGTGGTTTAGAGCACTATCTGCTCTTGCAGAAGACCCAGGTCGGATTCCCAACACCCACAAAGCAACAAACAATGCTCCTTAGAAAACTCCAGTTCTAGGGTATCTGTGGCTCTCTTCTGACAGAATCCGCTCATATAGATAAAATAAAAACAGCAAATAAAAATTTAAAAAATAAACACTAAGCACAACCCCAAGTAGAACGTTGAGCTTCAGCAGATGCGTAAAGGTATTCCAAATAAGAAAATGGAAATAAATAGATAAAAAATAACAAAAGGAGGATAACAGGACAAGTTCAATTTTATTTTGATAGTTGATGATATAGATTATATTTATGCTGTAAACAAATACAATGAGTGCTAAAATGACAATTTTAAAATGAACAAAAATTTCTTTTCAAAAAGTATATTAGCATATATTTTTATCCAAGGTGGGTCTCACTACATTTCCATTCAAGTGTGTTATATATTTTGCCCACATTTATCCCCATTACCAGTTTCTAGGTCCTTGGGCTCTCCTAGACATTTTCCTTTTCCCAAGTAACTCCCCTTCTAATTTATGTCACATATGTACATACAGATGTATATGTTTTCACATTTCTTTAGAAATATATGAAAATGTGGCAGTAACTAATGATTTCAGAGAAGGAAATAAGATACGAAAATAGAAGAAAGTGAGAAACAACATAAGAAATAATTTCGCCAGTCCACGAGAAACAGGGTTTTCATTGCTCATGAAGTAAAAAGGTCAGGGCAATAAAGGGGCTTTTTTATTACTGTAACGTAATTCACTTTCAAAACAAAGTATAGAAAGGGATTAGGAGTTTTAAAAGTTTGCTGTCTGTCAGTTGTTGATCCTGTTCTCTGTTTAAATCTAATTTGGTTTCATTTCAGTCTCAAGTTAATGATGGGAAACCACACATCAGTATCAGAGTTCATTCTTCTTGGGCTGACAAATGATGTGAGGCTTCAAGCTGCACTTTTCCTTTTTCTGCTGATGACTTACATCTTAAGTGTCCTGGGGAACTCTGCTATCATCCTTCTGACTTTGCTGAATTACCGCCTTCAGACACCTATGTATTTCTTCCTCCGGAATTTTGCATTTTTGGAGATATCTTTTACATCTGTCTTTGTTCCCAAAATGTTAATAAATATTGGAACTGGAGACAAGTCTATCTCTTTTGTGGGATGTTTTACTCAGTATTTTTTTGCTATTCTTCTGGGAGCCACTGAGTTTTACCTTTTAGCTGCCATGTCTTTTGACCGCTATGCTGCCATTTGCAAACCCCTACATTACACATCTGTCATGAGTAGAAGACTTTGCTTTCAACTTGTTCTAAGTTCCTGATTCTCTGGTTTTATAGTTGTCATTGTGCCTCATGTACTGACTCTTCAGTTGCCTTTCTGTGCATCCAACATCATCAATCACTATTGCTGTGACTATACTATATTGCTGCATTTATCTTGTTCAGACACACATTTTATAGAAGTGATTCAGTTCGTCCTTGCTGCTGTGACCCTCATCTTCACCTTGTTCCTGGTACTTCTTTCCTATACATACATTATCAGGACCATCTTGAGGATACCCTCAGTTCAACAGAGAAAGAAAGCATTTTCTACATGTTCCTCTCATATGATAGTGGTCTTGATTTCTTATGGAAGCTGCATCTTCATGTATATAAATCCTTCTGTTAAAGATGCAGCAAGTTTTAACAAGAGAGTTGCAGTTTTAAATACTTCTGTTGCCCCTCTCTTAAACCCATTTATCTATACCCTAAGGAACAAGCAAGTGAAAAGAGCCTTCAAAGATATGGTAAGTAAGATATTTTTTTCAAGAAAGTAAAACTATTTGAGGCTTAGTACTAACATAATTTGTTGGAACACTATAATTGTACATACTTGTAATTTAAACATATTTTATATATCAAATACTTAATATCCTTGTTTGTGCACATATTTAGTAAAATCACTATTTAATTAAGCCACTCTTTCTCCTGTTGAGATGGCTTCTGTGCATGTATTTCTTTTGTGTGTTCCTATAAAGCTTCATTGCTATTGTTTAATTTAAGTCTTAACTTTGAAGGAAATACTTGAGAAAGTTTAGGATTGAGAATAAGACTTTCAATAATTTGTTGTCCTAATAAACTAAGAAAGTTTATCCATTGCTGTATGATTCTGAACATCTCTATAACATCTCTGAACATCCTATAACAATTAAATTCACATACTAATAAATTTACTTTATGTTCTTAATAATAATTTTTATTATTTTTTATTTTATTATTTTTCAGTATTAAAATTCAGATTTAAATTTAGTCTTTTCATAGCAATCAATAAATTAATGTGTACTCAAGCATGCTCAGTAGTTGAAATAAAAATATAGAGAAGAGAAAATCATGTGATTATGTTAATACTGACAGAAAATGCTAAATGATGATTTTTATATAAATTAAATTCCCTGGGCTACCACATGAAGGAATTATCGCAAAGTAATTAGAAATATGTCTTCAAGCAAATTTTCTGTTTAGTGATGATTTTGCTCAGTGTTCCACAGCCTATTTAAAATAATTGTGCAAAGAATAGCAATGTTACTGACAGCATTAATGAGTATAGAGGCAGTGGCTTTGTCACAAGGAATAGCATCCAGTTTCTGAGCATTTTTTCTCATTGATAATATTATAGCAATAGGGTGCCACGTATACAGCAGGCAAATTTCATAGGTATTTCTATGACATTTGTTTGAACAATTACTTGAAAAGCATAAGCCTTAGTGATGGTAGCAAACTTTTGTTGAAGACTATAAATAATGAATGGCAGGAGGCTGGAGAGATGGCGTAGCGGTTAAGAGCACTGACTGCTCTTGCAGAGGACCCGGGTTCAATTCCCAGCACCAACATGGCGGCTAAGAACCGTCTTTAACTCCAGTTCCAGGGGAATCTGATGCCCTCTTCTGACCTCCGCGGCATTTCATGACGTGGGTGCACAAATCTACATGCAGACAGTACATTTGTACACATAAAAAATAAATAAATAAAAATTTTTTAAAAAATGAATGGCAAATTTGAACTCGTGAATTATTTACTTTTCCAATATGTAATATTTAAGAATCCAATATGCAGTTGTGACATTAAAGCAGTGTTGTTGGAAACCACAGGAGTGAAGGTAGGTTTAAACTGTAGAATTTGATAGTTCCTGGATTCTGAGCCATAATTTAAATATCTTCAAAACATCTAGTTTTGAAGTTCAACAGAGAAAGAAAGCATCTTTTACATGTTTCTCTCATGATAGTGGTCTTGATTTCTTATGGAAGCTGCATCTTCATGTATATAAATCATTCTGTTAAAGATGCAGCAAGTTTTAACAAAAGAGTTGCAGTTTTAAACACTTCTGTTGCCTTTCTATTAAACCCACGTATCTATACCCTAAGGAAAAAGCAAGTGTTACCATATAATTTATGGTAGTGAAAAAGTTTCTTATTTTGTGATTTAGACATAGGAGTAATCAAGTGCTTAGTTTATTAATTTTTACTTGCTATTTTTAATGCAATCATTGGTACATTATGGCTGTTCAATTTTAAAACTTAAATTTTAAAAAAATTAGATACAGCCAGGCATTTTAATCATATTATTTCTTTTAAAACTCACAAGTACAAAAAGAAGCTTTTTTGATGAGTGAAGTATGGTGTACTTGCCTGTAAATATAAGGATACATATTTAGCATCTAGTAAGAAATTGTATTTCTCTAGAGACATGACACGAATAGGGAAGGTACTGCAGAGTGGCACAACTGGTCATACATAGAGAATATATGTCTGAGAGATGTCCAGTCATAGGAGACATACCTACAGAAGAACCTCTACACCTAAGGTTCATGGAACATAATGGAACAGAGGGTAGAAAAAACATGATTACATCCTTCAACTCTCCCCAGCAAAGTTTCATTATACAACAGAGTAGAATGCACACAGAAGGCTACACTGGCCAAGTTTTAGATAAGATACTGCATAGTTTGTGTCCCTGGATAGGACTCCTATATTAAACCTCACCCACCCACAAGATTGAGATCAGGAACCACTGAGGAAGAGGGTGACCAGGTTTGGTCCACATAGGGAAACAGGGGTGTTCAGGCCAGTGGAACCTTCCATATGTTAACTTGGGGCAATGTGGCATCCAGTACAAGACTCATGCCATCTCAATCTGACAAGGGTTCACAGTTGGAATGAAGAAAATGGACAGTGGTCCAGCTCCAGCCTGGGAAGTGTTGGGTGAGGGATAGTAGACCTTACCTATGATCTCTAAATAGGTTGACTAGACTCCAGTGGATGAACTTGTACCAAAGGACATCAGGGTACAAATGCTTGACCGGATGGGTCTTAACATGTGTGGCAGGATGCATGAGGTCCAATGTGGGGAAGATGAATGGGGGAGGGGACTCTAAATTTGATTAAGAACTGTTGTATGAAATATACAAAAGCTCAATAAATTCTATACATGCACAGAAGAATGAGGCCTCACAAACACATATGGTATTCATTTATTTATTGTTAGAGATTTCCATAAATGCATGTAATATATTTTACTTAAATTATTCTTCACTCCCTTCCCATATACCCACCACTACTTTTCCCTCCCAACTTCATGTGTTCTTTTTTTTTAAACCACTGAATCCATTTTTTGCTACCCATATGTGAAAAAGTGGTCACATCCTAAAGAAAGTTTAAAGTAAACATGGTGACAGAAATTCAATTCAGTAGCCTTTACCAAGTATATAGAATACATGAAACCTGGTAGGGGGCTTTAAGTAAGGATGCAGATAGGAGATGGGAAATACAAATGAACAAGAAATCTTGGGTGTGATGCACAAAATGTCAATAAAAATTTTTACTGTAAAAGAAGTCGAGTCAGAGCTTATTCATTGCACACTGTAGCTATGTAGGAAAACTATGGCACCAAAGCCTCTCAATAGGCACAATTAATAGATGTAAATAAAAATTAAGGTAAAATCTAATATAATGAACCCGACATTTTTGTTTTGTTTTGTTTTATACAAGGTCCCTTTGTTAGCCCTTGTTGGCCAAGAACTCCTTGTGTAGACAGTTGGATTCAATTTCAGACACATCCCCCTGGCTCTGCCTCCAGTGTACTGGGATTAAAGGCATCTACTGACACACCTAGCAGAGGTCAGAGTTTTTTAAAGAGGAAAACCAATAGGTAATGAAATTTTCATTGAAGGTGAATTACCATATTATTCTATCAGTTGGAAATCTCTACTGGCCAGAGATCCTTTGACTCTAGAAAACAATAGTAAATGGTATTCAAGATTTTATAAATTATATTTCATTTTCCAAATTAAGAAACTTATTAAATACATATTTAATGTTAAATATTTTGACATTGGTTCTTTAAAAATTCATTAATATATATGTAATGCTTAATCTTTTAAATTTTTTCTTTATTTTTATTTTATGTGTATGTGTGTATGTAAGTGCACTCATGTTGTGTAATGCCCATGGAAGTTGGAAGAAGGCATCAGATTCCCCTGGAAATGGGGTTACAAATGGTTGCTAGGCACCATGTGGGTGCTAGGAACCATACCCAGGTCCTCTGCAGGAGGAGTCAGTGCTTTTAACTGCTGAGCCATCTCTCAAGTTCCAAGAATGCATAATGTTATTCGTAAGATGAAAAATATAATGTGTTTTATTAAGACTGTTCTGAGTTAATAATAACATTTCTCTATGACTCTCAAATATGTCTCACATGATTTTATTTGATGGTATTTTGCAAAGCGATTCCTCTTGGTTTTCAGAAGTGGTGACTATTGTGGAAAGGAAGGCCAAGTATAAACTAATAGACCTACGTCCCCCCTCACCCCCCCAAAGTGGAACAAGTACATATGGGAAGAATTGCAATGACTAGCATTTCAAATACATATACTCAAACATAAATATCTATCTATATATATATAATCATATATAATATTTTTTTTTACCAATGCAGAAGACCAGCATATTATGGAATGTGTCAATGGATCATAATAATGTTCAGTTTGAATGATAATAGAACAGAGATTAGACCCTGTGAGCAACAAGGGGCAAGGAATTTAGGAACAGTTGTAAGATTTTTTTGTTAACCAAAGGGTGGAGAATTATCACAAATATTAAGGGAATTTTTCACCTTTGAAATTTCTAGAGATACCTTGGTCTGGATGATGTTGAGAAATTCCTTACAAGGTAAAATATAGGTTGATATACATGACCCATCCTATTACTAAGAAACATTACTTCATATAGTTGTCCTCTTTGAGTTCATGGATTTCAAATTCATACACATCACACATTCCTTTGATACTTAAAGATGATAGCTCTTCAAAGAAGTCTGCCATGAATCAAGGTTGCAATACAAGCTGCTCTGTCACACGAACCACATGGTCTTATAGATGTAATGCTGTGTGAAGAATGTTAATGATGTGGATGCATGCTATGTGTAGACATTTGCATCCTGTTTATCATAGTAAAAACATTTAGGATTTAAGAAAAGTCATTACCTAGCAGCTTTATACCATCCTTTAAAACAATCTGCACCTACAGTCTTATGAATCTGTCTAGAGAATGTAAATTTAGCCACTCAAAATGAATTGGATATTACCTTAAATATCTACTCTGGGTTGTCAACTTAATGTGCCTGGGAAAAGGGAACAACAGTAAAGGAATCCTTCCATGTGAGCATGTCTGGGTGGCATTTTCTTAATTGTTGGTTGATATAGAAGGGCCAATCCCACTTTGGGAAGTGCCTCTCCTGGACAGATAGTCCTGGGTTGTATACAAAAGTGTTCTGAACAAGACAGAGGAAACATGTCAGTAAGCAGTGTTCCTCCAAGGTCTCTAATTCCATCCCTGATGCCAGGTTTCCCACCTTGATGTCCTACCTTGGCTTCCTCAATGATGAACTGGAAGCCAAATAAACCTTTTCCCCTCCAAGTTGCTTTTGGTCATAGTATTTTTTTTCACATTAAATAGAAAGCCCCCAAAAATAGCCCCAACCACCATGACCTCATAATAGAGCTGGACTATAGATATATAATCTATATATTATATATATATATATACATTTGATGATATACCATCATCAAACAGAAATAAAGTTCTGCCTCTGGAGTAACCCATCAAAAGATGAATATTGGACATTTGGTTAGAGCATGGGAAAGATTAAAGGACAAATTAATTTAAGAGATGAGGAGGCCCTGACTCAGATGTTAGCAATTACTATTAAACTGAAACATAATTTTCAATACTTGTCCATTTCTATAACTGCATGGGAATTCATCTACTGCACAATTGCCACATGAAAGACATAGTCATGATAATGGTGCTGGAGGTTTCTTTAGATATTGTTGCTAGTCAAAGTCAAATTAAGAAAGCAGACATGGCTGGGTGTGGTGGTGCACACCTTTAATCCCAGCACTGGGGAGGCAGGGCAGGTGGATCTCTGTGAGTTCAAGGCCATCCTGGTCTACAGAGTGAGTTCCAGGCCAGCTGGGACTACAGGGGGACCCTGTCTCAAAAAAGAACAACAAAAAAGAAAGAAGACATGTTAGTATTAAGCCTAAAATGCATAATTCATTAAGGAAGACATCCACTTATTTCAGTCACTTGGAAGATAGTTTCTACTTTAGTTTACTCATATCTTATTTGTGTCAGGAGTTGACAGATGTGCTAGACAGCTTTAGTGTCAGCTTGACACACCTGGTTTGAGGGAACCACAATTCTGGAATTGTCTCCATTGGACTGGGCCGTGACCATGTCTGTGGGACATTTTCTTGGTTATTGGGTGATATTGGAGGGACCGGCCCACTGTAGGTGGTGCCACCCCTGGTCAGGTGGTTCTGTATATAAGATGGCAGGCTGAACGTTGGACCAAGTCATGTAGCAGTGTTCCTCCATGGCCTGTGCTTCAGCTCCTGTTTTCATGTTCCTGCCCTGAGATCCTACCTTGGACTCCCTTAGTGATGAACTCTGTAACCCAGGAGATGTAAGATGAAAAAGCTCTTTATTCCAAAAGTTGAAATTGGTCAGAGTATTTTGTCACAGCAACTGAAGGCAAACTAGAATAGAAATTGGTACCAAAGAGTGGGATACTGCTATGACAGACCTGGCTTTGGTTTTTTGGGGGAAGGATTGTGAAGGCATTTGGAGCTTTCTGCTGGAAAAATCAATCATTGAGTATTTAGCTTGTTTCTGTGGAGCTTAGTTAGCATAGTTATGCTAGAAGAGTTGTAGACCATGAGACCTGGCTTCTGAAGCTTCAAAGGGAAGTAGAGACCACCAGGGCTGATTGTATTATATTTGAATTGGGAATATATGGGTTCTGTTCAGCTGGGGCTGAAAAAATCAGCTGATTAAGAAGAGACCAGAACCTGAAGTGAAAACTTTGCCTTACTGGTACAATTGATGCTGGTTAGCTGGAGATGCAAAATCAGCTATAAGTAATAAGAGACTAGAGTCACTGGTGAAATCTTTTGGGAAGAATTTCTTAGGGCTAGCAGACAGAAGCTGTGGTCCAGAGGGGCCTGAGCTTCCACCTCAAGATGGAAGCAGGACTTGGTAATGTGTAAGAGTCTCTTATATGGTTCTAGTGTTAAAATGTAAAGGGGTCACAGCAGCAGAGGCTTGACACTGTGAGAGGCCAGGAAAGGCCATTGGTGAAAGTAGACCCTCAATTTCAGTGGGGATCCTGGCCTTTTGGAGAGGTCACGACCATGGGACAACCACCTTTGACAGCAGCAGTTGTGGAATGGAGCTGTCCTGGGCCTGTGAGAAGAGTCGTGTGTGGTGTAGAAGGCAAAATCAGTGAAGTGAAGTTGCCCAAACCTTTAGGAGCCCAGAAGATCCTGAGTGAATCCCAGATGTCAGGTTTTGCTTAGGTGTGCCCAATTCTTCCCTTTGAAATAAGACAGTACTTGTTTTGGGTTTTACAGGAGGTCACAGTTAAGAGACTTTCAGAAGAGACTGTGAACTTTTAAATGTTTGGATTTTTTTTATAGACTATGGGCTTTTAAGGTCCTACTGTCTTATGTTGTGATATTATGTTAACCTCATACCTTAGAGATAAGAAATGGAAATCCTATGGTTTAATAGTGATGCGTTTTGTATGTTGACAATGGGTCAATTGTGCTGGATAGATTTAGTATCAACTTGACACATCTGGATTGCAGGAACTCAATTGGGAAATTTCTACCATTAGACTTAACTTATGGCCATGTCTTTGGGGGTATTTTCTTGATTGTTGAGTGATGTGAAATGGCCTGGTCCACTGTAGGTGGTACCACTCCTGGGAAGGTAGTATTAAATAAGAAGGCAGGCTAAGCATGGGCCAGGGGAGTAACTAAGTAAGCAGTGTTCCTCCACGGCCTGTGCTTCAGCTCCTGTTTTCAGGATCTTGCTCTGAGTTCCTACCTTTGACTCTCTAACTGATAAACTGTGACCAGGAGGTATAAGATGAACAAATCATTTTCTCCAAAAGTTGGCATTGTTCAGAGTGTATTGTCACAGCAATTGAAGGGAAACTAGAACAACACATTATAGAGTGAGTGGTCCATTAATGTGGGATCTACCAGGATACTATGATGGACCATACACTAGATCTGTGAGGAATAATTGTCATTAGGCATATCACTGTAAGAGGCACTGTCTCAATGCATAATTATCTTCCTAAAACATGGAATGCTTAATGAGTGTATATTGGGAACTAGAGATGACACTCTACATGAATGGAACATCATTACCCAGGATGTGGTGTTCATTCAAATAAATATTGTGTATGGTATGGTATACAAAATAGATCAGCCACTAAGTTCCTGAAATCCAGGGGTAGAAGGAAGAATCACCTTGTTAGATTATTATTACTTTTCCAGTTCTTTTGACAATTTCATATGTATATAATCAATTTTTGTCAAACCTGGGCCTCATGAGTTTCAAGCTACTAAGTTACAGAGGAAAAACCTTCTATGAGCTAACTAGTGAGGGTCCTATTGAACTTTATTATGTTTGTTATCCAGTGTTCTCATAATTGTCCAATGGGCCAAGAACAAAGTCATTCTACAAAATGATTACATTTGATCATTCAAAGGAAGTGGGGTTCTGGTTTCTTAATAGAAATGTATTAAGAAAACACTGGACACTTATCTAACCAATGTATTTCATTTTATGTATAGTTGGATATAGCCAGCCACAAATCCCAATTGTTCCATTATTTGTGAAGAAGAACATAAAACAAAATAGCAGATTCATCAGTAGATCCTGGCTATGCAATAGATATAGAAACAATTAAAAGTGATAGACAGATCAAATGCTAAATGCTTATAATTGACTAATTATGGCATAGAAAATTTACCTCTCTATTAAATACAATTCTGAAGAAATCTGGCACTAAAGGTAATTGTTCTTTCATCTTAAGGAAATACAAATGGGGGCAAGTAGATACAGTGTTTCACCAGAGTGTGTTCCTGGAACCTTTTTCAAATATTAGATGGCTGAAATTGTATCCATTCATATTTAGGTCTTCTATTTTGTTCCAACGATCTGTCTGTTTCAATGCCGGTACCTTGCTGGCTTTTTCAATGTATATTTTATATTGAACTTTTGTGCATTCCAAATGATGCATCTTAGTCATATAAAATTCCTCCTCTACCCAGCCCCCCCCCATAGCCTGTCCATAGAATTTCATGCATTCTGTCATATACCTTAAGGTCTATGATTCAAGTTTATATAGATGTCCTTGAGTGTGAGTTCTTCCACTGTATCCTGTTGATCCTATTTAGTGTCACTCTCTTAAAAAAGACCAGCTTTTCCTCACCCAAGAGTGATCAGCTGCCAACGGTTTCTCACCTAATGTTAGGGCTCCTGCTAATTTCCCAAATTTCCCAAATACTGGGGTTTTGTCTGAGTTTGTATGGGTCATTAGCATGCTGACTGAGGACTTTATCTTGGGCTAATCAATAGCTATGTAAATGGACTTAGAGCCCACTCAATGGGAGGAAACTTATGTGGCACTCTAAACATAGCCATATACATATGACTGGAAAAGTCATATATCTTAGGGAAATTGTATACCTGTCACATCCATAGATGAATGTAAT
Source organism: Rhizomys pruinosus (assembly GCA_009823505.1). NCBI lineage: Eukaryota > Metazoa > Chordata > Mammalia > Rodentia > Spalacidae > Rhizomys > Rhizomys pruinosus. The sequence goes on along the minus strand of VZQC01001698.1, from coordinate 2,886,615 downwards.
TTCTACCATATGCTAAATATAGATCCTAATATTTGTAGACAAGAAAACTGGTCACCACTCACCCCGAAGCTTCTTTTTGCAGTTGATAGAGACCACCATCTTCTTTTTATCACAATAGTTCTGCAATATAGACTAAGGTCTGGTATGATAATCTCCAATGTACCTGAAATACCAAAACTGTTAGAAGAATACATAGGTGATGCACTACACTACAAGATATAGGTACAGGAAATAACTTAATCTGACATCATTGGCTCAGGAATTGAAATCAACAATTGACAAATGAGACCTCATTAAACTAAAAATGGTCTGTACAGCAAAGGAAACAACTAAGTGATTGAAGAAGATGACTACAGAGTAAGATAAAATGTTCACCAACTATTCATCTGCCAGATGTTAACATCCAGCATATACAAAGAACTCAAAAAGAGCAGGAAATAAAAATGGCCCAATTAAAAGTTCACCTATGAATTTGAATAGAGACTTCTCAAAAGAATAATTAACAATGGCCAGGAAACATCTTAAAAATCCATCAACATACTTAGTAATTACAGAAATCCAAATAAAAACTACATCATGATGATCGAAGATCTCCCAAGACCACCTGAAACACAGGCAGGTAGGAGCTGGGTGCTTCAGCAAGGTGGATTGTTGTTTGATTTAATTTAGTTGTCTCTGGCTTGATTGGCTTTTGTGGCTGTGGGGACGGAGTTATCCTCCCAGCTGGTATAAAAGGTGGGTTTGTGTGAGTCTTGAGATCGGAGATCTCCCAAGACCACTTGGTACCCCCCCAACTGGGATTACCAAAGGAAGGAGTATCCAAGTGGATTCTTTGGAGAACCTTCAGAACGGAAAGGGACGAGTGAGTTGGACTTCCAATAGAAAGCCTAAAGTTTAGAGAAGTCAACACTCCACAAGCAAGGAGTAAAGGAAAAAAACAAATCAATCAAACAAACAGCAAAGGCATCTGAAGGAGGCAAGAAAAGCAAGTTTTCAACACAGTGAAGAGGCATTCGGGACCCACATTGGAATACAGACAAGGAGAAGCCCATATGCCAGGAACACGAAGAAGAGACAACATGGGAAAGGTTCAGGATAATCCCACACCAAGCTCTACCAACCCTGTGGTAGATTCCTACAGTGGGATCCCCCTGAGGATGGCCCAGGACACAGATATTAGAAGTACAATTGTGAACATACTTTAAAAAGTGCAAGATTATAAAGAGCAAATCAAAGAATTAAGAAAAGAGAATGAAGAACTCAAGAAGGACCTAGAGAGAATGACACTCTGGAAGGAAGTGGAAACATTGATGAAAAGATCCCATGCTGAAAAAGATAAGGAAACCAACCAGCAAAGCAAAAAGCTACAGGAAGAGATTGAGACACTCCAAAAGGAAGTGGAAATACTGAAGAAATCAGAAGACAAAATGAAAATGAAATCAAGCACTCATCCAATCAAGAGGAAAGGAATGGAAAAAGCCTCAGAAGTAGAATGGAGGAAGCAGAACAAAGAATATCAGACCTGGAAGATAACACAGAACAACTAAAAACCTCAAGTAAAGATTATGAAAAAGTTAAAAATACACAAAAGTGGAACAACCAGGAACTGTGGGACACTATGAAAAGATCAAACCTCTGCATCATAGAAATAGAGGAAGGAGAAGAATCCCAAGAGAATGGTATTGATCAGATCTTCAACAGAATAATAGATGAAAATTTCCCCAAACTAAAAAGAAGACAAACCAATACAAATACAAGAAGCACATAGAACTACAAACAGACAAGATCAGAAAAGAAATTCTCCACACCACATCATAGTTAAAATCCCAGACACCCAAAACAAAGACAAAATCCTTAAAGCCACAAGACAAAAACAACAAGTGACCTATAAGGGGAAATCTACCAGAATTACAACTGACTTCTCAATGCAAACTATGAAAGCAAGAAGAACGTGGAGCAAAGCATTCCCAGTGTTAAAGGACAATAGATGCCAACCCAGGTTACGGTACCCAGCAAAAATGTCAATTATAATTGAAGGAGAGAGAAAAACCTTCCATGATATAAACAAGATGAAAGAATATATATCCAGAAAACCAATCCTTCACAGAATATTTGAAGCAATTCAAAGGACAGAAGGAGCAACCATCCCCAGGCAATCTAGAAATAGAAATCAATAAAAGCATAACTGCAGAAGTAGAAACCTAAAACAAAACTGCAAATGGATAATAAGGCAAAAGGAAGCAACACAAACCTATCAACCTTAAATATTAATGGACTAAATTCCCCAATCAAAAGACATAGACTGGGATATTGGATTAGGAAAGAGAACCTATCGATATGCTGTCTACAAGAAACACTTCTTACCTTCAAGGACAGCCACCACCTTAAAGTGAAAGGATGGAAAAAAAAATTCCAAGCAACGGTACCAAAAAGAAAGCAGGTGTTGCTATTTTAATATCAGACAATTAGACTTCAAAGTAAAAGAAATCAGAAGAGACAAAGAAGGTCATTAGATTTTTATCAAAGGAACAATTCACCAAGATTTCACAATTATGATTATATATGCCCCAAACTCTGGTGCACCAAACTTTATAAAGACAATTCTCCAGGACCACAAATCACATACTAACTCCAGTACACTCATAGTAGGGGACTTCAGTACCCCACTGAGCCCTTTGGATAGGTCAACAGGACAAAGAATAAACAGAAAAACATCTGAGCTGAGTGATATGATAAACCAAATGGACCTCACAGACAACTACCGAATACTCTACCCTAATACCAGAGAATACTCTTTCTACTCAGCACCCCAGGAAACATTCTCCAAAATCGACCATATACTGGGACACAGAAGAAACCTCCACAAATACAAAAAGAGTGAAATAATTTCATGCATTCTATCAGACCACAGTGCAATAAAGCTCAACATTAATGCCAGAATAAGCCCTACTACCTATAAGAACACATGGAGACTAAACAACATACTCTTGAATAATGAATGGGTCAAGGAAGAGATAAAGACAGAAATGAAAGCATTCCTGGAACCGAATGACAATGACAATACAACACAACAAAACCTATGGGATACCTTAAAAACAGTACTAAGAGGGAAGTTTATAGCCCTGGGTGCCTACATTAGAAAAACAGAAAGAGCACAAGTGAATGATCTAACACTGCAGCTAAAAGCACTTGAGAGGCAACAACAGATGAATCCTAAATGCAACAGATAGGAAGAAATAACAAAAATCAGAGCAGAAATCAATGAAATAGAAACAAAGAAAACAATACAAAAAAATCAATGAATCCAAAAGTTGGTTCTTTGAAAGAATAAACAAGATAGATAGACCTCTAGCCCAGTTAACCAAAAGAAAGAAGGAACAACTCCAAATCAATACAATCCATGATGAAAAGGGAAATATCACAACAGACAAGGAAAAGATCCAGAAAATCATACGGGAATATTTCAAGAACCTATACTCTACCAAGTTTGAAAACCTAGAAGAAATGAATGAATATCTGAAATCCTGGGAATCACCAAAGCTCAGCCGAGAAGAGATCGACAGCTTAAACAGGCCCATACTATATGAAGAAATTGAATAATAAACCTCCCAACTAAAAAAAGTCCAAGCCCAGATGATTTCGCTGCAGAATTCTATAAAACATTTAAAAAAGACCTACAACCATTATTACTGAAAACGATTAGAAGGATACAAACAGAGGGAATTCTTTCTATGAAGCCAGCATCACACTATTACCAAAACCAGGCAAAGATACAATAAAAAAGGAGAACTATAGACCCAACTCCCTAATGAACACAAATTCCAAAATTCTAAACAGGATACTGGCTAATTGCATACAGACTCACATCAAGAAGATCATCCATCATGACCAAGTTGGATTCATACCAGAGATGCAGGGATGGTTCAACATATGAAAATCCATAAACATCATCAAGCATATAAATGGACTGAAAGAAAAAAACCATACCATCATCACAATTGATGCAGAAAAAGCCTTTGACAGAGCCCAGCATCCCTTCATGCTCAAAGTCCTAGAGGGAATTGGATTGGAAGGATCATTCCTCAATGTAATCAAAGCCATATACAGGAAACCCACAGCCAATATAATCCTAAATGGGGAAATGACAGAAACATTCCCTTTAAAGGTAGGAACTTGGCAAGGCTGCCTACTGTCACCATTCCTCTTCAATATAGTGCTTGAAACACTTGCTAGGGCAATAAGGCAATAAATGGAAATTAAACAAGTACTAATTGGAAAAGAGGAAGTCAAGCTATCCCTATTTGCTGATGATATGATTGTTTACTTAAGGGCTGTTAAAAACTCCACCAGAAAACTCTTAGAAATGATTAACAGCTTCAGCAAAGTGGCAGGATACAAAATAAACATTAAAAAAATCAGTAGCCTTTCTTTACACCAACAACAAGCAATTGGAGAAGGAATTCAAGGAGACCTTCCCACTTACAATAGCCTCAAAAACAATAAAATACCTATGAACAAACCTAACCAAAGACACCAAAGATCTCTACAATAAAAAATTTAAACACTTGAAGAATGTAATTGAAGAAGACATCAGAAGATGGAAAAACCTCCCATGCTCATGGATTGGGAAAATTAACATAGTAAAAATGTCCATTCTACACAAACTCTTGTATAGGTTTGATGCAATCCCAATTAAAATCCTCAAGAGTTTCTCTACAGGCTTGGAAAAAAAAGTCCTTAGTTTCATCTGGAAAAACAAAAGACCCTGAATAGCCAAAACAACCCAGAGTGAAAAGAGCAACACAGGGGGGATCTCTATACCAGACTTCAAACTATACTACAGGGCTATAGTCATAAAAACAGCCTGGTACTGGCACAAAAACAGACCTGTTGACCAAAGGAACAAAACTGAAGATCCAGACTTGAGCACATGGAATTTCAGCCACTCCATATTTGACAAGAGGGCCAAGAAAACACAATGGAGGAAAGACAGCATCTTCAGTAAGTGGTGTTGGCAAAACTGGATCACCACCTATAGAAGAATGAAATTAAATCCCTACCTCTCGCCCTGTACAAAAGTCAATTCCAGATGGATCAAAGACCTCAACGTGAAACCCCAAACTCTGAAGGTGATAGAACTACAAGACATAGGCATAAGAAAAGACTTCCTAAATCAGACAGCAGCTGCACAAGAATTAAGGTCAACAGTTGACAAATGGGACCTCATTAAACTCAAAAGCTTCTGTACATCAAAAAAATAATCAATGAAGTGAAGAGAAATCTCACAGAATGGGAGGAAACCTTCACTGCAGAAACATCTGACAAAGCATTGATTTCCAGAATATATAAACTACTCAAAAAACAATGAAGAAAGAAAACAAATGACCCACTCAATAGATGGAGCAAAGAGCTGAACAGAGACTTCACAACAGAGGAATTAGAGATGGCTGAGAAGCATCTTAAGAACTGTTCAACATCACTAATCATTAAGGAAATGCAAATCAAAACCACTTTAAGATATCATCTTACTCCAAAAGACTGGCTAAGATCAAGAAAACAAATGATACCAAGTGCTGGAGAGATTGTGGGGAAAGAGGAACACTCATCCACTGGTGGGAATGTAAACTCATACAGCCACTATGGAAAGCAGTGTGAAGAACCCTTGGAAGACTTGGAATGAATTTGCCACCTGACCCAGCCATACCTCTCCTGTGCATGTACCCACAAGACTCACCCCACCGCAGAGATACATGAACAGCCATGTTTATTTCAGCTCTCTTCACAATAACAAAGAGCTGGAATCAACACAAATGCCCCTCAACTGAGAAGTGGATAGAGAAAATGTGGTACATCTACACAATGGAGTTCTATGCAGCAGTAAAGAAAGATGACATCATGAGCTTTGCAGGAAAATGGCTGGAGCTAGAAGATATGCTGAGTGAAGTAACATAGTCCCAGAAAAACAAAGGAGGAATGGTATCCCTCATCTGTGGATGCTAGTGCCAATTACCTAGTTTTAAGTATTTCTTGTGTATGGCCCCTTGAGCTTTTGTACAAGTAGTTGGGAGTGATGCATATTGGAAACAACAACAAGAACAACAGAAAGGACTTCATCAAAGAACTGACTGAAACGGTGAACTTCTGCTCAAAACAGTCAATTTCCACATGGAGAATTTTGAAAGATTGAGAAAGAGATGAAAAGCATATTTGGCAGAGTACACGAGCTCTGGTTGGGTGGGGGGATAGGGTGGGGGACACAGGTCTAGATTTGAAAAAAAATAAAAACAAAGCTGTTAAGGTAAAAAAAAATCCTACAGCCAAAAATAAAATAAAATAAAAACATTAAAAATAACTACATCATGACTTCCTATAACACAAGGCAGAATGGGTAAGTCTAAGAGAACAATGACACTTGGGGCCTGGAGGGATGGTTCAGCAGTTAAGAGTGCTGACTGCTCTTGCAGAGGAGCCGGGTTCCATTCCCAGCACCCACATGGGCATGGTGGCACACGCCTTTAATTCTAACACTCGGGAGGCAGAGGCAGGTGATTCTCTATGAATTCAAGGCCAGCCTGGTCTACAGAGTGAGTTCCAGGCCAGCTGGGGGTATAGGGAGGCCCTGTCTCAAAAAAAGAGAGAACAATGACAGCAAATTATGGTGTGGTTGCAGGAATGGGGAGCCATCATCCACAGTTGGTGGGAATGAGAACTGGTGCAACCACTTGGAAATCCATGTAGAGGACACTTAAACTAAAAATAAATCTATGATAGAATCTGTTCATACTACTCTTTTGCAATTACCCAACAGGCTCATCATAGTATGGAGATACTGGCACAGTCAAGTTTGTTGCTGCTCTTTTGACAATACCAAACAACATCTGTAAAGAACTTAAATGCCCCCACAACTGATGAACAGCTAATGAAAATGTGGTATACAATGCGGTATACTCAACTGTATAGAAAAACAAAATTATGAAATTTTGTATCTAGATGACTGCTGTCTAGTTGGACTTAAGGCCTGCTCAAACAGAGGAAAATCATTTATAGTACTATAAACATAGCCAAAGACATGGCTGGATGGGTCATAAATCCTAGAGAAAAACCTAATCAGCCACATCCCTAAACCAATGCAATTTATTACTTTATTCTACAAATGGATCCTTATATTTGCAGACAATTTTATCTTTCAGTCCTCATCAAAGACACTTAGTTTTTCAACAGATGGAGACTATACAGTTACTAAACTGCTCAAATGCAAAATGTCTGTGAGTTGCTTAGCCCTAAGTGTCACACCTTCAATGGAACCTCTACACATAGATTGAATGCATCTCTCATCTCTCACCAGATAAGATTCCTGATGCAACAGACGGTGATTAACATAGAAACCTGTATTTTCCAATGTGCAAAGAGCAAGTTGTTTCAGGCAGATTGCTTACTCCAGAATAGGACACTTATTTCAAACTTCTTTCTTTCAGGGCTCAAGGATCATTATGAAAGAGGAGGCAAAATGATTGTAAGACACAGAGACACAGAGGAAGTGGACAGCCAGAAGGAAAGAGAATCCTTTAGCCAGCTAGTCAGCTACTCATATAACTCACAGGAATGTTGATAGCTTTCACAAGTCTTATGAAAGCTCATAGCAGACAATACGCCAAAATCCCACATAGACATCTGGAAGTGGGTAAGAAATCACAACCCAACCTAAGGAACTTTGGCAATTAATAGCTACTAGGAAGAGAGGAATAATGTCTTATAGGGAATGGGACTCTTGATGGGGCCAGTGTAGGGATCTACACTGAAGAACATTTGGGAACAGAAATCAGATTCTATAGGCCATTATTATATCTATATATATATAGTATATATATATATATATATATATATTTATATATAATTTACTGTTATATATAGTTATAATATACACTATATTATGTATATATATTTGTATACACACATGTGTGTGTATGAGAGTACATTGAATTGAGTGGAGGGTTGGTACAGGTGCTGATGGGGTGGGGCCCTAAAATACCATCCAACTGTATTTTATGGAAAATTGGAAAATTCAAAATATAAAAATGAATTTCAGAATAAGTTCAATTTTTCCATATACCAATAATTAGATGTTTATATCCTTAAGCACACATATATTCAACTTATATTTTTTAATCTAGTATATTATAGATCATACACATCTGGAGATGAATAATCCAAAGGATACACAGTCTGCTTTGAGACTGTATATAGTGTTACAGGATAAACAGAACATTTAAAGATAAAGAGCTGAGTAGAAATATATAAATTAAGTATCAATTGTGTTGGGAACAAAAGAGTATAAAGTACTGGTCTCTTCAAGACCCCTTTCCTAAATGACTTTTAGTGGAGATATTTAATCCACAACATGGAATTTGAAGGTGGTGTGAGGTGTTTCAAAGATCTAGAATTAAAGTCGGTATCATGGCAAAGGAAAGAGCACCTACAGTCCACAGAAACTTTCCCAATGACTTCTTTGTATTAACTGTGTCTATGTAACTAATAATTAGCTTGAACCTCTAGGTAACTGTGTGAAGCAAACAACCTCAGGATCCTAATCAGTAAACACACTCTCCACCTTCTGTACTCCAAGTTTGAAATAATTTTCTATTTTCTCAAAGCTAACAAGACTAAGCTGTCTGTTGAAATTAAAAATAACTGTGAACTTTGAATGGTGATTTAGTGTCCTAAAAGGAACAGGGCCCTAGTCAGTCTGGCTGTTTCTTTCATGGGATGCCAGCTTGTCAGGCTTAACCTTTTGATCTTACTACTATGAAGCACATGCGATTAGATATTTGGTATTTAAACAGTACTAATATTAAGCCTTTCGTTCCTACTAACTGAAGCACACACAATTAGATATATGGGTATTTAAACATTACTAATTGTTATGGTAGGTTACTTTGGTAAGACACCAGATTTTGGTGTATGCTAATCCATGATCTACATTTTCTTATGTCAAGTATGGCAGGGTCTTGCTGTGTGTTATTAAAATCTCCTAAACCATTTAGAGGATGTAAGCTCTTGTGACATCGCCGTGGGTTATCCTCCAAGGAGAGAGCCATAGCCAATTAGATTTGGGGATATACAGACATAGGCTGCCACTGCTGCACCAGTATTCCATGACGGATGCTTGTACTCACAAATTATCACCTATTGTTAAAAAAAATGAAAACAAAACAAAACAAAAAAGCAGAGAAAGATGCAGAAAACTTACGGCAGAATGCACGATCTGCGATGGGTAGGGGTGGGGTGGGGGGGAAGGGAAGGGGATATATGCCTGAACTGAATTGGAAAATGATGTATGAAATACACAAAGCATCAATAAAAATAAATTAAAAAAAAAAAAGGAACAGGGCCCAGGATGCTGGATTGCTTTCTTCATTCCCTTCCTTCCTGTGAGTCTTGCTCACATAGCTATGTTCAGTTTTGAAAAGTGACCAAGCTATATACACCTGTTTTCATCACGTGCGCTATGTGTATTTTATAATCCACAAAATCATCTTATAAATTTGTCTGTATTGCCACAGCGATCTTTAACATTATCCATTATAGAAAATAATGTTCAAAAACCAGGCATGGTGGTACATGCCTTTAATCCTAGCACTTGGGTGGCAGAGGCAGGCGGATCTCTCTGAGTTCAAGGCCAGCTTGGTCTATATAGTGAGTTCCAGGACAGCTGGGGCATTGAAATCATAATAGTGGAAATATAAAATTTTATGTCCAGTTAACAAATCTATTGCCTTACTTTACTTCAATCCAATCTTTGAGACCCGGATGCTTAAATGTCAAGGTCAGTGCACCAGGTCTTTTTTTGTCAATGCTGATGCACCTTGGTTTCTAGATCCTAAATCTGAATCTTTCTTTAGGTGCTTAACCAGGGAAACATTGCTAGCTGCTAACTGACTTAGTCTGAATTCAAACTTTTGGTGTGAATTTCCACAGTTTGGGTTATTAATCTTTAATTGTTTTTATTTGAAATATGTTTGTGATGAAAATATAAGGTGGAACAGGTTTTGTTTAAACAGTTTTATGGTTTATAATATACAGCTACTTAATCCTTTGTGTGAGTTATAAAGTTCCTTCACTCAGTAAAATTATTTTATTTTTATTTTTTTCACATTTTCTTACTAATTTTTGCTTTATTCATTGTCTTAATATAGAGGATATATAATATTCCAGAAGTAATGTTACATGTTGGTTATAAAGAAAATTATGTGTATGTATAATATAAACATTGAATACATATGCTCATCCAGTGTTTTTCTGTTTGTTTGTTTTGGTTTTGTTTGTTTGTTTTGTCTTTTTCAAAACAGGATCTCCGTGTAGCCCCAGCTATCCTGGAAATCACTCTGTGGACCAGGCTGGCCTTGAACTCACAAGGATCCACCTGCCTCAGCCTCCTGAGTGCTAGGACTAAAGGCTTGTGCCACCACACCTGGCTAGGTTTTTTGTTGTTGTTGTTGTTGTTTTTGTTTTTGTTTTTTTGATGAAGGAGGATCTGTTTATTCATTCACAGCACTTTGTTCTTATAAGCCCTGAGTCATATCTCAGGGCCTGCTTTCTGACCCCTGGCCTCATGTTCTGTAAATATCACAAGTTCTTGTTAGAGTTTAATCCCTGGGGTCTTCTCACAGGTTTGTTAGTATAAGCAAAACTTCCTAGAGCCAGATTTCAGTGTAAACAGACAAGCAGGTAATTTAGCACAATGTAGCCATACTTGGCCTCTTTTTACCTACAGAGAATAAAATGAAAGCAGGAAAAAAAAAAAAAAAAAGGAACACTGTTTGGGGAGCTAGAGAGATGTCTCAGCAATTAAGAGCTCTAGCTATTCCTTTTTTTTTTAATTTTTTTTTATTATTATTTATCTTTGTATGTGTATGAATGTACTGTCTGCATGCAGGTCTGTGCACCCATGTCGTGCAATGCCGCGGAGGTCAGAAGACGGTCTCGGATTCCCCTGGAACTGGAGTTCTCCTGGAATTGGAGTTACAGACGGTTCTCAGCCGCCATGTGGGTGCTGGGGATCGAACCCAGGTCCTCTGCAAGAGCGTCGGTGCTCTTAACTGCTAGGCTATCTCTCTTAAAGTGAATGTGCCCTAGGCATGAAACAGCTTTGGCCACCAAGCCAGGCATCAAACTGGGATGAACAAAGGAGATTATAATAAATAAAATACTCTTTTTTTAATTTTTAAAAGATTTACTTTATTGTTTTCCATTGTGCATAGGTGAGAGTGGGTATGTGCACATGAGTACAGGTGCCGATGGAGATACAGGTGGTTGTGAGCTACCCAGTGTGGGTGGCTGGGAACTGGACTTGGGTCCTCCCACAGAACAGTGTATGCTTGGAACTGTTGCATCATGTCTCCAGCCCTTTCTATATCTAATTTTTTCCCCTTTTATTTGTTTATTTTTAAGGGATTCTACAATATAATAACACAGCTGTTTTCAGATAACATTAATGTTACTCAGTTTGCTATACAATTAGGTAATTGGTGCATTTTGCAAGTATCTATGTCCAAATTTTGAACAACCCAAGGTTCCCATAGTCCAGTTGGTGATGCTTGTATGCACAGGCATGTCGATCAATTAGGAGTCCAGTTTAGGGTTTTTATTTGGTTGTTTTGGTTTTTTTTTTTAGGTGTTTTTTTTCCCTCCAACTTGTATTGCATATATGTGTGTGGTGTGTGTGTGTTATCTATTATATATATATATATATATATATATATATATATATCTATTATATAATATCACTGAGTCTGTGGGTTTCTTTCTTTCTTTCTTTCTTTCTTTCTTTCTTTCTTTCTTTCTTTCTTTTTTTATTATTTTTTGCTAAAAGATGCCATGTTTTCCCCAAGGAGGTGCTTGAGGGTTCCTCCTTGGCAAGCCCAAACAACCATCAATCCTGCCCCGTGCTCCATTCCATACCACTCCCCACCATGGTCAGCCAAATGAGGTCCAGCAAGCATTCGTCCTGTCTTGATCTTCCTGCACTGGCCTCCATGGACTACCCTTCTGGTAGTCCAACAATGGCAGTCTATACTCTTATCAGCAGAAACAGTCTACACTCTGAAAAGGCTGAAATCCCAGTAGCCACTCAGTCCACAAACTGGATATCTCAGTAGTCCCCATCTGGCATTGAAGGTTTGGAGTATTCTCAAGTTTTATATCTGAAGTACAATTTCTCAGACCTTACTGATTGAAAAGCCAAAAGGAGCCAGGGGTCCCCCCCCCCAAAGAAAAACCCAAGTGACCCTTGAGGACCAGATCCTTAACTGACCTTGAGAAAACAAAAACCTTGGTTAATCTGGGCTAACTGTGTGGTCTTAAGCATCCAAAAGGAAAGTATAACCAGAAATAAATAATCAATAAAATTATTTTAACCTACAAGCACATTGTCTCCAGAGGACAGCTTTCTTTTGTAAATTTAAGTAAGGAAACCCTCTTGAGACAAACGATACTGTGAGGAATAGGATTATAATCCCTGCAATCTTAAAAACTGCAAACAAGCTATTATGGCTCTTCTTAGGCTGGAAGCATTTCACAGAAAACAAAAAGTCTGAAGTGTCGCTTTCCTTTTTGACTTGAATGAAATATATTTTATGTATAATTAAGTAACAAGTGGTGCAAATTTAAAAAGAAATTGGAGAACATTTCTTCTTTTAATAAAAAATCATGAGAAATGGAGCCAGGTGAGATTTTTGTGAAGATAAAACTTTTGAACTTAAAATTCAGAATATATGTGTGTGGTATCACTGCAATTTTGGGAGATAAATCAAGACAGAAAGATGTGTTGAAGCAACATAGTGCATATGACTCATTCACAAAATGACTATTCTTGAACTTGCATAAAAAAGAAAATGATTGCAACTGAAATTTCCACTGAAGAAATTGAGGTTTGAGAAAAATGTGTCTTTTTAAAATTTATTAACAGCTTCAACAAACCTGAAGAAACTCTTATAAATTAATTGAATTAATTTGTCATCAGGCTAAAACTGATTTCTATAATACATGTATTATATAATTTGAAAGTTACTACAAAAATTAAATGTACTAAAAGAGACTTCCTCCTTAATTTTTATAAATCAAGATTTCAATGGATATCTTCATAGTATAACAAAACTTATGAAATGAATGCATTTTTCTTTTTATAATTATAATTCATATCTCACTGTTATGCCTTGTGATGGTGAATATTATAATAAATTATAACAAAATAGATTTCTTTTGAACCTGGGAAACTTTCATATTCAACAGTTATATTTAATTCAATGTAATTTTAAAATTTCACATATTTTCATATCCTGAAATGTTCTCTTAATGCACTATCAAATTACCGAACCAGCACCTTATACCCAGAAGACTACACTATGGTCAAAAAATGTATTAATATTTAAGCTTATTACTACCATGTAGCAAACATTTTATTATGGGATCAAGAAGAAAACTGATGCCGTTAATTAATTTATAATAATTTATATGATTTTAAATTTAAGCTAAATGGTATCTATATGTTAATCTATTTATGAATTTCTGCTTTGGCATCATCTATAACTTGTCACTGACTATGATTTTTTCTTTGCCTTGGAGCTTTAAGACACTTTGTAGTTTGAATTTAAAAGATATCATTCATGAATAAGGATATAAGTGCTATATATTTGCATAATCAAAATATAGATATGCATATATTTTTAGGAAAAATGCCAATATACCTGTAATATAATTTAAAATGATTCAAGTTTCTTTAGAAAAATTGAAATTAGACTTTTCAGGTGATTAATATAAGTACCTAATCATATTCTGGAAAAAGGAAAGAAAACATTTATAGATTAACATAATTATAAAATGTTATATGTTGAGTAAAGAATTAAATTGAGAGGGAGATGAATAAGACATGGAAACAAAGAAGTAACAGTGTTGAGGGAGAAGCAGGTAGAACAATGAAACTAATCAGAACTCCCAGGGAAATCCAAAATTTTATTTTGTATTTCAGAGCCTTCCTCTGTCACTGCAAATATTTAATAGAACCTGTTACATAATTAACATAAGCATCATGCATCAACGAATGCTTCATACATTCTTGAATGCATGTCAGAGAAAAGAGTGCAGCCAAGGTAAGTGAGATATATGCAATTATGATTTGCCATCAAAACAAATATCGGCAATAAATTTATAAAAGACAATAGTTATGAAATCACACTATGAGGATGTCCCATAAAAAAATTAAGGAAATTCAAGTTCAGAATAAGCTGGCATAAGAAATTAAAATGGTCATAGGGAGGCAAATCTCAAAGACCTTTCATAAGGTTAATAAAATCATACTGCATCTCAGCTGAGGATAAGTCCTTCATTGTTGCTTTTAAGACAGAGCTCTCTGAGGAAATCTAGCACAAAGAATTGATCACATTAAAATAACTTAGGAGAGGGTAAACATCTTGGAAATCATATATTTAATATAAAAGTTAAAAAATTAAATATAATGTTTGTATAATTGATTTTACATGTATATGACTTTTACTTTATCCCCTTGGGGAATGTTTAAATTTGTGACTATTTAGAAAATGGAATGAAAGGGAAAGCTTATGTTTACTTAGGGAAATTTTAAGTAAAAATCACATGATGAAAATTAATTGCATGGCACACTAGAAATAGTACTTGTAGGAGATGGTCTAGGTGTGGATAGTAGCATGTTTATAAAGACTCAAGCCAACTCAATCAGACAAGGATCTAGAATGGTTCAGTGGAAATTGATGGCTGGCCCACCCTAGTCTGAGAACTGTTAGATACTGATTATGGCTGAGTGAAGAATAGACCTTCCTTAAGATCTCTAGATGGGCTGAATAGATTCCAGTGAATGATCTTGCACTGAAGGACATCTGAGTAAAATGTTTGACGGAATGGGACTTAGCATGCATACCAGAATACATGAGGCTCGGTGAGGAGATTTGGGGGCATGGATGTGGAGGAGGTCTAAATTTGATTAAGAACTGCTGTATAAATTGTACAAAAGCTCAATAAAATATTTTTAAAAAGAATGTCAAGACAGTTTTTATCTCTGCAGACATATTCCCATTTTTTTGTACTTTTCCTCCTTTTGAAAATAGAAGTCAGCTATGAAGAATCATACAACAGTGACTGTCTTCATTCTTCTTGGGCTGACAGATGATCAAGACCTGCAAGTGGTCATTTTTCTCCTACTCTTTTTCACATACATGCTGAGTGTTACAGGAAACCTAACCATCATAACACTCACCTTACTGGATTCTCATCTCAAGACACCCATGTATTTCTTCCTCCGAAATTTCTCATTTTTAGAAACATTGTTCACGACTGTCTGTATCCCTAAATTTCTTGTCAGTATAGCCACAGGAGATAAAGCCATTTCTTACAATGACTGTGCAGCACAACTATTTTTCACTATTCTCTTGGGGGCAACTGAATTTTTTCTTCTGGCTGCCATGTCCTATGACCGATATGTGGCCATCTGCAAACCGCTACACTACATGACCATTATGAACAGCAGGGTGTGCAACTTGCTGGTCTTCGCTTCCTGGATTTCTGGTTTCCTGATTATTTTCCCACCCCTCCTCATGGGGTTGCAGCTTGATTTCTGTGCAGCCAACACTGTAGATCATTTTTTCTGTGACGTTTCTCCTATACTTCAGCTCTCCTGCACGGACACACACATCATAGAATTAATGACTCTCCTCTCGGCCATTTTGACGCTCTTGGTTACACTGGTGCTAGTGAGCCTTTCCTATACAAACATCATCAGAACTATTCTGAGAATCCCATCTTCTCAACAAAGAAAGAAAGCCTTTTCCACATGTTCTTCGCATATGGTTGTGGTGTCCATTTCTTACGGCAGCTGCATCTTCATGTATGTGAAGCCATCTGCTAAGGAAAGAGTGTCCTTAAATAAAGGGATAGCTCTGCTCAGCACTTCCGTTGCCCCCATGTTGAATCCCTTCATTTATACACTGAGAAACAAACAGGTAAAAGATGCTTTTAAGAACATGACAAAAAGATATACCTTTTCTCAATAAAGTGAATCGCTTAAGAACATTAATAAGTGATTTGTAAGATAAATAAGAGTGGAATATGTTGCCCAGCTCTTCCAAGCATCTATTTAACAGTGCACAATCTTTTACTTGGCCAAAAATATTCACTGTGGCCTGAATAGTGTCCAGTGTCTAAACTTTCCTCTGTTTTCCACTCAAGCACATAGAAAGATATTTGTATGTCTTTTTAATTTGTGTTTCTATTAATTTTCTCTCAAAATTTTCTAAAGAACAGTGATTTTAGAATTTATATGTTCTTCTCCATTGTTCTGGATATCTGGGATTCCAATTTTTTATGTATTCTATAAAGGGGTTCATATGGTGTTCATGACAGGTTGAAGGAGAATGTGAATTGTAACTTTCTTACCCAGCATTTGGTAGAAATTTGAAACAAATCAATTTAATAACGTTTCTTTATTTGCATTGTTTGATAGTTTCAACTTCATACCAGTCTTAGAGAAAGTGTGTAATCTCAGTAATAGTTGAAGATAATTTCAAATAAGTTAATAAATTCTGTGATGGCAGTTATGCAATAAAAATTACATTAACACTCATTCTCATATTCTGCCTGCTTTTGTGACATGTCTGAGTTTCACCCTCACAAACACACAAGATGAGTATTGTCATGTTCATTTCTGAGTAAACATATAACCCATATGGAGCATAAATAATCTTATGAACACAAATATAGAAACATAGGTAAGCTAACTCATTCAAAAACTGTCATGCATTGTTAACAAAATTAAATGCCAATCTCTCTCTGCCCCTTGGACAATTAGGTTACAAACAATCAGAAGAAACTTTCAGAGCATTCCATAGATTTAAATAATATCATGAAGGGGCTGGAGAGATGGCTCAGCAGTTAAGAGCACTGCCAACTGCTCTTGCAGAGAACCTGGGTGTGATTCCTAGCACCCACATGGCAGCTAAGAACCATCTTAACTCCAGTTCCAGGGGAAACCAACACCCTCTTCTGACCTCCATGGCATTGCAGGACAAGGGTGCACAAACCTACATGCAGACAGTACATTCATACATATAAAAATAAATAAAATTTAAAAAATAAAATAAAAAGAATATCATGAATAAAATTTAGGTCTTGCAGGTTTTATCAGAATACATTAGTTTTCAATTTAAGTGGTTTAAACATTTTAAAAGATCAGGATGGACCAGGGTGTGGTGGCACACACCTTTAACCTCAGCACTTGGGAGGCAAAAGCAGGCAGATCTCTGTGAGTTCAAAGCCAGCCTGATCTACATAGCAAGTTCCAGGCCAGGTGGAGCTACAGGAAGACCCTCTCTCAAAAAGACAAAAAAAAAAAAAAAAAGTCAGGATGGTGAATGATCATGTGACAATAAGAATGATTTGGCCTATTTCTTTCAAAGGCGTCATATTTCAATGCATCCAAAAGAAAGAACTTTTCCTAAAATACTAGTCTAAGTAATTTGCTCTTTATGACTAAGACTAAATTTAACACAAAGTGATGAGCTATAGAGAATTTAGAAGTCATAAGGAATTTTTGACTTATCAAATTACATGCATAAATTGTGTTCCAATATATCTCAAGTTAAATATAATTTTCCAAGTATCTAAATAACTGGATATTAATTATATAAACTAGAGCAATAAGGTTTAACTATACATATCCAGATAAATATTTACTATAACATTAAGAATATTCAAATTATCCTTCAAACACAGGTCCAGACTGTATATATCCCCAACAAACTTCAGTGCTCTTGAATATTTTATGTGATGATATATAATGACTTATTAAATAAGTACTCTTCAATTATGGCTTATTTGGGCTTTCATTGCATCACATCTTAACTTTCCATGCATGAAGTTTTCTAATTTACAAGTTATAACTATACTATTTTTATTGACTTTTTGAAAATTTCATTCAATGTATCTGGATTATATTCAGACCTTCTCCTCTATATTTACCCACCACTCTACCCCCTCACTTCACTTTATTTTTTAAGTCCTACTCAATCTAGTTTGTGTCCCAAATGTTCTTTGGGATGGGTACATCCCCTGTATCCTGGTCAATTCAACTGTGTCACAGTCTTGAAGGAAACTGACTCTCCCTCTTCCAGCGACTGTCCATGGCCAACTCCTCTGCTAGAGCTGGAGATTCTTACACACATTGTATCTCCCTTGACACAATGCTGGTGTATTCTTAGATGTTTGGCTTCAGTTGAAAATTTGGTATAGAATAGTTCAGTGTATTATGGGAACACATTTACTCATGACTTGAACTACAGCCAAATGTAATTATGTGGAAATTTTTATGTTTCAAACACATTATTTGTCTATTAAACGTATTTTTCATATTAAATTTAAGCCTGTTTAGCTCTTTCTAACATCTGTTATGTAGGAACATTCAGTAATCATTTGCTAAACAGCAAAGACATTACCTTGTCTAACTTTTCTTTAAATAAAAAAAAATTGTCAATCACAGCAACAGGCAGAAATATTCACTCTGTTTATATACTTTGTTTTTTTTTTTAATTTGTATTTCAAAAATATTTATTCATATAGATAATTTTATTTCACCTTTAATCCCTCTGATTATCTTTTCTGTTATTACAATTTTCTTCAATGATACTGAGATAGAAACATGATTCAACCATTTTGTCACAGATATTACTGTTGATGACTTACTCTTTTTAAAAAGTTTATATATTTATTTTTATTTTGTGTGTTTGGGTGTTTTGCCTGCATGTACATAATTGCACACTTGCGTGTAATATTCATGAAGCTAGAAGAGGGTGACAGATTATGGAACTGGAGTTAGAGATGTTTCTTAGCCACTGTGTGGGCACTAGGACCAGGTTCTGTAACCCAGGTTCTCTACAAGAACAGCCAGTGCTGCTAATAGCTAAGCCATCTCTCCAGCCTCAAATTTATATGCTTTTAAATATGGAAACAAAGTAATACATATTTCAAAGACCCGCTAAGAAACTGATCTGCCCCCTTGAGATGATTTATATTTTCTCTTAGAAAATATGCCTCTCTCATGGAAATTGATTGCTTATATATTAAAAATGAAAAAAGCTGTGCTAGTTTTTGGCATCATGATAGAAACTTAGACAAACCTGGGAGGAATCTCATTTGAGCAACTGCCTCCACCTAAATGATCTGTGAGCAAGTCTGTGGGGTATTTTTTAGGTTATTCCTGGACAGACTGTCAGCCCATGAAAGGAAACAGCCAGAATTGACCAGAGTCCAAGTCAACAGCTCCAGAGAGAGTGGACTGTTTTACCTCTCATCCACCTGTGCCCCTTGTTTATATACTTTGAATGCAGAAGAGATGTTTTCCTTTCAATGTGTAGGATCTTTGTGAGGAGACATTGGAAAATACAAGTGTAAATAGAACCCAGGCCTAGGTCACAGTGTGAAAATATTTGGGAAGTGGTTTTCAATTTATTTAAAATAAATATGTGAATAATTTACTTGTTTAAACACCAAGGTTAGATTGCATTTTTTAAGTTTTTAATTTAAAAAATTATTTATTTATTTGGAGAATTTTATACATATTATTATATTTGCAGTATTTCCACCCCTTCCAGTCCCAGGTCATTTCCTCTCATTCCCTCTCTACTCTCTCTCAATTTCTTGTCCTTTGATGGATATTTCCACATCCACATGTGTGTATATATATATAATACACTGAGTCCCTTTAGTGGTGCTTTTTTGTACCTGTGTTTAGGGCAGCACACTTGGGATTAGCCAACCACTTAAGGAGCTTAACTCTGGAGAAAGCCCGTTCTCCCTCAGTATACATTGACTGCCTTTAGAGCTTCATTTCCTGGTGGGAATCCATGAAACTTCTCCCATTCCACTTTGGCATGTCGACAGATTTGTTGTTATGCATGTCCTCTTGGGCCACAATATGGTGGAGATTTTATTTGGGCAGGCTCCCTATCATATCCCAAATGAATTATGTAGCAGAAGAAGTCCTGTTCCTCTAGATCTTAAAATCTTTCTTCTCCCTCTTACCTAAGCCTTGGGTATAAGGTTGCATGGCAGATGTATCATCTGGGGCTACACACCACACAATTATTTAATATTTGCATTTTTATCAGCTGTGGAACAATGTCATAGTCAATATTCATTGCAAAAGGAGGCTATGTTGATATGTGGTGATAAAGATACATGTTTATGAAGATAAGTGTACATATTTAGATTAGAGTGAGAAAGAAATTATGTTGGTCTAGTCAAGTGGCAGTAGTAGGTTCTTCTGTAGGTTCTATGACTTTTTTTTTTTAATTTTATTTATTTCTGTATGTGTACGAATGTATTGTCTGCATGCAAGTTTGTGCACCCGTGTCGTGCAATGCCGCGGAGGTCAGAAGTGGGCGTCGGATTCCCCTGGAGCTGGAGTTCTCCTGGAGTTGGAGTTTCAGACGGTTCTCAGCCGCCATGTGGGTGCTGGGGATCGAACCCGGGTCCTCTGCAAGAGCGGTCAGCGCTCTTAACCGCTAGGCCATCTCTCCAGCCCCAAGGTTCTATGACTTTTCTAACTATGTGTGCTTTGCTATGTTTACCGTACCATGCATGGATTATCTTTTATTTAGCAGACCCTAAATCCAATTAGTTAGCCACTATTGCACCAACAGAGATAGTTAAAGTACTACTCCATTTTCCACTTAATAATATGAAAACCTACTACCATAGAACTTTCATAAAAATATGTACATATACAACATAAAAATAGTTTACATGGAATCACACAGTAATGGGCAGATGACGCCCTTACTAGACTCCACAGGCAAGAAAATAAACCCTAATGTCAGGAATGGTCTCCCTCTCTATAGGAATTGTCAACCAGGGAAGTCCCATAGACCTTTAAACCATAGTTTGCCACGTTCTTATTTGCCCTCCAGAACTTGATGGAAAGACCCTATTGCTGAAGACAGTGTGGAGGTGATTCAAAGAACAAACGTGGAGAATTCAGCTTGGTACTGACCTCAAAGCTTCATCTCTACTGCTGTTTTAATATAACTTGAAAGTTACTTTGCATGGTACCAGAAAAAAAAATAGTAATAATAATCCTGACCCAGTTGTAAACCCTGTAAGATAAAATAACAACTGGTCTGACAAGACATGTCCACTGGTGCAACAGTGGACATATGTTATGGGAATGAAGGACCACTTTTGAGTGGTTTTGAGTTCCACTTCGCAAGATGGAGCTTATAACTGGCACTATTATCAGGGCCACGAGCCTATGGCTAGACAGGTAACAGGCTATGGCAGAGAATGTACCACTATTGTTTGATGGACATAGAATTAAACTGACAATGGCTTATTGCAGCACTATAAATTAATGCATTTTCAACTCTCTTTAGTTAAGCTTTTTTGCTGTAGATGATGATTAACACAGAAACCCACACTGGTCAATGTAAAGAAAATAAGTGACTGCAGTTGACTCAGCACCAAGTGGGACACCTAAATCATATCCTGTCTTCCCAAGGATCAATGATCATTTCAGGAGAGGGGGCAGGAAGGTTTAAGTGCCAGCCCTTGATGGAGGGATTCATTAAAAATGCATTCCCATACATAACAAGGCAGTTACATATGAGCCCATAGTACTCATGACAGCATGCACAAGACCTGAGAAAGCCCAAATCACAATACGGAGGGGCAAAATGGCCAAGAAGCTCCATCTCATGCTGAGCACAAATTTGAAACTGGAAAGGGAGAATCATGACCCACCCCATGAGTGTTTGGGGAATTCAAATAAAAATGTATAGTCCTTAAAACTTATATTGGGCTTGAATTAGATGAGGTAAGGAGGTGGTTATTGGTCTAAAGGAGAGCAGAATACAATACCTACATTTCCCAAATATTCAATAAAATATTATTAAAATATGAATTATCAGTAAACTTAATAAAACTGATACAATCTCAGTGAAAAAGAACAAAACTTCATAATCCATCATGTTACTTTGTCCAAGTGCAGTTACTTGGTATTTCAGGATTCATGCCAAGATAAATTTGGTAGCATTTTCAAGCACAATGGAAGAAAAATGCAAAACTGAATTATTAGGATCATATTTTAAAATAACTATGCAGGGGCTGGAGAGATGGCCTAGTGGTTAAGAGCGCCAATTGCAGAGGACCCCGGTTCGATCCCCAGCACCCACATGGCAGCTGAGAACTGTCTTTGACTCCAGTTCCAGGGGAATCTGACACCCTCTTCTGACCTCCATGGCATTGCACGACACGGGTGCATAAACCTACATGCAGACAGTACATTCATACACATACAATTTAAAAATAAAATAAAATATAAAAACACTATGCAATGGCAAGAACAGGCTAGAGGAGCACTAATAAAGAAATCTTCTGAAATATAATGAAAAGTCTAGAAATAGGTTTTAGGGCAAATGAATTTTGCATGTAAAAATGATAAAATGGCAATGATTTTACGATGAATACTAGTAGAAAAATCAGTAAGCAACTTGGAAAAAATAGGTAAGTTAAGGTTATATTTTTGACTATGCATAAAATTACAGATATAGAAACTAAAGTGAAGAAAAGAAACATTTTATTTATTTATTTTTAAAATATTTTATTAGGTTTTGTGTATTCTTTTTTGTGAATTTTTGTTGAATTTTTATGCATTTCCAAAGAGACCATCTTAATCATTTTATACCCCCTTTTCCATTGGCAACCTCACATACTCCCCTCCTGAAATCCATAATTCTGTCATTTGTGTTAAGCCCATTATGTCCCCAGATGTCCCTCGCTGCAAGTTCACTCACTGGGGTCTGGTTGGCCTGTCTAGAGTTGTGTATTTCATGTAGTAGTCTGTCATATATTTTGACTCCTACCCAGTTGAACTTGTCCCTCAGTACAAGTTCATTCTCTAGAATCAAGTCAAATTATCTAGAGTCCCTCCCTTAAAGAATATCTTCTCTTCCTCACCCAGCAATAATCAGTTGCCAATAGCTCCCATAGTAGGGTTGGGGCCTTGTGCCCATTTCCTTCATTCTATGATTTTTTTCTGGGGGGGGGGGTTTCTGATTGAGTCAGCATAGCTCTTGTGCATGCTGTCACCATTTTTGCAAGTTCATAAAAGCAAGTTCCCAGTGCTCTGGAAGACTATGTTTCTTTATGTTCATGCATCGACCCTGGCTCTTACAAACTTTCTGCTCCCTGCTTTCACAATAGCCTCTGAGGGTTGGATGGGTAAGGTTTAATGTAGGAATCCTATCCAGGGACACGTGTTCTGCAGTCTCACAATGACCTCTGAGCAGTGGGTAGGTGGGTGAGGTTTAATATAGGAAACATGTCCAGGCACACATGCTCTACAGTCTCTTATGCTCTAAAACTTAGACAGTTGTAGCCTTCTGTGTTCATCACACTCTGTTGTGAGAGTTGGGGGTATTACTACTCTCTAACCCTCTGTTCTATGTTCCATGAGCTTTAGGTATGGCAGTTCGATGTAGATGTGTCATTTAGAGCTGGGCATGTGTCAAACATATATTCTCTGTGTGTGATCAATTGTAGATAAATATAACAGCCTCCATCTGTTGTTAAAAAGAAGCTTCTTTGATGAGTGGTGTACAGTATACTTGTCAAGGAAGTAAGCAAAGCAGGTCTGTGTCTGAACATTATTGGGGAGAGTTGTTCTCCTGTTTTGTTTTTTTGACAAGGTCTCCCTAGTCTATGACTATCTGGAAGTCACTACATGGGTCAGGCTGGCCTCATTTTCAGAGAGAACCCATGCCTGTATCTCCTGATGGTTGACACTCAAGGTGTGTCCAGATTCTGAACATATTTTAAATGTGAGTAAATATTTTCTCTAATAAAATACAAGGGACATATTTGTAGATACCCAACCTTCAAACAGAGAAATACTGATAACTTTAACTATATAAAATAATTTTTTATATTATACATAGAAACACAATATGAAAATCATATGTGATTGTCAAGAGGGAAATATATTTGCACCATATAGATGAAAAGTTCATATGAGTGGCATACACAGAAGTCTTAAAAGAGGCAACAAATAAATAGAAAGTGGATAGCTGAAAAAAGGCAAGATGTATGGGTGAGCAAATAAATACATTATATGGATTTCTCAACTTCAGATGGTGTTCAATCTACACATAATTAGGGAATATTAAAGTAAAATATGAAAGATTCTTAATTATCACTGCAATAGGTAAAATTTTGTAAACAATAAAAACCCACTCTGCTGGTAGGAATGTTAGCAAACAAGCACTCTGATGCATCATTCTTGGGAACTGACTGAAATTATATAGAGGACAATTTATGCCTATCCGTGTCTGTGTGTGTCTCTGAGTGTACATCACACACATTTATTATTATAAAAAGCACTTCTGTAGTGGTAATCCCTTAGGAAATGTGGTGCTTGGATCTCAGTTACCTTGGGAATTTTTTTTTCTTATGAGATTTTTCTGTAGGACACAAAGAAATAAATCTTCCACTGTCTCATAACATGCTTAATTTCCATATGGCACATTTAACAAAGCTTATAATATTGCAAATATGTGAATTTTAGAACTACAATATAGAAGACAGAGTAATTGGGTAGACTTTCATAACAATGTGCAATAAACTGGTCAATAATATTATGTCTAAGAAAATTCATAAATCAATCATACATGTGCTCAAGAAGAAAAACATATCATCTTTGCTCTTTGAAGACAAGGAGGATCAGCTGTGTTGAAGCACAGAAGCTTGTTGAAATCTCCACATAAATTATTAAGAAAGCGGCTGAATAACCAAAGGGTCAGTCCTTTTACTATTTCTGTTTGACTTATGTATGATGATGCATTCTTAGAAAAAGATACAATTTTAACTATTGAATTTTTAGCATTTTGTAATATTAATCTAACAAAAATGAAACTCATTACATTTCTTACCTTTGATTACCTATTTTGTTTTGTATGTATTTTTTTAATTGTGGGAATGCTCAGCAAACTTGATCCTTGAAGTATAACAATCAAGAGATTGATGAAATGGAATCTATTACATGACTAATATTGATAACAGTGTTGTCACTGGGTTGACTTATGTAAATGGGAGAATATATATGTACATAATATACATATTATAAGATAATTCTTCACAGTTTAATGTGCAGCTAGTCAGCAGTGAACTCTTCTTTGCAATCATTTTATGATTCTGTCAGAGAGTAAAAAAGAGGCAATCCAATTACTCTTTTCAAAGAAAGCAGCATGTTATACCATTGCTATTCTTGCTTTATGTTGCTTCATCTCACTAGAATATTATCTAGTTTCTTTGATTCATTTTAGATCTATTGGATTCGATCTGAAAACTCCTGTCACCAACACCTGAAAGGGTTATAATTTGTTTAGTTTCTTTATACTATATGTGTTCTGTTTCTAAACAATAAATTATTCATTAGCGATGACAAGGTTAGAATGATTTTGTTAACTTTCTCAGTAAGAGAGTTCATGATCTAGCTCAATGTCCATTTAAAAATTGATTTGACTGGTGGGAGTGGTGGACCACACCTTTAATCCCAACTCTCAGGAAGCAGAGGCAGGCAGATCTCTGTGAGATTGAGCCCAGCCTGTTCTACATAGTGAATTCCAGGCCAGCTGGGGCTACAGGGATACCATAACTCCACAAACAAAACAAAATAAAACAAAACATCACAAATGGTTTGATTATTTTATTGGGGTGGTAAAAGTACCCACAAAACAAATATCTCCTGGTTATTTTATTCAATCTTCTTACACAAAATTGATGTCACTTGGTTTTTAGTGCAAACTTATTTAAAAAACAAAAACTGGGCCATCAAATTTTATATCTCTGGATTTGGAATGCTCAGACTTCTGGAAACAGTCCTTCTTAGTTTGACTTAGTATAGCAAACACAAGCTGGAATATATGTCTTATACAAAAAGTCATTTGTCCCATATAACTGGTGCAGAATATGGATAATAATAATTTCTGCATACATAAGTCTCATTACATTGATAGTTTGCCTGATGTTTCAGTAATATTATTTTGTTATTGTGATGATATATATCATATATAATATCAGATATAGTGATAATCAATATTACCAGTATTCTGATTATAGTGATAATCTATAAAATTAATCAAAAGTCTCACCACCTATACTGAGCAGAAATTTCTCACATACTTTCTGTTTCTTTCTCAACTAGCCTTGAAATTTATCCATGTTCTTACTATGTGATTTAAGAAATGAGCAAATTGCTATGTATTGGTAACAGAAACATGCTTTGTATTAAAGATTTGTGCTATTTTTATCACACTTGCAACCACAGCTTTTATCATTTAATTTTCCCTAGTATCAATTCCCCTTATTTAAGAAACATGCACCATTTATACTTGGGCTCTCATAAGTTTTGATTGTCTTCATTTTACGTTTTCCTTTTATAAGAAATCCTAAAGGCATTTTATATTTCTCTCCCTCTATTCCACTATCAGATCACTGCATTTATTTTTTTTCTTTTTTTATTTTTATTGATGCTTTGTGTATTTCATACATCATTTTCCAATTCAGTTCAGGCATATATCCCCTTCCCTTCCCCCCCACCCCACCCCTACCCATCGCAGATCGTGCATTCTGCCATAAGTTTTCTGCATCTTTCTCTGCTTTTTTGTTTTGTTTTGTTTTCATTTTTTTAACAATAGGTGATAATTTGTGAGTACAAGCATCCTTCATGTAAAACCAATTTGCAAGCAGTTGTGCCCAAACCCACACAGCTCATGGGTCCCACCATCCAGCAGGGGGGGCTTGTATGTTCAATCAAGTTGATCAAATGAGTGTCCAGTCTATATTATTGTAGTTTCACCATTAACCCCAATCGAAGCCCTTACATTCTATCACGCCCTCTCTTCCGCAGATTGTTCCCTAGGCTTAGAAAAGGGGCACAGGTGGATGAGAAGCAAAACACTCTACTTTCTCTGGAGCTGATGTCTTGGTCTCTAGTCAGTTCTGGCTGTTTTCTTTCATGGGCTGCCAGCTTGTCCAGGCATTTATTTTTTTTAAGAGAGTACAGATGTCATGACATTTATTAAAAGGCATGCTACAACTCTATACTTGTTAGGAAAAGAGATTCGAGATTCCAAGTAATAGTTATCAAATATACAAACTGAAGGAAAATGGAATAAATATTGCAGTGTACAGAAGCTTGAATTAACCATGCACTACTCATTTAGAAAATGTTTTTTAATATTTTATCTTCTCTTTGCAATCACTGCATTTAAATCATAACCAGGAAATAAAACATTTCTAGCTGTCATTATTAAGATATTTTATATGAAATGTATCAGAAGGGAAGGGAACATTTGGGTAAGTGCCATCAGAGAGAGAGAGAGAGAGAGAGAGAGAGAGAGAGAGAGAGAGAGAATTGAAAGAACTCAAAGTAAACACGGCTGTACATGTATCTCTGCTGTAGGAAGAGTCTGATGGATATATACCCAAAAGTGGCATGGATGACTCAGGTGGTAGGCTCATTTTGAGTCTTTTAAAGGATTTCCATACTGCTTTCCATAGTGGTTGTACAAGTTTGCATTCCCACCAGCAGTGGATGATTGTTCCCCTTTCCCCACACCCTCTCCAGCATTTGGTATCATTTGTTTTCTTGATCCCACCAGCCTTATCAGGGTGAGATGATATCTTAAAGTGGTTTTAATTTGCATTTCCTTAATTATTAGCAATGTTGAACACTTTTTCGAATATTTCTCAGGCATCTCTATTTCCCCGCTTGTGAAGTCTCTGCTCAGCTCTTTACTCAATTTTTTGGAGTAAATTTGTGAGTCATTTGTTTTCTTCTTTGTTTTTTGAGTAGTTTATATATTCTGGAAGTTAATGCTCTGTCAGATGAATCAGCAGTGAAGGTTTCCTCCCACTCTGTGGGTTTTCTCTTCACTTCCCTGATTGTTTCTTTTGCTGTACAGAAACTTTTGAGTTTAATAAGGTCCCACTTGTTAATTGTTGACCTTATTTCTTGTGCAGCTGCTGTCTGATTTAGAAAGTCTTTTCCAGCCCCTATGTCTTGCAAGTCACTGCCAACTTTTTCTTCTAATACCTTCAGAGTTTTGGGTTTCACATTGAGGTCTTCAATCCATTTGGAGTTGATTTTTGTACAGAGTGAGAGGTAGGGGTTTAATTTTATTCTTCTACAAGTGGTGATTCAGTTTTGCCAGCACCATTTGCTGAAGATATTGTCTTTCCTCCATTGAGTCTTTTTGGCCCCCTTGTCAAATATAAGGTGGCTGAAATTGTATGTACTCAAGTTTGGATCTTTAGTTTTGTTCCATTGGTCTATGGGTCTGTTTTTCTGCCAGTACCAGGCTGTTTTTATGACTATAGCCCTATAGTATGATTTGATGTCTGGTATAAAAATTCCCCCTGTATTGCTGTTTTCACTCAGGGTTGCTTTAATTATTCGGGGTATTTTGTTGTTCCATATGAATTTAAGAATTTTTTTTCCTGGTTATTTCTACTTCCTTTCGCAGTAAGACCCTGTCATATTTAACAGGAAAAAATGTAACTCATGGATCAACATATTATCTAAACATATGTGTCTATACCAAAGTAACCTACCATAACTATTAATGCTGTTTAAATACCTATATATCTAATTGCTTGTGCTTCATTAGTAGGATCGAAAGGTTATTCCTGGACAAACTATCAGCCCATGAAAGGAAACAGCCAGAATTGACCAGAGTCCAAGACAACAGCTCCAGAGAGAGTGGACTGTTCTGCTTCTCATCCACCTATGCCCCTTTTCTAAGCCTAGGGAACAATCTGTGGAAGAGGGGGCGTGGTAGAATGTAAGGGCTGCTATTGGGGTGAATGGTGAAACTACAGCGATGTAGTCTGGACCCTCATTTGATCAACCTGACCCTCTGCTGGAAGGTGGGGCTGTGGGGGTTTGGCACAACAGCCTGCAAATTGGTTTTACATGAAGGATGATTGTACTCATGGATTATCACTTATAGCTAAAAAATGGAAAAAAAAACTGAGAGAAATATGCAGGACAGTTATGGCAGAATGCATGATCTCAGTTGGGGGGGTGGGGGGGAAGGGAAAGGGAAATATGCCTGAACTGAATTGGAAAATGATGTATGAAATGCACAAAGCATCAATAAAAAAAAAAAAGAATTTTTTTCCAAGTGTGTGAAGAATGTCTTGGGGATTTTAATGGGAATTGCATTGAATCTGTAGATTAGTTTGGGTAGAATGGACATTTTTACTATATTAATTTTTCCAATCCATGAGCATAGGAGGTCTTTCCATCTTCTGATGTCTTCTTCAAGAGTTTATAATTTTTGCTGTAGAGATCTTTGGTGTCTTTGGTTAGGTTTATTCCTAGGTATTTTTTTACTTCACACCCATTCCAATTTGGCCAAGGGACCTAGGGGATAACTTTTTTCCTTGCCCTCAGAGGTCAACCAAGTCTTAAGGTATTATGCATGGGGTCATCTCTTGAAATGTCCTGCAGAAGTGGATCACCAGTCTTCCTTTTCAGGGAGATCTTGGAGAGCCACTAAGGGGACTTCAGCCAGTATTCAGTCTATAAAGAGGAAAGTCTGCTCATGCTTCAGAAAAGGAAGGCTGGTCCAACAAGACCTGATTTTGTCCTCAAGTGGATGGAACTGGTGGACGAGGAGCTGAAAGGAGCAAGGAGGAGCCTTCAAGCACTCTCTTAAGGAAAATATGGCATCTTTTAGGAAAAAGTCCTCCAATTCAAGTGATATGTGTATGTATGTATATATTTATGTATATATATATATATATATATAACTATGTATATATAATATGTATATATACTAAGCAATACAAGTAGGAAAGAACAATAACAACAAGGAGAGAACTGGAAAAAAACCTCTGGAAATACTCAGAAAAAGATGCAGGACATGTATGTCAGAGTGCAGGGACTCCGGTGGAGATGAGGGGCATGGGAAGGGAAGTGACTCTAGATTCGATTGAGAAATGATGTAAGACTTATAGAAAAAGTTTAATAACAATAAAAAAAAGAAAAAAGAGAAAGAACTCAAAGTAAACATTATTCCATCTCTTTCTCTGAGCTATATATGGAACTCACTATAATTGGCCTCAAAATAAATTATGGGTTGGGAGTGAAGCTTCTGAGCTTAATCCTTGCTCGGCATGTTGAAGACCCTGAGTTCTATACTCAAAAACATGAAAGAAAAACACTCAGGTAACTACTATGCTGAGGTCTTATTCATGGAATAAAAGTTGCTACTGAATTCTGAGAATGGACTTAAACTAAGTGTTTCAAATGACAAAGGTTGATTGCTCTAAATGTGTTTCCTACAGTTTCATATCTAAAATTCATGCAAAAATGAATGTTATCTTAACTTTTACATATTGTATAAAGAATGAGTACACTCTAAATTTTATGGGTTTTCTAATTATTCAAATATAATAAACAGGTACTATATTTATAGGATAAAATATGAATAGAATGGTTCAAATAAATCCAGAAGTAGAACTTCTATGTTGTATAATGATATGCAGCTGTAAAACAAGAAGTGGTTTAACATTTGCATCTTCACCTTCGTTTTAGTAATTACAGTCTCTGAACTTGTTGAAATGCTTAGTTTCCTAACATCATTTCTCCTATTCAGATCTATATGAGGCAGAGGATGCTATGTAAAGCTGTAAGGAGGAACAGTGCAGGTTTGAAGTGAGCCCTCTCTTGAAAAATGTGTCATTTTCCACTTTTTCATTTAATATTAAGCAAATTTCTTTTTGGTCTTTTTGAGAGAGGGGCTCCCTTTAGTCTCAGCTGGCCTAAAACTCTCTACGTAGACCAGGCTAGCTTTTAACTCACAGAGATCCACCTGGCTCTGCCTCCTGAGTGCTGGGATTAAAGGCATGCGAGGCCACCATGCCCGGCTTAAAGATGGTTCTTAGCCGCCATGTGGGTGCTGGGAACTGAACTCAGGTCCTCTGCAAGAGCAGTCAGTGCTTCTAACTGCTGAGCCATCTCTTCAGCCCCCAATTTTAAGCAACTTTTAATTATGAGCAACATCACACTCACCGGAATATATGGTTATTTATACCAGTTTGGGTAGTTTGTCTTCTGTAATTCCTTTCATAGAAATTGTCCACTCTATTGCATGTACCCATAAATTGCTGCATATTAAGGTTACTGTGAACAGAGTTATTTCCTCAGAATGTTGAATGACTTAGTAACTTAAGAAGTAACTTAAGAAATTAACATCATTTTTTAAAGGGTAAACTTTTTCGATCTTTCAATTAAAACAAAATATTTGGAAGGACCACAAAGTAAAATAAATGTAAATAATGAATTACATTTGGAATGACCTATAAATGGGTGAGTAGGACTTTCTCAATTCTGCATAAAAGGAAATAACCTCTAAATTCTTAAATTACTTTTTTTCCAATTACTTTTTTTCCTTTGGGTATTTTTTGAGACAGGGTCTCCCTTTAGTCCCAGCTGGCCTGGAGCTCCTTTTGTACACCAGGCTGGACTCGAACTCACAGAGATCTGCCTGCCTCTGCCTCCCAAGTGCTGGGATTAAAGATGTGGGCCACCACACCTGGCCCTAAATTCTTATAAATACACTAATAAAGTGGAAGATATATCTACAAGATGAACTATATTTTAAATTCTTAAAATACTTCTTTGCTTGAACTTAATGTACTCTCAATGACTGAGAAATAAGAAATATGTTTTCCTATGTGTGATATTAGTTTATTATCTTCTATCGTTTTGTTAGGACAAACGAGAAATGAAGAACCAGTCAGTGGAGATCGTGCTCATTTTGCTTGGACTGAGAGATGAGCCTCAGCTACAAACCATGATTTTCCTGTTACTATTTTTCAATTACATCTTGAGCCTCCTGGGGAACTTAGTCATCATCCTGCTCACCCTGCTGGATCTTTGCCTCAAGTCTCCCATGTACTTCTTCCTCCGAAATTTCTCCTTCTTAGAAATTGCATTTACCACAGTCTGCATCCCGCGGTTCTTGACAAGCATTCTGACTGAAGATAAAATGATTTCCTATAATGCTTGTGCAGCACAGTTCTTCTTCTTCTTTTTTTTTTTTTCTTCTAGGAAGCGCAGTATTTTACCTCCTTGCTGCCATGTCCTATGACCACTATGTTGCCATCTGCAGACCTCCGCATTACCTGGTCATCATGAACACCAAAGTATGCAAACAGCTTGTCCTTATCTCCTGGTGACTGAATTCTTAGTCACCTTTCCCCTTTTGCTCTTGGGGCTAAAACTGGATTTCTGTGCTTCCAAAACTGTAGATCACTTCTTGTGTGACACTTCTGTTCTGGCGCTGTCTTGCACAGACACACGTTTCAAAGAATTAATGGTTTTTGCCTTATTTGTGATGACCCTTGTCATCACCTTGATCTTGGTGATCCTCTCCTACACACTCATCATCAAAACCATTCTCAAATTCTCTTCAGCTCAACAAAGAAGAAAGGCCTTTTCTACCTGTTCCTCACACATGGTTGTTGTCTCTATCACATATGGAAGCTGTATCTTCATGTAAGAGAAAAGATTGGCAAAGGAAATGGTGACTTTAAATAAGGGTGTAGCTTTGCTCAACACGTCTGTGGTTCCATTGCTAAATCCTTTCATTTACACCTTAAGGAACCAGCAGGTTAAAGAAGCTTTCAAACACATGCTTCGGAGATTTTTTTCTTCTCATCTAAGTGAGGAAAGGGGTAGTTGGAAATAATATGATGTTGAAAAAAAATGGTTGCCATTTTCAATTTCATTAGATAAAATTAATGTGTAACATACATGTTACAGCCTATCGAAAGTTTAACAACTTAAAAGTTAATTTTCCAAGAGGAAACTGCAATTATTATTAACATTGAGAACTGAATGATGAAAATATTTGAATGTTGTGAAAGTTACATAAAATATGTCAAATAATTAGGATTCTGCTGAAAACATTATCTCCTAAATTAAGGAACAAAGTGATAATTTGTTATGGTAATTAGATGATATTTCGCTTAAGAATAATTAAACTCAGCAGCTGTGCAAGAAATAAGATCGGCAATTGACAAATGGGACCTCATTAAACTCAAAAGCTTCTGTACATCAAAAGAAAAAAATCAAGGAAGTGAAGAGAAAACCCAGAGAGAGTGGGAAAAAACCTTCATCACAGATACATCTGACAAAGCATTGATTTCCAGAATATATAAACTACTCAAAAAACAAAGAAAACATATTACTCACTCAAAAGATGGAGCAAAGAGCTGAAAAAAGACTTCAAAAGTGGGGAATTAGAGATGGCTGAGAAACATCTTAAAAAGTGCTCAATGTCACTAATAATTAAAGAAATGCAGATTAAAACCACTTTAAGATATCATCTCAGTCAGATAAGACTGGTTAGGATCAAGTAAACAAATGATGCCAAGTCCTAGAGAAGTTGTGGGGAAAGGGGAACACTCATCCACTGCTGGTGGGAATGTAAACTTGTACAGCGACTATGGAAATCAGTGTGGAGAACCCTTGGAAGACTCAAAATGATCTTGCCACCTGACCCAGTCATACCACTCCTGGGTATATACCCACAAGATTCATCTTACTGCAGCGATACATGCACAGCCATGTTTATTGCAGCTCTCTTCTCAATAGCAAAGAGCTGGAACCAACCCAAGTGCCCATCAACTGATGAATGGATAGAGAAAATGTGGTACATCTACACAATGGAGTTCTATGCAGTGATAAAGAAAGATGACATCACAAAGTTTGCAGGTAAATGAATGGAGCTAGAAGATATTATGTTAAGTGAAGTAACACAGTCCCAGAAAAACAAACGACAAATGATATCCATCATCTGTGGATGCTAGCGCCAATTACTTAGTTGTATTTCTTGTGCAGGGCTGCTTGAGCTTTTGTCCAAGTATTTGGGAGTGATGCATATTGGAAGGAACAACAACAACAACAGAAAAGACTGCCTCAAAAACTGACTGAAACGGTGAACTTCTGCTTGAAACAGTAAACTTCTGCATTGAGAATTTTGAAGAGACTGAGTAAAAGGTAAAAAACATGTTTGACAGAATGCATGAGCTTTGGTGGAGTGTGGGGGTAAGGAGTGGATAATGGGTCTAGATTTGATCTGTAATGCAATCTTGTATAAAATGCATGGAGCTTCAATAAAAAAAAAACAGAATAATTAAACTCCCATCTTTGGAGTTAATTTTTTCTATTGGAATATATATTTTTTAATTTTTAAATAAAATACTTTTGTTGATATTTTGTGTATTTTATACATCATTTTTCAGTGTTTTAGACATACTCCCCTTTCCCTGCCCCTGCCCCATCCCATTTCATGCATTCTGCCATACATGTCTTTGCATCTTTTTCTCAGTCTTTTTAAAGTTTTTCTCTGCAGAGGTTTATTGTTTGGGGCAGAATTTAACTGTATCAGTAAGTTCTTTGACCCAGTATTAATGTTGTTGTTGTTACCTCCTATTTGTATTGCTCCAAAATATTCCTATATAAATGTCACATATGCACCAAAATTATGACCTCCAAAAATAAACTGCATGTTAATTCCAAAATATGTTTAAGAATTCACATTTTTCCCTTTAATTTTATGTTACTCTAAAATATCAAGACATACCTTCCACCAATATACTACAATTTCAATGTCTAAAAATAAGTGGTAAGTTAATTCTAGAGCCCATTAAGAGATTCACATGACAGCACAGTTGTTTTCAAATAAAAAGAAATATAACAATAAATTTGCCCAGCTTGCCTTTCAAATGGGGATTTGGTGCTAGCATCCACAAATGAGGGGAAACCATTGGCTATTTGTTTTGGGGAAGCCTGTTACTTCACTTTGCATAATGGCTTTGAGTTCCATCCATTTACCTCCAACGTTCATGATGTTCTCGTTCTTTACTGCTGCATAGAACTCCATTGTGTAGATGTACTACATTTTTGTTATCCACTCATCAGTTGAGGGGCATTTGGGTTGGTTCCAGCTCTTCATTATTGTGAAGAGAGCTGCAATAAACATAGATGTCCACGTATCTTTGCGGTATGATGAGTCTTGTGGGTATATACCCAGGAGTGGTATGACTGGGTCAGGTAGTAGGCTCATTTTGAGTCTTTTAAGGGTTCTCCACACTGCTTTCCATAGTGGTTGTACAAGTTTACACTCCCACCTGCAGTGAATTGTACCAGTTTACATTCCCACCTGCAGTGAATTGTACCAGTTTACATTCTCTCCAGCATTATGTCCCTAGAACAACAAAACACCTGCTTGGCAAACAGCAATTAAGAGCAAATGCCCAATTTTCTCTTTGGATTCCACTTTTCCATAACCATTCTCTCAGCAGAGAAATTTATGGAATTTCCTCTTGTGAATAAGAATGAAATCAGGGAACAGGGCAACTGGAGAGATGGTTCAGTATTTAAGAGCTTTGGCTGCCTTTACAGAGGACCAGATTCAGTTGCTAGCACTCATATAGAAGCTAACACTGTCTTTAACTCCAAATCTAAAGGAAATGATCCCTTTTCCTATCATCTTTGGGCATTGCATGTCACAGGTTCACTTACATATAAGCAGGCAAAACACACACATAATATTAAAAATAAATATTTCTTTAAAAAAAGGAATCTGTAAAGGGACACAGTCCATATTCTGTTTCTCCTTTTAGGACCTGTTTCAGCTGGATATTAGAACTTGGGTCACTTATTTTTCTTGCAGCAAACTCCAACACTCAGTCTTTAAGGGATTGATGCTGGATACATTGACCAGGCTCCAGTGGACTGAGTCACACACAGGGATATTTGGAGACAGAAACCTGGCTCAACAGGCCCTATCATATATGACAGAATGCATGATATCTAGTGGGAAGCTATGATGGGTGCAAAAGGGGAGGAAATGTAAATTAGATTATGATGTATCATATGAAATTCACAATTAAATTGAATAAAAATTCAAGTATTAGAAAATTAAATTAGTCACTATTCTAGTAGGAACAAGAAGACTGGGCACCAAAAGGAAATATTTCATCTTTTCTTTATGGCTTCACAGACTATGGGCAAGGTTACTTAAGATTCTTTGTAGGGTGCTGGTCTTGATGGCATAGGCCTTTAATCCCAGTCTTTAAGAGGCAGAAACAGGAGAATATCTGTATGACAGCAGCCATCCCGACCCACATAATGAGAGTCAGCTCATCTGTGGCTACAAGGAGGCCCTCTTTCAAAAGATTTCTTAAAAGAGTTTACATGTATGTAAGCTATTTTCATAAATGATAAAATGGCAAAAATGAGATTTATTTTCATAATTATATTAAAATTACTATTATTTTCTGGGGAATTGCAGTATCAAAGATGACGTTCTCAAGAGAAAGTGAAAGCATTACTACAGCTAACAGATCCCAAGTTTTAAGTCTGAGAATATTCAATCAACAATAATGCTAATCTTGTTCATTATTTAAGTCTATTCAAACATTCCTGCTTTGTATGAGGATATATATTCCACACATTTCTCAATTAAATCATGATAGAAAATCATTTCACTACTAAATAAATGTATTATTTGTAACTTCTTAATGGAAATAATGTTGGACTATATATTTGTTAACTCAAAAATAATTTAAGGTTGACTTATGGTATTATTAGTCTAAGATTTTGCTCTTTAAAAGTTATGGAGCATTTTCAAATAGAAGTAAATTCTATAGTGAAATCTATAAATCTACAGTCTCTTTTCATAAATATATATATGTGTGTGTGTTTTACATTTTATATTTTCTATCTTAAGTGTTCACTTTTTCCATCTCTATATCCAGATTTTTTATCAAGTCTAAAGTTGGTCATAATTGAAAGGGATTTTAATTACAAATGCCTTCTTTATATAATTTACTGATGTTTGTACTATATTAACAATATAATTTACTAAAAGCTGCATTGAGTTTCTGTTATCATCATCGTTTGAGTCATAGTCATGCTGAATTTGTAAAATAAAATTTAAAATTCTTCTCTACATTTCTAATTTTTCAAAGCATTTAATAACTGGTCCTAGGATGAGGATATTACTTAGTCAGTAAAGTGTTTCCCACAGAAGTGTCAGGTTGTGAGTTCGAGTCCCACTTCCCACTTAACAACTAGGGTTTATGTCATATAACTATATTCTCAGGACTCGGGAGACAGATACAGGAGTATCCCTGGGACTTCCTGGCCAGACCATCTGCCCTGATCAGTAAACTCAAGCTGAGTGAATGAGACCCAATTGCAAAGGATAATGTAGAGAGCAATTGAGGAAGCTCCTGATGTCTCCCTTGGCCTTTACACACCCGTGCATGTATGTAAGTGTCGATACACTCAAAGAAACACATATAATTCTTTTATTGTTGAAGATTTATGTCACAAAGAAAATGTATTTTTGACGTTATTTTTGTAAACCTTATTTTAAGATTTTATTTATTTTTATTTATTAGTGTGTTAGTAATAATATTATAATAATATAATATATTATAAGAATATATAGAATATATGGAAGTTTTGTTGCCTGCATGAAGTTAGTGCACTGGGTGTATGCAATGTCCACAGAGGTGAAAAGAAGAGGGCATATATCCCCTGGAACTGGGGATAAAGATGGGAATTAGCCTCCCGTGGGGGTGCTCTGAAAGAGTACAACTCTTCCTAAGCACTGAGCAATCTCTTCGAGTCCCAGTTTGTGAGGATTTCTTTTAACATAATATTTAGTTTTTTTTCATTTGCAATTCAATTGTGTTGGCCTTTCTTTCTATTTATTTGTTGTCTTATTTTGAGCATTAAGTACAATAGGAATAAACATAAGGAATATCCATAGAAACCCATTAGTTAACCTCTGAGTTCAGTTTTTTTACACCAGGTCGTCCCAAGTCCAGTTGAAGAGATTGCTTACACAAATATGTTGATCAAATTAAAAAGAAAAGAGAGAAAAAAATTCCAGTCCATTTTGCTGTGATCTCACAATCAGTACCCCCCTCCTTGGCCCTTACAATCTTATGCTCCAACTTCTTCCATGAGAGTCTCTGGGCTTTGGAGGGGAGGGAAGAGAGAGAGAGAAGATCCAAGTTTGTTTGGTTTGTTGGTTTATTTCTGAAGTGCAAATCAAATCTTGGGGCTGTCCAATTTCTGTTTGCAATGGACTGTGGGTCATTTACAGAGTCTCCTTGTAATTGTCGTATAATAAAGACAAATAGTACAAATATTAAAGTTTAATAACAAGTACTTCTATGGCATAGACACAAATGCTTGGAATTGTTTTGGTTGAGGCTTTTAGCCTCTTGACAAAGGGAAGTCAATATGCTTTCTAATGTGGTCAAATATGCCCCTGACATTAGGAGGCACAAAGGCTACAGTGTAGTCTTGTGTCTACCCAGCCAGAAGCCAGGCCATAGACTGAATTGGGATATTTTCATTTGCTTTCGTGTACATTTATCACTGCCACTGTTGTACTGTATCTTCTTTGGCATGTAAAAGTGTAGTTTAGAAGCTTCAGATACCATTTCTTTCTCAGTGGTTTCCAAGTTTTTCATTTTTTTATATTTTTTTTATTATTTTTTATGTGAGAGTGTACTGTTCTGCATGTAGGTTGGTGCACTCAGGTCGTGCAATGCTGTGATTCCCTTGGAACTGAAGTAAAGTGATTTTCTTAGCTGCCATGTGGGTGCTGGCTATCAAACTGGGTCCTCTGCAAGAGCAGTTGTGAGCTTTAATTAAACCCTGAGCCATCCCTCCAGTCCCCTCCAGTGGTTTTGTTATAGTGCTCTCCACATCATAAACATAAGATCAGTTGTGATGTTGCAGTGTGTGGTCAGAGCATTTTTTTTATGCTCTTATTATTTTTTTTAATTTTATTATTTCTGTATGTGTATGAATGTATTGGTCTGCATGCATGTTTGTGCATCCGTGTCGTGCAATGCCACGGAGGTCCAGAAGAGGGTGTCGGATTCCCCTGGAACTGGAGTTCTCCTGGAATTGGAGTTTTAGATGGTTCTCTGGCCACCATGTGGTGCTGGGGATCGAACCCGGGTCCTCTGTAAGAGCGGTCGCGCTCTTACGGTTATCACACTCTAGCGTTCCGCCTCTCAGCCTTTTCATGCTCTTATAAACCCGTTCTTGCAGCAATAGTCTTACTCTGTCATTTCTTGATGTGCACCCAAAGTTATAGGCAAATGGACTCTCACTACAATCAGACCAGCCTCTCTTGATTTCCAGACCCCTAAATCTTTGGTTTATAAATTTCAGAAGGCAGATGCCATACATATAATTATAAACAGGAACCCAGCTAAAGGTTTTACCATAATCCCTTTCAGACTGTCTTGTTACTGCATATACCATGGATCAAGGAGGTAGAACCCATTTGTCCGAGCAAATTATAAAATGTTTATGGAAAAATATGTCAGAATTATCACTTTGCATAATACAGGGAAAGAGAACTTTGTGTCCATTTAATCTAATGGCTGTAACTAGGATTTCAGTACTATCAGGAGTCAATTGAAAATTAACAATTGTGATCTCCAATTAGCTTATGCATGTTATTATTTTCTATTCTGGAGAGGACATCCAGTTTAAACTTAAACAGGAGGCTTTTAATAATGGTGCGAGACTTAATAACATGTCTGAGAGATATTTGCCCCAGTTATTAAATTATGATAATATTAAATATTATAAACATGTATAGATGGAATAGTTTAATTTGAATATACCACTATAAGTATAAACTCTGAAATGCAAGTTATAGTGTAGTTTCTAGATGACCAAATATTTCAGATGTTCAAGATGTTTTACATGGGTTTGGCAAAAAGCCAATCTGTTCACTCCAAGGATGTTTTATGTAGTGGTCAAATGTCTTACATATATAAACATCAACTAAATGCTGAAATGAATAGCTCCCTGGAGCAGAAATAATCATTCCCTTGAATTAACTAAATGTCCTTGAGGATCAAGAATCCTACTCGTACACGCGATTTAACAGTCTTAGCATACATGATCCCATTATTTATCACTAGTAGAATACCAAAAACCTGCCGTAGGTTTTGAAGGAGTGTAACCAGTAAGTGGGAAGAGGCCATATGTAGCTATAGAACAGAAATTGATAATAATATCTTTGTGATCCCATTAGTTATTTTTAATACAGAGCATTGTGTTCTATGATAGAAGTGCAATAACTTTTTGAGGTTTAGTCTTACAAATGTCTTAAACCTTAGAGTGAAATATAATCTAATTATATATATATATATAATATATCGTGGGGCGGTGTATGCAATGTCCACAGAGGTGAAAAGAAGGCATATTATCCCCTGGAACTGGGGATAAAGATGGGAATTAGCCTCCCTGTGGGTGCTCTGAAAGAGTACTAACTCTTCCTAAGCACTGAGCAATCTCTTCAGTCCCAGTTTGTGAGATTTCTTTTAACATTAATATTTAGTTTTTTCATTTGCAATTCATCTGTTTGGCCTTTCTTTCTTATTTATTTATTTTGAGCATTAAGTACACATAGGCAATAAACATAAGGAATATCCATAGAAACCCAATTAGTTAACCTCTGAGTTCAGTTTTTGTACACTTCAGGGTCCCCAAGTCCAGTTGAAGAGATTTGCTTACACAAATATGTTGATCAAATAAAAAGAAAAGAGAGAAAAAAAATCCAGTCCATTTTTGCTGTGATCTCACAATTCATCCCCCCTCCTTGGCCCTTACAATCTTATGCTCCAACTTCTTCCATGAGAGTCTCTGGGCTTTGGAGGGGAGGGTGAGAATGAGAGATAGAAGATCCAATTTTGTTTTGGTTTTTGGTTTATTTCCTGAAGTGACAAATCAAACTCTTGGGGCTGTCCAAGTTCTGTTTGCAATGGACTGGTGAGTCATTTAGCAGTCTCCTTGTAATTCTAGTAATAAAGAACAAATAGTATCAAATATTAAAGTTTATAACAAGTTATTCTATGGGCATAGACACATATGCTTGGATAATGTTTTGGTTGAGGCATTATAGCTCTTTGACAAAGGGAAGTCAATAGCTTTCTAATGTGGTCAATAATGCCTCCTGACATTAGGAGGCATCAAGGCTACAGTGTTAGTCTTGTGTCATACCCAGCCAGAGAGCAGGCCATAGACTGAATTGGGATTATTTTTCTTTATGGGTGTACATTTGTCACACTGCCACTATTGCACTGTATCTTCTTTGGCATGTAAAAGTGTAGTAAAGCTTCAGAGACCATTTCTTTCCAGTGGTTTTCCAAGTTTTTCATTTTTTTATATTTTATTTTATTATTTTTTATGTGTATGAGTGTACTGTCTGCATGTAGGTTGGTGCACTCATGTCGTGCAATGCTGTGATTCCCTTGGAACTGAAGTAAAGTTGATTCTTAGCTGCCATGTGGGTGCTGGGAATCAAACCTGGGTCCTCTGCAAGAGCAGTTGGAGCTTTTAACCACTGAGCCATCTCTCCAGTCCCTCCAGTGGTTTTTATAGTGCTCTCTCACATCATAAAGATCAGTTGTTGATTTGCAGTGTGTGGTCAGAGCATTTTTTTTATGCTCTTATTATTTTTTTTTAATTTTATTTATTTCTGTATGTGTATGAATGTATTGTCTGCATGTAGGTTTGTGCATCCGTGTCGTGCAATGCCACGGAGGTCAGAAGAGGGTGTCGGATTCCCCTGGAACTGGAGTTCTCCTGGAATTGGAGTTTTAGATGGTTCTCGGCCACCATGTGGGTGCTGGGGATCGAACCCGGGTCCTCTGTAAGAGCGGTCGGCGCTCTTAACCGCTAGGTCATCTCTCCAGCCCTTTTTCATGCTCTTATAAACCCGTATCTTCAGCAATAGAGTCTTACTGTCCATTTCTTATGTGCACCCAAAGTTATAGGCAAATGGACTCTCACTACAATCAGACCAGCCTCTCTTGATTTCCAGACCCCTAAATCTTGGTTTATAATTTTCCAGAAGGCAGATGCCATATCATATACTTATAAACAGGAACCCAGCTAAAGGGTTTTACCATACCCTTTCAGACTGTCTCTGTACTGCATACCAGTGGATCAAGGAGGTAGAACCCAGCTTGTCCTGAGCGAAATTATATTGTTATATGGAAAAAATATGTCAGAATTATCACTTGCATAATACAGGGAAACATGGAGAACTTTGTGTCCATTTAATCTAATGGCTGTAACTAGGATTTCAGTACTATCAGGAGTCAATTGAAAATTAACAATTGTGTATCTCCAATTAGCTTATGCATGTTATTATTTTCTATTCTGGAGATAGACATCCAGTTTAAACTTAAACAGGAGGCTTTTAATAATGGTGCGAGACTTAATAACATGTCCTGAGAGATTTGCCCCTAGTTATTATAATTTATGAAATATTCAATATTTATAACCATGTATAGATGGAATAGTTAATTTGAATATACCACTATAAAGTATAAACTCTGAAATGCAAGTTATAGTGTAGTTTCTAGATGACCAAATATTTTCAGATGTTCAGAGATGTTTTACATGGGTTTGGCAAAAAGCCAATCTGTTCACTCCAAGGATGTTTTATGTAGTGGTCAAATGTCTTACATATAAAACACAACTAAATGCTGAAATGAATAGCTCCCTGGAGCAGAAATAATCATTCCCTTGAATTAACTAATGTCCTTGAGGATCAAGAATCCTACTGCGATTTAACAGTCTTAGCATACATGCCCATTTATTTATCACTGAGTAGAATACCAAAAACCTTGCCGTAGGTTTTGAAGGAGTGTAACCAGTAAGTGGGAAGAGGCCATATGTAGCTAATAGAACATTGAAATGATATTATATCTTTGTGATCCCATTAGTTATTTTTAATACAGACATTGTGTTCTATGATAGAAGTGGCAATAACTTTTTTGAGGTTTAGTCTTTACAATGTCTTAAACCTTAGAGGTGAAATATATATATATCTATAATAATAATATATATATATTTATAAATATATATATATAATATATATCTATATATATATATATATTTCAAGGTATATCTATGGCAATAACAATTACTTTGACATTATC
Source organism: Rhizomys pruinosus (assembly GCA_009823505.1). Classification (NCBI taxonomy): domain Eukaryota; kingdom Metazoa; phylum Chordata; class Mammalia; order Rodentia; family Spalacidae; genus Rhizomys; species Rhizomys pruinosus. The sequence continues at coordinate 2,843,466 of VZQC01001698.1, read as the reverse complement.
TTTATTGACAGATTACCCAATTTAATTTATGTATAGTGATCTGGTGTTAGAAACCAAATAAGGGATAACATACATCATTTGTTACTATGAGACTGTGTCACGCTACTCAGCATAACAGCCTCCAGTTCCATCCATTTGCCTACAAATTTCATGAAGTCATCCCTTTTTCATTGGTGCATAGAACTCCATTGTATAAATATACCACATCTTTATTATCCACTCACTAATTGAGGGACATGTGAGTTGCTTCCAGCTATTTGCTATTGTGAAAAGAGCAGAAAAAGCATTGCTGGACATGTGTCTCTGCTATAGTATGTATCCTTTGGGTATATACCTAGGAGTGGTATAATTGGATCAAATGGTAGGTTCATTTTTAGTCTTTTAGGAGTTCTCCACACTGTTTTCCATAGGGGCTGAATGAGTTTGCTATCCCACCAGCAATGAATAACTATTCCTCTTTCTCCACACCCTCTCCAACAATTAGTATCAATTCTTTTCTTGATTATAGCTAAACTTAGCAGTGCATGATAAAATCTTAATGTGGTTTTGATTTGCATTTTCCCAGTTACTAAGAAAGTTGAACAGTTTTTAAGGTGTTTCTGAGCCACCTTAAGTTCTTCTGTTGAGAAGTCTCTATTCAGATCTTTAGCTCACCTTTTAATTGGATAATTTATTTTCTTAGACCTTTGTTTTTTGAGTAGTTTATATATTATGGATGTTAAACCTCTATCAGATGTATCACTGGTGAAGATTTCCTCTCAGTCAGTGGGTTTTATTCTCAGTTCTTAGATTGCTTTTTTTGCTACAAAAAGCCTCCCGTTTGTTGATCATGAACCTTAGTTCCTGCACAATTCCTCTCTGATCTAGAAAGTCTTTTCCTGTACATATATGATTTAAGTTACTGCCTATATTACCTTTTAACATATTCAGAGTTTCAGTTTTCTCATTGAAGTCTTTGATCTATTTAGATTTGACTTTTGTGCAAGGTGTAAGGTAGGGGATTAGTTTCATTCTTCTGCAAGTGGTAATCCAATTTTGCCATTACCATTTGTTGAAGATGCTATCCTTCCTCCATTGAGTGTTTTCAGCTCCTTTGTTGAATATAAGGTGGCTGAAATTATATGTACTCAAGTTTGGGTCTTCTATTTTATTCGATTGATCTATGGGTCTATTTTTATGCCAGTACCATGTTGTTTTTATAACTACAGCTCTGTAGTAGAGATGAAAATCTTCTATAGTAATTCTCCCCGGCATTACTCTTTTTGCTCAGGGTTGCTTTAGCTATCCGAGGTCTTTTGTTTTTACAATATGAATTTTAGAATTTTTTTTTCCAATTCTGTGAAAAAAGTCATGGAGATTTTGATTGGGATTTCATTGAATATGTATATTAATTTGCGAAGGATGGTCATTTTTACTATATTAATTCTTCCAGTCCTTGAACATAGGAGTTTTCATTGTAAAGATATGTTTGGTCAAGTTTATTCCAAGATATATTTTTGGAGGCTATTGTAAATGGAAGGGATTCCATGTACTCCTCTAATTGCTTGTTGTGGCATAAAGGAAGGCTACTGATTTTTGTAGGTTAATTTTGTAACCTGAAACTTTACTGAAACTGTTAATCACTTCTAGGAGTTTTCTAGTGGAATTTTTGGGATCTCTTAGCTATAATATCATATCATCTACAAAAAGGAATAGTTTGACCTCTTTTCTGATTAGCATTTTTTTAATCTCCTTTTCTTTTCTTATTGCTCTAACAAGAATTTCAAGCACTATATTAAAAAAAAGGGAAGGGAGATAGTGGGCAACATTGTTTGGTTCCTAAATTTAAGAAGAATGTTTCTAGTTTTTCTCCATTTAAGATGATGTTGCTTGTGGGTTTGTTGTATATAGCTTTAATTTTGTTGAGGAATGTTCCCTCCAGTCCAAATCCCTCTAGGACTTTAAACATAAAGACATGTATTTTATCAAAAGCCCTTTCTGCATCAATTGAGATGATTATGTGAAATTTATTTTTAGTCCATTTATATAATTTATGACATTAATTGATTTCAATATGTTGAACCATCCCTGCATGTCTGGAATAACCTATTTAATCATGGTGAATAGGCTTCTCGATTTGTACCTGTATGTGATTTGCAAGGATTTTGTAGAGAATTTTCGCATCTGTATGGATTAAGGATAAGGGTCTATACTTTTTTTTACTTGTGTCTTTTCCTGGTTTAGGTATTAAAGTGAAGCTGGCTTCATAGACGGAATTTGGGAAGCTACTCTCTGCCTTTATCCTTTTAAATAACTTAAGTAATATTGGTAGTAGGTCTTCTTTAAATATCTGATAAAATTCTGCTGTAAATACATCTGGGCCTTGGCTTATTTTAGTTTGGAGGTTTTGTATTACTGATTCAATTTTTTCATATGTTATAGGTCTGTTCAAACACTTAACTTCTCTTGGTTGAGCTTTGGAGAGTCCCATGATTTCAGATAGTCATCCATTTCTGTTAGGGTAACAAATTTATAGAGTATAGATTTTTAAAACATTCCTATATAATGTTCTGGATCTTTTTATTATCTCTTGTAATGTGTCCCCTTTCAATTCTAATTTTATTAATTTGGAGTTCTGTCTTTTAGTTAGCTATGGTAGGGGGTCTGTCTATCTCTTTTACCCTTTCAAAGAACCAGCTCTTAGAGTCATTGATTCTTTGTATTGTTTTTGTTTCTTTTTTTCTATTTCCTTAATATCTGCTCTGATTTTTGTTATTTCTTCTTCTTTAGGTTTGGGAGTCATTTGTTGTCTCTCAAGTGTTTTGGGTTGCAAATTTAAGTCATTTATTTGTGCTTTTTTTTCTTAATGTAGGTATTTAGAGATCTAAATTTCTCTATCAGGACTGCTTTTCAAGTGTCCCAGGGGTTTTGTTGTGAAGCATTGTTGCTTTTGCTTAATTCCAGGAATAATTTTATTTCTTTCTTAATTTCATTGTTGAGGAGTGTGTTGTTTAATCTCCATGGGTTCCTGTATTTAGTAGGGCTGCTTTGGGTGTTGAAATTAATCATCATTTCATTATGGACTGATAAAATACATGGAATCATTTCAATTTCTTGTTATTTGTTTAGCTTTGTTCTGTGTTCCAGAATGTGGTCAATTTTGGAGAAGGTTCCATGGGGTGCTAAATAGAAAGTATATTCTTTGGTGTTTAGGTGGAATACTCAGTAGATGTCTGTTAGGTCCATTTGGTATGTTGTATTGTTCAGTTCAGTTGTCTCTCTTTTTATTCTTTGCTCAGTTGACCTGTCTAATGGACAGAGTGGGGTATTCGTGTCCTCTACTACTAGTGTGCTAGAGTCAATCTGTGCCTTAAAGTCCTGTAAAACTGTGTTTATGAAGTTCGGTGCACCTGAGTTTGGTGCCTATAAATTAATGACTGTGATAACTTCTTGGTTAATTGTTCCTTTGATAAGAATGAAATGACCCTCTTCTGATTAGTTTTAGTTTGAAGTCTATCTGATATCAGAATAGCGACTCCTGCTTGTTTCTTTGTTCCATTTCCATCCTTTCGCCTTGAGATAATGTCTATCTTTAAAGGTGAGATGAGTTTCTTGCAGATAACAAAAAGATGGGTTTTGTTTCTTAATCTGTCCTGCCAGTCTATGTCTCTTAATTGGCGAATTCAGTACATTGATAATTAAAGTTATTACTGAGATATTTATATTTTATAACAAAATAATATTAGGGACAAGTGGTCAACAAATGATTTCTTTTTTCTTTTTTTTTTAATTTTTTTTTATTTAATTTTGTATGTGTATGAATGTATTGTTTGCATGCAGGTCTGTGCACCCGTGTCGTGCAATGCCGCGGAGGTCAGAAGAGGGTCTCAGATTCCCCTGGAACTGGAGTTCTCCTGGAATTGGAGTTACAGACGGTTCTTAGCCGCCATGTGGGTGCTGGGGATCGAACCCGGGTCCTCTGCAAGAGCGTCCGTGCTCTTAACCGCTAGGCCATCTCTCCAGCCCCATGATTTCTTTTTTCATCTTGTATTTTCACTTTTTCTATCTACTTGAAATAAACTCAGAGATGTGTAACCATAATTTCCGAATGTCAGTATGTCATAAGCATTAAAATATTGTAGCAATCTGTATGACTATACTGGAAGCAATGTTTTAAAAAGTAAAAATGCATGTGCACAAATGTTGATTTTTTTACAAAAATAATTTCTGTAAAATTGCCAATCCCATAAGAAATTATGCTTTTAGATTTCAGGTATTCTCAGCTTGAGAATTCTTTGCTCCTGGGAGATTTCCCCTGAAGGACACAAGGAAATAAATAATCTGTGGTATCATAATATGACATTATGCTATAAGATCTCAGTTATCTTGAGAATTCCTTGCTCTTGTGAGATTTTCCTGTAGAACAGAAGGAAATAAATCCTCTGTTGTGTCATAAGATGGTTAATTTTTATGTTGTACTCTGCCACATTGAACAAGGTTTGTACTACTTCACATAAATGAACTGTAGCAAACTACAGAAAAGAGGCAATTGGGTAGCCTTTTATATCAGAATGTGATATAAATTAGTCAAAACTAGTGCCTCTAAGAGAACATTTAAACCAGTCACATGTTTGGGAGTAGAAAAGGTAGTTGTGTATGAAAATGGACCAGTTGTCCTCTCTCCGTTCACAAGGATGAGGGGCTCTGGTGAAGTGCAGAAGGCTTCTTCAAATCTGTACTTTCAACTTCTCAAGAAAGCCACTGAATTATAGAAGGATTAGTATAGTGTTTTTAATACTTATATTTGACTTGTAGATAATTGTGAAATATTAGAAATATAGGTATTTAAACAGTACTAATTGTTATGGTAGGTTACTCTGGTATAGACACAGAAAAGTTACGGCAGAATGCATGATCTGGGATGGGTAGGGGTGGAGGGGGAGGGAAGGGGATATATGCCTGAACTGAATTGGAAAATGATGTATGAAATACACAAAGCATCAATAAAAAAAGAAATATTAGAAATAAATACAATCATGAATCAAAGAAGAAAATCTTTCAATTTTTTTGTTTGTTTTATTCAAGACAGGGTCTCCCTGTAGCCTCAGCTGTCCTGGAACTCACTCTGTAGACCATGCTGGCCTTGAACTCACAAAGATCCACCTGTCTCTGCCTCCCAAGTGCTGAGATTAAAGGCGTGCACCACCACCTCTGGCTGAAAATCTTTCAATTTTAAAAAACATTTTAAAACAACCATCTAATGAAACTGAACATTTATTAGCTTCCATTTAATTATTTTATTCTGTGGTTGTTTTTCAAGTGCCTATATGGGAATGCACAGGCAGTAAATATGATCAGAAAAGGAATACAAATATGGGTTTAGTGGGACAGAATTCTAATACCTGCTTATACACTTGTGCCAGTGTTGTCACTCAGCTTAACCTCTGTGCAGGAGAACATGTTATGCTGTTTCTCCATCATCTAATGTGCAGCTAAAGGACAGGGCATTCTTCCTCCAACTGTTCTATGATTTTCTGACAGATGACAAAATACAGGAAATTCATTTACTGTTTTCAGAGAAAACATGATTGAACATTACTATTATTTGCTTTATATAATTTCATCTGCCTAATATATTATGTAATTTCTACAATTCCCTTTAGAGCCATAGAATATGTTCTTTTGAAAAGCCCTCACTGACACTGGAATGTCCTCTAACTTTTCAGCTTCATTTGGTTCTTTCTGTGTTATGCTTCTAAACAATAATTTTATGTATTAGAAGTTGGAAGGATATAGATATTTCTGTTAATATCTTCAAACAGAAAACATAATCTTGATATCATCCTTTAAAGATAAAAAGTCACAAGAAGGATAGACATATTACACGTAGAGGATTATAAGCATATCAGGAGGTTTAGAATCTTTAATTGTTGGGCCTAGTAGTGCACACCTTTAATCCAGCCTTCAGGTGGCAGAGGCAGGTGGACCTCTGTGAGTTCAAGGCCAGCCTAGTCTACATAGAGTGTTCTAGGCCAGGTGGGGCTATAAGGAGTTCTTGTCTCAAAAAGACTAAAAAAATTAATTATCTAGACATAAAATTTTTTTCCTATACAGATATATACAACTTTGAGACAAAGTTGTTTACCATTTACATACTAAATATCGCTTTTTAAAGTGTTTTTTATTGAATTTGGGGGTATTTTGCACAGAATATCCCAATCAATTTTCATCACCTTTATATCCCCTTCCAAATTGGCACTCTCTCATACCACCACCCCTACTGGAGTTCATACATTCAGTAGTAAGGCCTATTGGGTCAAGTTAGTATCACCAGATGTTCCTCAGTGAAAGTTCATCTACTGTGTTCTGGTCAGCCAATCTAGAATCCCTTGCTTTAAAAGATACACGTACAAAATAAATAAAAATTTAAAAAAACACTGTTTTTTACCCTCCTAGTAGTTAACAATTTCCAAAAGTACCTTAGGTTAGATTGGGATTTGGTACCCACTTTCTTGGGTCTATGCTGGATTTAGTCTGGTTGAGCTTGGATAGAAAATGTGTATCCTGTTTTCAGCTACACAGAAAGAAGCAGACATTGTATCCTAAGTGAAAAAAAAAAAAAAAAAACAAAGACTCAGATAAACAGCTACATTTTTTTCTTGTTTATGGATCTTAGCTCCAAATCCATAGATGTAATTATATATCCTGGTTTAGCTGCAGAAGTCAGGAAAGTGAAAAAGACTCATGGGGTTATGGAGGAAGAAGGCGCACAAGAGAGGGAGATAGTAGAAGACAGATGTTATTAAAGGGGAAATGAGGAAAGGGAAGGGAATTTAACTTGGGAGGGAAGAGCAAGGGCTCTACTCTGGGAATGAGGAGAGATAAATTATGCTCAGATGATAAGAAAAACCAGAGGAAAATGTATTATTTCAAAGTACTACTGAAAAAATACATAGACTAAATATACTAGTTCATGTGTATGCTTGAAGGTTGGATGACATAATAGTGTCAGGCAGGAGAAATCTCCATTGGAATTATTCGTCAAGGTGTCCAAGAGACCCCCAAAATAACATGCTATTCCATAGCACTTGACTGTCTCCTAGAACTTAAATGTAAGACCTGACTCTATTGCTAAAGACAGGCTATACTCTGCACCCAGGACGTAGAGCAATGGAACAAAACCTGATCTGAAGATCTTTTCCCTGAAGCTGCTGTGGCAGAAAACCAAGGAAAGTCCAACCCAGCCCTAAAGCCCAATAAGCCACAATGAATAGCCCAGAAAATGATCTCTTTTGCTGCTCTTGTAGCACTTTTGTCTTGGGGATGATCAACAGCTGGTAATTGGGTTAAAAGCCCACTTAATGGCAGGGAACTTATATGTAGTCCTATGAAAATAGCCAAATCACCTGGTTGGAGAGGCCATAGATCCTAGAGAAAAATCTGCTCTCACCCTAACTCTAGAACAATGCAATTTCTATTTTATTATAAACATGCATCTTCATATTTACAGACAAGTATACCTTTCATGCCTCATTAAATAACTTCTTTTTGCCACAGGAGACTATTACAGTATTCCATATCTGGTCAAAAACAGCACAAATGTCTGTGTGACTCTGAACCATTAATGACACATCTTCAGTGCAACCTCTACATAAAGGAAGAATGCATCTCTCAGCTTTCGCCAGAGAAGTTTTCCAATGTAGTAGATCAGGATTAACCCAGAAACAGAGCATTGGCCAATGTGCAGTGAACAAGAAACCAGAGTACTTAGTCCTGGTTAGGACCCCTATTTCAAATCTTTGCCCCCCCAAGGCAGATCACTGTGCCAAAGGAAATGGAAAGATTTAAGAGCCATGGGGTCATGGATGATCACATAGAGTTTTCCAGACAACTGGTAAGTTACACATAGAAACTCAAAGCTTCTTCTCTCTCTCTCTCTCTCTCTCTCTCTCTCTCTCTCTCTCTCTCTCTCTCTCTCGATACTTTGTATTGTATTTTCCAATGGTGAAAAGTGTCACATGTACCCACATATGGTAACACATCTCTAGAATTTCAGCACTTCAGTTTCAAGGTCACATAGGGATACCAAATGAGATCTTGGCTGGAGAGATGGCCTAGCGGTTAAGAATGCCGACTGCTCTTACAGAGGACCCGGGTTCGATCCCCAGCACCCACATGGCGGCAGAGAACCGTCTGAAACTCCAATTCCAGGAGAACTCCAGCTCCAGGGGAATCCGACACCCACTTCTGAACTCCGCGGCATTGCACGACACAGGTGCACAGACTCGCATGCAGACAGTACATTCGTACACATACAGAAATAAAAAAAAAAATTAAAAAATTAATAAAAAAAATTAAAAAAAATTGGGGAACATGTTTGACTCTATAGGCATATATTATATATTATGTTACATATTACAGTATATATGTTATATGTTATATATTATACACACACACACATATATATATATATATATATATATATATATATATATAATGGAGAGTATGAAGTTTAGTAAGGGGTAGGAGGGGCTGCAGATGGGGGAGAGGATCCAAATCTGATCAAATATATTGTAGAAATTCACAAAATTTTATAAAAATGGATGGTATGGAAAAATTAACATTCCCTTTAACAAAGTTTCTCTTTTGTGCAAAAGGAGAATTTCTATCAGATAGCTTCTCTATGAATCTTGCAGTGTACACAGAAGGATTACAGGACTTACAGACCATAATGTACTGACAGACCAACTTATGACATGTTGCTTGGATGTAGCCAACCCAAAACTATTAAGAATATCAGTATGTGATGGTTAAATTTTTACTTGGAGCTTTAAAATCTCACAAAAATATCTAAGGTCTAGACTAGCAAGTTTCAACTATGGTATACCTGTTTTTGGTAACTATAGTCATGATATACCTTGGATTTCCAGAACTTACATTAAAGTTGAAAATTTATTTTAACATTTGCTTTAGCAAACTGTAGTTATCTTTCATCTTTTACCTTTATGGATTTTTAGATTTCTTGCATATATTATGCCACAATTTAAAAATATATATATATTTTTATTGAATTTTTGTACATTTCGTGAAATATAACTTTTTTTGGTATTTTTGAGACAGGGTCTCCCTTTAGTCCCTGCTGGCCTGGAGCTCACTCTGTAGACCAGGCTGGCCTTGAACTCATAGAGATCCACCTACCTCTACCTCCCAAATGCTGGGATTAAGGCATGTGGCACCAAGCCCAGCTGAAATACATCTTAATCACATTCAAAGCCCTTCTCCTAATAAGAATATTTTATATGTAGGTTAAAATCCATTTGGACTGTAAAGTTAAATTGTGTCATTCTTGAACTTCCAAAATGAAGTATAGTAGACAAAAATGGTTTTACAGATAAATAACTTACTTCATGACATATTTCATAAATCTATGTGCTTTTCTATATTTTTCCATTTATTTTTTGGATCTTTTTAAATTGTTAATATTTTTAAGTAAAAGTTCAATATATAATTTTTATTGAATTTGTACATTTTTTGATATTTTTGAGACAGGGTCTTCCTTTAGTCCCAGATGGCCTGCATCTTGCTATGTAGACCAGGCTGGCCTTGAACTCACAGAGATCTGCCTGCCTCTGCCTCTGCCTCCCAAGTGCATGTGCCACCACACCCGGCCCTGTACATTTCTTTTTAAAAAAAAAAACCCAGTCAAAGGGCTGGAGAGCACTGGCTGCTATGGCAGAGGACCCAGGTTCAATTCCCAGCACCCACATGCCAGCTAACAAGCTAACAACCAACCATTAACTCCAGTTCCAGGGGATCTGAAACCTCTCTGTCCTCTGTGGACATTGCACAACACAGATGCACTTACACATGCAGCCAATACACTCATACACACAAAATAAAAATAATAAAATATTTTTAAAAAAATAAAATAAAAATATTATCAAATTTGGGCAACCTTCCCCACCTGCACTCCTCCATACCTTCACAGCAGCTTCCATGGATTCTAATCATATATGTTAAGGGCTCTCATGTACTCAAAACTTCCCCTCACCCATCGGTAATAAAAAATTAATTCTTCTGTTTGAAGGTTTAAATGTTTAAATGTAGCCTTAAACAAACAGTAAAGCTTGAAAAATACATTTTTCTTAAAGTAATTATAACCACAAAATTATAATCTCAAAGTGGCTACATTTTAGTTTCAGAGGAAGACACAGAGATATATTAGGGAATTTAGATTGCTTCAGAACTTATGGACAGTTATCTGGTTCCTAGGATGGTTTCATGGGGCAAAGTTTTACTATCGTACTTCATAAACTACATACACTGTGTCTTTACATACATACATCTTCTCCCTCACATTCAAAATTATCTAGAATTTTATGGGTTCATCTACTATCTTTTTTGTACTTTTAGAAACATTTTACTGCCCATGGAATTTTGGAATGAGTTAATATAAATGATGTCTTAGTAAACTATTGTCTCAGTTTCATTAACTGGATCCCACCCACTGTTACATAAAATTGAAATGTCTTTTGTAAACAGTATTTTTATTGATTATTTGAGAATTTCATACAATGTATTTTATAATATTTAGACCAAACCCCTGATCTTTTCTTAGACTCATCCCCAGCACTTCATGTCCTCTGTAATTTTTTAAGGTCTATTTTTATCTCATTTGTGTTCCACAAATGATTTTGAGATGGGGCTCCCTCTGGAGACCTACAAACTTTTCTGGTATCAGAGCATGAAGGAAATTTGATGCTCTCTATCCCAGCAGCTATTAATTGACAATGCTTCCTCAGCTAGGGCTGAGACTATGTGGCCACACACCAAATCAGTACCAGAAATTTTCTCTGCATTAGGATTGCATGCTATAGTCATACGTCCTGTGGGTTTATATGTGCAGCCACCCTGCTTTATCCCCAAGCGCTTTCCTTCATCCACCACCTCGGACTCCACAGTGATCCCTGAGCTTGGAAGCAAGTGTGGAAATGATGTCGCATTTCAGCCCAAGCACTGCATTTATTCTCTCCACTCTGACCTACAGTGGTTGCTACAGTAATTCTCAATTGCAGTAGGAAGAAAGTTCACTGGTATACATTGAGAGATGCACTGATCTATGAGTATAACAATAAGTTATCACGGTCAAGTTTAACACTATATCCATTTAGCAGAATAATAATGGCAGGTTCTCCCCTACAGCCAATCGCCTATCTAGCCACAGGTTCATTTTCCCAATAAAAGTACCATGTATAGGCTTCATCCCATAAAGCAGCCTTACATACAATCATAAAGGGGTTGGTTACTCCCATAACATTTGTGCCACTGTTGCACAGTGGGAATCTCTTGACAGGCCAGGTGATATTGTAGCTAGCAGTGTTCACAGACAGGTAAGATTACTTCATTACTATTCTCTTCTACTTCTCTTCTACTCTATTCTACCAAGGTAACCTACCATAATAATTAGTACTGTTTAAATACTATTCTCTTCTACTACCACACAGCAACTTCCAGTATTGTGAAAGCTAGGCAAAAAGATGAAGCTTTGGGGCCAAGACCAGATTGATTTTTCCATGTACATTCTATGACTCACATATGTAATGACTTCAGCAATGTGGAATTATGGTTAGGTTCTGGAGGGAAACCAAGAGTAAGGAAAATAGCTAAGTATTTTTTGAAAGTCAATGGGATCTCCCTGGTCAACAACTGAAAGCGGGAGCCCATTCCTAGTATTTGGGCTTTTTCTTTGCTATCCTTTGATGTCTGGTAGGGCTATTGTCTGCCCATTACAAGGTAACTCTATATAAACTTTTTATCATATATATATATGTTTAAAGAAGCATATACAGTGATCGATTTCCATATGACCCTTTCAATAGGCTTTCAGTAACTTGCATGGATGTCCATAGCTTTAATTCTAAAACTAGGGATGCACAGGCATGTGGATCTCTGTGACATCCAAGCCTCCTTCATCTATATAGCAAGTCCCAGACCATCTAAAGCTATGAAAGGAGACCCTAAGAAAAGTGCCTTTTAATGTTATTCTCTTCTGCAATTCTCTTTTACCAAGCTCTCTCATTCCACATCTCATTTAACCCTTAATACTCCATTATTCTTCACTCCCTTATTATTTCATTGCATTCTATCTCCATTCCCAGAAAGTCCACCCCTATGGATTTTCCAACTGAAATACTCATACCTAAAAATTCGAAGCTAGCAACCATATATGAGAGAGCATGTGTGATATGTATTTTTGTGGATCTGTGTGACTTCACTTATGATGATTTTGTCCAGTTCCATCCGTTTACCTGTGAATTTTATAACTTAGCTTTTCTTCTTTTTCAAAGCCAATTTTGATTGAAGTTTTGTGCATTTCATACATTTCTTAATCAAATTTAGACCAATCTCCCTTCCTTGCCCCCCACCCCACCAGAACTCATGCATTCTGCCATATATCTCTTTCATCTTTTTCATTTTCCTTTCACTATTAATGGACACCTACATTGTTTCTTTTTCCTGGTTATTGTGACTAGAGCCACAGTGTATATGGATGAGCAGATATCCCTGTAGTATAAAGTCAATTGGGCATATGCCAAGAGTGCTATAGCAGTATTATGTGATTTTTTTTTTCCTAGCATTTTGTGGAACTGCCACACTGACTTACCATGTGGTTCTACTGGCTTGCATTCCCACAAACCATGAATAAGTTTTCCTCCTTTAGTACATCTTCATCAGCATTTGTCATTTTTTTGTTGGGGGATCGTAGCCATTTTTTGCCAATGTTTTATTGAAGCTCTGTGCTTTCATACAAATCAAATGACATTACAAATCAAACCTAGACTCATGCCCCCCTCCTTGCCCCCCACCCCACCAGAGTTTGTGCATTCTGCCCAACATGTTTTTTATCTTTTTCTCAGTTTCTTTCAAAATTCTCAATGCAGAACTTTACTCTTTCGAGAAGAAGTTCACCGTTTCAGTCAGTTCTTTGACACAGACTTTTCTGTTGTTCTTGTTCTATAGCTATTTTGAGTGTAGTAAGATGAAATCACAACTGTTTCGATTTGCATTTCATGATCATTAAAAATATTCTACACTATTTTGGCAGCAAGATTTTATTTATTTACTTATGTATTTATTTATGTATTTATTTATTTACTTATTTATTTATCCACTGGAAATAGCATATTTCAGATTTTCCTGAGTTATTGGGAAGTAAAATGGAGGTAGTCCAAGCAAATAAATGTCAAAGTTCTACACTCCTCTTCTGAGGGAGGAGAGATGCTGGGAAATGACACATGTATTGGGAAACACCTAGCTTCCATTTTGGCAAATTCAGAGATGGAATTCCAAGTCTTTAAGACTCTTTATCTCCAGTTTCTTCTTTTCATTTTTTTCCTTGAATTTAACGCAGCATATTTTGATCATATTTAGTCCACCTCTTCTGTCTGTACCCTCCGTCCATCCCTGGCAGATTTCAGGTACACTGTCATATAAATTAAGGCCTATTGAGTCAAGTTTGTATTTCCATATGTCCTTCGGCATGCATTCATCCACTGGAGCCTGTCAATTGACCTAATATAACAAACTTAATGGAAAACAACTCTCCCTCTACCAGTAGTTATTTGTCAGTACTTCCTCATTTGAGATTGGAGCTTCTTGCCCACTTCCCCCATTCTATGCTGTTTGTTTTTGTTTTGTGTTGTTTTGTTTTGCTTTGTTTTTTGTTTTATCTGGCTTTAGCTTGCTCTCACCATTGCTGTAAGTTCATACAAGTAACTTCTGTTTCCTTGTGATCATCAACCATTTCTGGCACTTATAATCTTTCTGCATGGTCCCTGAGCCTTGAATGGCAGAGGTTTGCTATAGATGTGCTATTCAGGAATAAGCACTCCACAGTCTCTTATTCTCTCCACTTTGACCAGAATACACACTAAACTAAAAAAATAAACAGAATTAAGAAATCAGATAACTCATCTGAAAAACTGGCTAAGATCTGACCAGAGAGTTTTCAAAGAGGAAATAAAGATGGTATGGAAGTATATATGGTATGGTTTCTCTTCCTCCCTGTAGGCTTCTTTGGTTCAATAGGTCCTGTTTGTTCCTTGTTGGCCTTTAGAAAATCTTTGCCTGCACCTGAATCCTGTAGGATATTATGTATGTTTCCTTCTACTTTTTCTAGCATCTCAGATGTCACATTGAGATCTTTGGTAAATTTGAACTGTGTTTTTTAGTCCAAGATGATATATATGGTTTGATTTCATTCTTCTTCAAATTGAGATCCACTTTTCCCAGCACCATTTGCTATCTTTTTCTCTACTGTGTATTTTCAGCATCTTGGTTAAATATCAGGTGACCCTTATTTTGTGCACTTATGTTTGATTCTTCTGTTTCTTTGATTTGCATGTCTATTTTTGTATCAATACAATGCTTGTACCAATATAGCTCTGTATCGTAGCTTGAAATCTGATATGACTTGGCTATCCTGTGTCTTTTGATTCCAAACTATATTTTTTTAGACTTTTTAAAATTTCTGTGAAAAATATTATGGATATTTTTCTTGAGATTACATTGAATCTGCAAATTGTTTTTGGAAGAATGGTTATTTTCACCACATTACTTCTATCAATTCATGAGCTTAAGAGGTTTTTCCATCTTTTAACATCTTCCCCAATCTCTTTCTTTTTTTTTCCACATAAATTTATTTATTTATTTTTAACAAATCTAGACCCATGTTCCCGCTCATTCTCCCACCCCACCAGAGCTCGTGCATTCTGCCAAACATGCTTTCCATCTCTTAGTCTTTCTCAATATTTTCCATGGGGAAGTTGACTGTTTTGAGCAGAAGTTCACTGTATCAGTCAGTTCTTTGATGCAGTATTTTCTGTTGTTGTTGTTGTTTCCAAAATGCATTATGCCCAACTGCTTTGTACAAAAGCTCAGGGGGCCCTACACAAGAAATACTTACAACTGGGTAATTGGCACTAGCATCCACAGATGAGTGATACCATGCATCGTTTGTTTTTCTGGGACTGTGTTACTTCACTCAGCATGATGTCCTCTAGCTCCAGCCATTTTCCTGCAAAGCTCGTGATGTCGTCTTTCTTTACTGCTGCATAGAATTCCATTGTGTAGATGTACCACATTTTCTCTATCCACTCATCTGTTCAGGGGCACTTGGGTTGGTTCCAGCTCCTTGTTGTGAAGAGGGTTGCAATAAACAACATGGCTGTGCATAGACAAGTCTTGTGGGTATATACCCAGGAGTGGTATGACTGGGTCAGGAGGCAAGCTTATTCCGAGTCTTCCAAGGGTTCTCCACACTGCTTTCCATAGTGGCTGTACAAGTTTACATTCCCACCAGCAGTGGATGAGTGTTCCCCTTTCCCCACAGCCTCTCCAGCACTTGGTATCATTTGTTTTCTTGATCTTAGCCAGTCTCATTGGAGTAAGATGATATCTTAAAGTGGTTTTGATTTGCATTTCCTTAATGATTAGTGATGTTGAGCAGTTCTTGAGGTGTTTCTCAGACATCTCTAATTCCTCGCTTGTGAAGTCTCTGTTCAGTTCTTTGCTCCATCTATTGAGCGGGTCATTTGTTTTCTTTTTTCTTTGTTTTTTGAGTAGTTTATATATTCTGGAAATCAATGCTTTGTCAGATGTATCTGCAGTGAAGGTTTCCTCCCACTCTGTGGGATTTCTTGTCACTTCCTTGATTGTTTCTTTTGATGTACAGAAGCTTTTGAGTTTGATGAGGTCCCATTTGTCAATTGTCGACCTTAATTCTTGTGCAGCTGCTGTCTGATTTAGGAAGTCTTTTCCTACGCCTATGTCTTGTAGTCTGCTGCCAACTTTTTCTTCTATCACCTTCAGAGTTTGGGGTTTCACGTTGAGGTCTTTAATCCATCTGGAGTTGACTTTTGTACAGGGTGAGAGGTAGGGGTTTAATTTCATTCTTCTACAAGTGGTGATCCAGTTTTGCCAACACCACTTGCTGAAGATGCTGTCTTTTCTCCATTGTGGTTTCTTGGCCCCCTTGTCAAATATGAGATGGCTGAAATTGTATGTGCTCAGATTTGGATCTTCGGTTTTGTTCCATTGGTCAACAGGTCTGTTTTTGTGCCAGTACCAGGCTGTTTTTATGACTATAGCCCTGTAGTATAGTTTAAAATCTGGTATAGAGATCCCTCCTGTGTAGATCTTTTCACTCAGGATTGATTTAGCTATTCGGGGTCTTTTGTTTTTCCAAATGAATTTAAGAACTTTTGTTTCCAAGCCTGTGAAGAAACTCTTGGGGATTTTGATTGGGATTGCATTAAATCTATACAAGAGTTTTGGTAAAATGGACATTTTTACAATGTTAATTTTCAATGTTAATTTTTTACAATGTTAATTTTCCCAATCCATGAGCATGGGAGGATATTAAAGGAGTACTAATTGGAAAAGAGGAGGTCAAACTATCCCTATTTGCTGATGATATGATTGTTTACTTAAGGGATGCAAAAAACTCCACCAGAAAACTCCTAGAAACGATTAACAGCTTCAGCAAAGTGGCAGGATACAAAATTAACCTTAGAAAATCAATGGCCTTTCTTTACACCAACAACAAGCAACTGGAGAAAGAATTCAAAGAGACCTTCTCACTCACAGTAGCCTCAAAAACAATAAGATACCTAGGAACAAACCTAACCAAAGATACCAAAGATCTCTACAACAAAAATTTTAAACCCTTAAAGAAAGAAATTGAAGAAGACCTCAGAAGATGGAGAAACCTCCCCAATCTCTTTCTTAAAAAATTACCATTCTCAGTATTGAGAGATTTCATGTCCTGTCCCCATTTTGGGTTTGTTTTTAGGCTGCTGTGGATGGGAGTGTTTCCATGACTTCTTTCTCCAACTGTTTGTTATTACTTTCTAAAAAGGCTACTGGTTTTTGTCCGTTTATTTTGGATCCTACTACTTTAGTAACAGAGTTGACCATTTCTTGAAGTTTTCTGGTGGATGTTTGAGGATCTCATATCTATATCACATCATTTACAAACAAGAATAATTTCACTGGTTCTTTTCATGTTAGTGTCAATTTAATTGCTTTCTCTTGTCTTATTTCCCTGAATATATTTTGTGACACTGTATTCACAAGGACTGGGGATAGAGGGCATCTCTCTTTCATTCCTGATTTAATGGGAATGCTTCAGATTTATTTTCCATTTAGAATGATTTTGGCTGTGGGTTTGCATACATATCCTTTATTATGCTGAATGTGCCCCATGAAGTCCTAGTCCCTCCATGAATATCATGAATGCATGTTGGATTATGTCAAAGGCCTTTTCTATATCTATTGAAATGATAAATTTTCACTCAGTCTTAATCATCTTTATATCCACTTCTCCACTGGCACTCTCCCACAGGTCTCTCCCTAGAACTCACACATTCTATCATTTGTGTTAGAGTCTATTGTGCCAAATCAATCTCCCTGGCCAATCTTCAGTGCAAATTCAGCCTGTGAGCTCTATCCAGTCTCTCAATGTCCCCTCTCTTAAAGAAGGTCAGTTTTTCCTCACCCAACAGTAATCAGTTGCCTATATTTCTTCAGCTAAGACTGGGTTCTGCTGCCCATTTCTGCAGTTTCATGCTGGGTATTTATCTGGTTGGGCTTGCATGGGTCTTGTGCATGCTGACACCAATGCTGTAGGTTCATATGAACAGGGTCCCAGGAACTTGTAGGATTCATTTCCATTTGGTCTTGCACCACCTCCCTGTCTTTTACAATATTTTGCCCCCTCTTCTGCAATGCTACCTGAGTGAGTCCTGGGTGGATGAAGCTTAATATAAGCACTCTGTCCATGGAACATGGTTTGGGCATTCATGTCCAATTAAATCCCTGGCCTTCTGATGCATGGGGAGCTACTTTCATAAGAGTTAAGGAGTCAGTCTCTTCCTGGCTCCTTGTCCTATGTTGTATGAGCTTTAGGTGTAGAAGATTATTGATGGTTCATTTAGGCCATTAAGGGATTCACATTCTAAGAGCACAGTTGCTTTTAGATAAAGAGAAATATAATATTAATGTTACTCAGTTTGCCTTACTTGATGCTAGCATCCACAAATGAGGGACACCATTCATCATTTGTTTTTCTGGGACTCTGTTACCTTACTAGTGTGATTCTGGGTAAGTTGAGCAGGCTCCTGGAAATGCACCCACACAAAAGAGCATTGGAGCACCCAATTTATAACTGGTAGGCCTTTACAAGGTAAAGAGGTAGTTGTGGGTCCACAAAAGATGGGGAAGAAGATTCTTGATGTGATCGAAATGCACCAAATATATTTCCCAAAGATTCAATTAAAATATTATTAAAATATGAATTCTCACTAAATTTACTGAAGGAGATGTAATCTCAATAAAAACCAAAGCTTCTCTGTAATCTAGCATGTTAGGAAAAGTCCAAAGAAGAGCTAATTGATATTTCAGAGTACATGATAAGATGAATTTGGTAGCCTCGTCATGGACAAACAAAGAAAACCTGAGAAATTGACATATTAGCATCATTTTTTGTTGCTGGAGTATATTGCCTGTATTTCTACCTCTAGTAATGGGCTCTATGTGTTAGATTTCAATATCCTTGAGCCTGGAAAAGTGCACAAGTCTTTTTAAAAAGAAACTTGTTTGGTTTACTTGCACAAAACTGATCTGATTTGAGAGATCGTTAATGTCCTTGAAGTGGTCTGTGTGGGTGTGAAACAAATGGTGAGAATTTGAATTGTTCCCTTATTATAGTATTGCAATTAAGTCTACTTAATCTATCAAATCATGTTCATGCCCTGATTTTATATACTTGTGTCAATCAATAAACCTTGAAATATATATATATATATATATATATATATATATATAATGAAAATACAAGGCTAGAAGAACATTAATAAAGAAACCAACTGAAACAGAATGAAAAGTTCTAGAAATAGGTTCTAGGACAAACAGAATTTATATATAATAAGGGTGGAAATTGTAAAATAATAGTAGATTTTTATAGTAAACACTATTAGGAAAAACACTAGGCAATTTGTAAAGTGATAAATTAAGCTTATATATTGAACCATGCATAAAATTGAACACATAGAAACTAAAGTGAGGAACTAAACCTGAACATTAGTTTTTTAAAGTGTGCATATTTCTTCTTTAATGAAATACATTGAAATATTTCTAGGTACCCAAGATTCAAACAAGAAGACAAAAAATCATATATTTAATTATATAAAATAGTTTCTTATATCACAAACACAAGCTTATTATAAAAATCATATGTCTCTGTCAAGAGGGAAAATATTTGCCACAAATATTATAGATGAACAGTTAATATGAATGGTATATACAGAAGTCTTAAGATAGGCAAAAGATAAACAGAAAGCTTATGGCTTAACATCAGTAAAGTGTTTGTGAGTATGTGTGTATGTGAACACGTAACTATATTCTATGGATTTCTCAACTTAGGAAAGGATGTTCAACCTCCACACAATTAGGGAAAGGAAAAAGTCAAATGGAATTCTTTATTATCACTGCAATAGGTAATATTTTTTAAACAATAAAAACCCACTCTGCTTGTAGGACTGTTGAGAAAAAGAAAGTCTAGTGCATTGTTCTCAGGAACTTAATGAAGTTATATAGAGAAAATTTATGCCTGGGTATGTTTGTATGTGCACAACACGTTAATTTTTTTAAGTACTTTGTTCCATACAATGGCAATCCCTTAGGAAATATTGTTCTTGGATCTCAGTTACCCTGAGAATTCTTTGTTCTTATGAGATTTTTCTGTAGGAACAAAGAAATAAATTCTCCCATGTCTCAACATGGTTAATTTTCATATGTTAAATTTTAGAAAGGCATATAGTACTTCATGTACATGAATTGTAATAAGAACTCTGAAAGACGGGGTAATTGGTTAGACTTTCATAGGAACCGACAGTAAACTGGTAAAAAATATAATCTTTAAAAAATGTATAAATTAACCATATATTTGGGGACAGAATTATGTGCTTGTGAAGGAAAATGGATTGTCTGTGCTCTTTGAAGACAGGGAGCATGAACTGTCTGGAGGTGTGGAAGCTTGCTCAAACCTGCAGATAAATTATTAAGAAAGCTGCTGAACAAAGGGTCAGTGTTTTTACTGTGTCTGTTTGACTTGTAAATGATGTTACGATTATAGAAATTAATATATTCATTGTCCAAAAATACTTAGACTTTTTAACATTTTGTAACATTTATCTTACAAAACTGAAAATTACTACATTTATAGCTTCAGTCATGATTAGTTAGTTTTGAAAGATTTATTGTCTTTTTTTGAGACAGGGTCTCCCTGAAGCTCTGGCTGTCCTGGAACTCATTCTGTAGACCAGGCTGGCCTTGAACTCACAGAGATCCACCTGCCTCTGCCTCCCAAGTGCTAGGATTAAAGGCATGCGCCACCACACCCAGCGAAAGATATTTTTTAAACCTTGGGAACGCATATAGATATGATAGTTGAAGCAGAATAACCAAGAGTTTGATAAGATGAAATCTATTATATGATAAAGCATTTGTATCAATGTTGTTACTGGGTTGATTACCATAAATGGGAGCACATTTGCATATGTGTATACATATACACATGTATTTATATTATGTACATAACACAAATATTATAACATAATTCTTAACAACCATCTAATGAGCAGCTAGTAAACAGGGTGCTTTTCAATAATTTTAGGACTTTATCAGAAATAAAGGAAACCCAATTACTCTTTTCAATGAATGCATGTTTGAATATTGCTTTATGCATGCAAGATCATCTCTCTTGCTTGTCTAATTTCTTTGATTTATGATCCACTGAATTTAATCTTCTGAAAAACTCCTGTCACTAACACTGGAAAGGCTGTTCAATTTTTTCAATTTGTTCAGTTTCTTTATATTGTGTGTTCTCTTTCTAAACATTAGAGATTAGATGGTTGGAATGTTTTCTGATGACTTTTTCAGTAAGAGAAGTCACGATGTAACTCAGTTTCCATTTAAAAATTGATTTGATGGCAGGCAGGGAGTGGTGGGGCATGCCTTTAATGCCAGCACCTTGAGAGGCAGATGCAGGTAGTTTTCTGTGAGATCAAGGTCACCCTCATCTACATAGTAAGTTCCAGGATAGCTGGAACTAAAGGGAGACCCTGCCCGAAAAAATTCGCTTTGATTATTTTATTGGTGTGGCAAAAGCACTCACAAAACAATCCTCAATTGTTTTGGATGTTTTATACTAAATCATCTTGAAGAAACTGAAGTTACTTGGTTTTTAGTGTAAATTTATTTAAAACAGAGAAACTGCCACATCAAATTTTATATTATTAGAATTTCAAAGCTAACTCTTCTGAAAATAATCCTTTTATTTAACCTAGTATGAAATGTACAAGCTGGAATATAATTTTTTGTTTAAAGTCATTTGTCCCAAATAATGGATTCAGAATATTGATAATACTTTAATTGCTAGTTTGCCTAATATTTAAATATTTATATTTAGATTATAAAATACAATATATATGCAATTTTAGACAAAAATATAATCAATATTATTTATCTTTAATTAGACTTATAACCTGTATATCAAAAATTCATCTCATCAGCAGTCTCACCATCTATTCTGTGCTGAAATAGCTCATGTGCTCTCTGCTTCTTTTTAACTTGGCTTAAAATTTTTTCATATTCTTACTCTGTGATTTAAGAAATGAGCAAAGTTGTATGTAACAATAACTGAAGTACCTTCTGTATGAAAGATTTGCCATATTATTTACATACTTGAATCTTTAATTTTTCTTAGTATCAATTCCCTTATTTAAGAAACATCTATCATTTATACTTGGGCTTCCATAAGCTTTGCTCTGTCTTTATTTTGCATTTTCCTTCTTATAAGTAATCCTAAAGGCGTTTTATATTTCTCTGCCTCCATTCCACTAGCACAT
Organism: Rhizomys pruinosus; assembly: GCA_009823505.1. NCBI lineage: Eukaryota > Metazoa > Chordata > Mammalia > Rodentia > Spalacidae > Rhizomys > Rhizomys pruinosus. Next base: position 2,821,519 of record VZQC01001698.1, on the reverse strand, counting down.
CATTGCACTTGGCTCTGTATGTTTAAAATCATAACAAGGAAATCAGACATTTCTAGCTGTCTATATCATTATTAAAACAATTCATAATGAAACATATTAGGAATGAAGGGATATTTGGGTAGGTGCCATCAGAGAGGGGGAGTTGAAAGTACTAAAATAAACATTATTCCATTTGTTTCTCTGAATTATATAGAACTTCCCATCATTAGCCACAAAAGAAATTATGTTGGGAGGATTCTGAGCCCAGTGCTTGCTTAGCATTTTCAAGACCCTAAGTTCTATACTCAAAAAACATGAAACAAAAACACCCAGGTAACTGCTGTGCTGAGGTTTTATTCGTGGAAAACTATTTCCAAATGCATTCTGAAATTGAATTGGCATACGCTTCTTATTGTTGAGATGTTTTAAATGACAAACATTGATTGGCACAAATGGTGATTTTGATTGTATTTCATAATATCTAAATTTCATCAAGAAATGAATGTTATTGTAACCCTTGCACATTGTATAAGTAAAGAGTACACTTACCAAGTTTTAGGGTTTTCTAATTTTTCAAATATAGTAAAGAACTAGGTATATATTTATGGACTAAAAATCTGAATAGAATGCTTCAAAGAATTTTTTTTCTTTATCCAGAGATAGAGCCTCTCTGTTGAACAAACATATGTGTGTCTAAGACAAGAAGTGGAGTTCTGTGCAGCAATAAAGAAGGACGACATTGTGAAATTAGCAAGTAAATGGATAGAACTAGAAGCCGTTATGCTACATGAAGTACCACATTCCCAGAAAAAACAAATGGCATATGGTGTCCCTCATTTATGGATCCTAGAACCAAATCCATACTGTAAGGCAAACAGAGTATTTTTTTTTCTATTTAATAAATATAATACCTGATGTCACTACAAAAAAAAGAGTACATTAAAGCATACATCAACTTGATATGTAATTTATAAATGTAAAGTAATATGCATTTTTTACTTGCATGCAACTCTACTGTTAAAAAATGTGAATCCCTAAACATATTTTGGACTTAACCTATGGTTTATTTTCAGATCTGTAAATGGGCAATTAGGACTTTCTCAATTCTACACAAAAGAAAAATCAAAGTCCTTATAAACGTACTAAAGATATGTCTACAAGATAAACTATATTCGAATTTCTGAAAATATTTGTGTGCTTGAACTTACTAATATATACTTTCAATGGCTGAGAAGAAATATGTTTTCCTATATGTGGTATTAGTTTTATATTTTCTATAGTTTTGTTAGGACAAAAGAGAAATGAAGAACCAGTCAGTGGAGATCGTGTTCATTTTGCTTGGACTGACAGATGAGCCTCAGCTACAAACCATGATTTTCCTGTTACTGTTTTTCAATTACATCTTGAGCCTCCTGGGGAACTTAGTCATCATCCTGCTCACCTTGCTGGATCTGCGCCTCAAGATTCCCATGTACTTCTTTCTCCGAAATTTCTCCTTCTTAGAAATTGCATTTACCACAGTCTGCATACCGCGGTTCTTGACAAGCATTCTCACTGGAGAGAAAACTATTTCCTATAATGCTTGTGTAGTTCAGTTATTCTTCTTTTTTCTACTAGGAGCCACAGAGTTTTACCTCCTTGCTGCCATGTCTTATGACCGCTACGTTGCCATCTGCAGACCTCTGCATTACCCTGTCATCATGAACAGCAAAGTCTGCAAACAGCTTGTCCTCATCTCCTGGGTGACTGGATTCTTAGTCATCCTTCCCCCTTTGCTCTTGGGGCTAAAACTGGATTTCTGTGCTTCCAAAATTGTAGATCACTTCTTCTGTGACACTTCTGTCCTGGAGCTCTCGTGCACAGACACGCGTTTCATAGAACTGATGGCATTTGTCATAGCTGTGATGACCCTTGTCATCACCTTGATCTTGGTGATCCTCTCCTACACACTCATCATCAAAACCATTCTCAAATTCCCTTCAGCTCAACAAAGAAGAAAGGCCTTTTCCACCTGCTCCTCACATATGGTCGTTGTCTCTATCAGTTATGGAAGCTGTATCTTCATGTATGTGAAAACATCAGCAAAGGAAAGGGTGGCTTTAAATAAAAGTGTCGCTGTGCTAAACACGTCTGTGGCTCCATTGCTAAACCCTTTCATTTACACCCTAAGGAACCAGCAGGTGAAAGAAGCTTTCAAACACATGCTTCACAGATTTTGTTCTTTTCAGAACAATGAGGAAAAGTGCAGGCATAAATAATATGATGTTGAGAAAATTTATTAATTTTGAATTACAAATTCATAAATAATGCGAATGAGAAAATTTGTTGCCATTGTCAATTGCATTGATTACAATCTAAGCTACTCCACTCATTGAGTACTGAAATATGTTTATGTTTGCTAAGCCTATCTATGTTCTGCTTTCGTTATATCTTCTAAATCACTGGGTAAAACTGTCTTCATAAAACTGCAATGTTGAATTTTATGTCTATAGAACAATCCTCTTGAAGTAATTTTCATATACTCATTGTAAAACCAGATCTATTAAGGTAACTAATTTATTTTGAATTGTTTACAGTGTAAAGGAAAACACAAAAATGAATTTTATGCAAAACACTTCTCACTGCATATAGAAAGTTTAACAATTTGTAAGATTAAAATATTGTTCTACAGGAAGAAACATTTATGATGACCCTTGAGAACTGAATAAGGAAAATATTTGAATGCTGTGAAAAGTCAGATGAAATGTGTGAAATAAATAGAATTATCCTGAAAATATTCCCCTGTAGAGCTTAATTGAGGGATAATATGTTAATTTGTTAGTGTAAGTACATGATATTTTGCTTAAGAATAATTTAACACCCAACTTTGGAATGAATTTTTTCTATTGGATACTAATTTATGAATGTTGAAGATGATTGAAACCCAAGAAGAAATTCTGACACTTTAATTTGGTTCTTTGGGGAATTTTCTATCTATCAAATAAAATACATGAGTTACTTTGTCCTAACCAACACTGTGTGGATTTTATGTGTTTTTCATACAGTGTTGTACTCTTATATTCAATTAATGCATTGGCCAAGTTGGCAGGCACGGTTGTGGAACTCCAGTGAATATCCCAGTGAGTTGTCACCTTTCCCAGTTCCTGTCACTCTGGGCTACCACCCCACTTCCACCTGTTGCTGTGCTGTAATCATATATTACTCTTGATATTTCTAGATTCCACTTGAAGGAGCAACCAAGTTGGAACTTCATGTCTGCTTTCTGCTTTCTGCATTTGAACAAGTCTAGGTTCTCTTGTGTTTTTGTCTGTATCTATACTGATCTTATGTAAGAGCATGTCTACTGTGTGTTTGTCAGAGCCAACATTTCTTCGTCTAAATTTTTTGTAATTTCATTCTCTTAGTAATCAATCCACAAAGTGAATCATTTTCTTTCATGATTGTGAAAAGTGAGAACATGAAGTCATTTCCTGAAAGCCACTCTGACGACAACAACAACAACAACAACAGCAAAATCTGCTTGGTGAACACCAATTAGTGAAAAACAATTGTCTCATGATGTCTCAGAATTTCAATTTTCCATACCTTTCTCATCAGAGAAGCTGATGGAATTTTTCTCTTGTGAATAGGCCTAAAGTCTGGGGTGAGATGCCTTAGTAATTAGTAGCACTGACTGCTTTTAACAAAGATAGATCTGTTTTTAGCACCCTCAGGACATCTAACACTTCCTTATCTCCAGTTCCAGGGAATGTGATGACTTCTCTTGGCCTCTGTGGACATTTCATGACACGGGTTAACTTACTAGGCAACACACACACACACACACACACACACACACACACACACAGAATTAAAAATAATTAAAAAAATAATGGAATCTGTGAAAAGTACACATTCCATATTCTGTGGCTTCCTTTAGCATCTGTTTCAGCTGGATATTACAAGTCAGTTGAATTACTTTTCTTAACGTCGGTTCCAACATTCAACCTTTTTGAATAGTGAAAATTTCACTATTCAAAAAGGTTGAATACTGATTTCACTATTCAACCTTTTTGAATAGTGAAAATTAGGAGGAACCAAAGCCTGTATGTTGCTCATAGTGTTTAAGAAAATAATACTAAGGATTGAGGCTGGAGGTCTGTCAAAAACTTAGAGAGAAATAGTAGAGACAAGCATTTGAATAATTTCTGGAATAGTCATTTCCAACAACACTAGGAGCCATATAGACACTTTGCATACACTTGGTAAGATAGACTCTTGATGCAATGTTAAGACACCAGGCCGACTCAAGACCTTTTTAAGACCAGAACTTGTGTTCCTTTTCCCACTTCCAGATTTTGTAAATTTGTTTCACTGAAAAATGGTAAATGAGAGCCACAAGAAGAAAGGACTCTGGGAAATGGTGCCCAGCTGCTCTTTGGTCTTAGAGCATAACTAGGAAGGTCATATTTGATGCTGATCTGGTGACATCTCTGTCACAGCCATCATGATATTGAGTTCCCTGAAAAACCCTTGTTGAAAAGGTGGTTCCAACAGCACACTTGGTTGTTTGGGGAAAGATAGGTTTAGGAAAAGTGCATCAAATTTGTGGCAAATATTGCAACTGATATCACTGTTTTTGTCAAGCTAAAACAAATGTAGAAATTTAGATCCGTTTATTTCCCACATGGAATAGTAAATGGGTTATGAACCCATTCGGCATGAATTAGTTCCACTCAACATGTCACTGACGAGAAGAAAATTGTGCACATATGTCTCAGGAGACAGTGAAAGCAGAACTCTGGATAATAGACCCCAAAATTTAACTTCTGAGAAGACTCAATCAATAACAATAATGATAATCATGATCATTATTTAAATTGACTCATATATTCCTAGATTGTCTGATAACATATATTCTGACTTTCATTCAATTATACAGTGATAGAAAATCATTTCCCTTCCAAATAAATGTATTATTATTTGTGACTTCTTAATGGAAACGTTAGTCTAGATATCTGTTAAATAAAATTAATTTAAGGTTTACCAGGTTTGTATTAATCTATTTTGTTCTTTTTAAAGGTATGAAACATTTTCACATAGAAAGGAATCCTACAAGGAAATCTATATTCTTTTCTCAATTATATATACATTTGCTATATTAAATTATTAAATTGAATTGCTATTAAATGCTAACTTTTCCCATAACCCATAATCTCTATATTCAGATATTTTTATCAATGCTAAACTTGGTCATAATTTGAGGGGATTTTAATTAGATGTCTTTTTTATATAATTCACTGGTGTTTTTATTTTAGTCATAATATTATTTGCTAAAATCTATATTGAGTTTTCTGTTGTTATCATAAGTATTTGATGCATCTTCTTTTGAGTAAAAGTGATGCTGACTTTGTAAAATAAAATTTAGAATTCTTCTCTATATTTCTAACTTTTAAAGCATTTAAAAATTGGTCTAAGGACAAGGAGATGACTTAGTCAGTAAAGAGTTTGTTGCACAAGTATCAGGATCTGAGTTCATGACCCAGCACCTATTTAAAAACTAGAGTGGTGCATCACGTACTTGTAATCTCAGGACTGGGAAAACAGACACAAGAGTATCCTAATTAGAAAATTCAGGTTGAGTGAGAGAATCTGTCACAAAAGGTAGTGTGCTAAACAATTGAGGAAACTTCCTAACATTTCCCTTGGCATCTTCACATCTACACATATATGTAGATACACATCCACACAAAGAGAAACACATGCACACACAGGTACACATCCACACACACATATATATGACACATAAGGAATTGCACCAATTCTCTTAATGCTTGCAGATTTAAGCTACAAAGACATCATATCTTGAGCATTATGTTTTGTCAATTTATTTAATTTTATTTATTTTTAACACAAAACTAAAACTTGTATAACACAGAGAAACATAAAGGACATCTTTTAGTATTTCCAAGTAACCCCAATACTTGTTTGCATCCATCAAACCTATAGCTGTAACTGGGTATGTCAAAAAGCCACTGAAACAGATTGAAGGTTTTGAGTTGTAATTATTATAATGACTCTGTACTTGTGTGTGTGTGTGTGTGTGTGTGTGTGTGTGTGTGTGTGTGTCTGTCTGTCTGTCTGTCTGTCTTTTTGAGGCAGGGTCTCTCTATAGCCCCAGCTGGCCTGGAACTCACTCTTTAAACCAGGTTGGTCTTGAACTCACAGAGATCCACCTGCCTCTACCTCCAGAGTGTTAGGATTAAAGGCATGGACCACCACACCTGGCTTAAAGAAGGTTCTTAGCTGCCATGTGGGTGCTGGGAATCAAATCCAGGTCCTCTGTAGGAGCAGTCGGCACTCTTAATTGCTGAGCTATTTTTCCAGCCCCAACTCTGTACTTTTATAAACTTGTTTTTATACAGAGATACCAGTTATCTTAAATATATTATTATAATGTATAAAATTAGAGATGTCCTTGTAAACCTTGAAGCAGATTTTTAAATGATTAAAAATGGTTGGTTTTTATGTTTAGAGATTTTTTTTTACACACGCTTCACAATGATATGGATCTTGACAAGCTTGTGTGTTGGCTTTAAAGAGGCAGTAATGGTAAAATGCTTAAAATATCTAAAAACACAGAGAAGGACTGTAACTTAGAGCAGTAGTAATTAGTATTTAAAATTCACTTAAATCTTTAAGTAATAGGAACCATTTTGTAGAACCAGAATTGAGATAATGATCAAAGAAATAACACTTTGACCTGAAAAATATTTTTGGGTTAATTTAACAGCTTATGTTTAGATGAAAACTAAATTTTTTAAAATAAAAAAATAGTGTTTTATTAACGACCACACTGTTATAATACACTTTAAGTGTACAATAAAGTAGCCTTTAAATTTGAGGTGGTCTTAAAGATAACAAATGAAGAGAATTACAACTTTTGAACTGCATATTTGCAGTTGAACTATATATTTCTTAAATATATACCTACAACATCACATGCCTTTAATCCTAGTTCAAGGCCAGCCTGGTCTACAGAGTGAGTTCCAGGACAGGTGGGGCTACAGGAAGACCCTGTCTTGAAAAAATTGTATAGCTCTTACAAAACCAGCAATTTAATTTTATTTTGCACATTTTTAATTGAAAATATATACAATAATTAAAAAAGAAAAAGAAAATACAGCATAATAAAAACATACATTTCTTAATTAAATGTACTGGATACATATAAATTTTAAGGGAAGAAGCAAAAAAGGATAATGGTTGATATTTAAGTGCAGACTGACTACCTAGACAAAAAAAGAAAAAGAAAAAAACTTAAAAATAATCATAAAACCTCTAGTTTCTATGACTAATATCCATATGGTTGGAGTATTGTCACTGTGGATGGGATTTTGTTATGTTTGCATATATTATACTTTATTGATAGTTTACATGATGGAAGACATGGATTTTGGAAACAAGACTGGATAAAAATCACTGCTAAGTCACAATATACCTTATTATTTTTTTGAAAGCAAACCAAAATCAAAAAGTATTTAACATATTGGATTTTTAGATAACCAGCACAGATGATCATTTTTGTACAAGCAATTAGTATTTAAAAGTTTTCTGAAATATTGAATAAACCTATACACACGGTTTAATAGATTTAAAATTAGAGTATCCAAGTTTTTAAGGGCTTTGAATGTAACATCCATATTGGCCAGCAGCCTGGGTCTTAGCACCCAGGCAGAACACTGAATCCCTTCTGCCACACCCCCTACCACATGTTCAGCATAGTCAGAGTTACCCAGCCACCAGCAGGACACACAGGGGGCTGGCACATGGACAGGTGAGCCAGAACCACTCCATAAACTGTTGACCCAACCCTGGGTCTCAGCACCCAGGTGAAACACCACACACCTCCTGTGTGATAGGCATGGGCAGAGTTACCCAGCTGCCAGCGGGATGCATAGGGGGCTGATGCTCAAAGCAAGGGATCAAACACCCCCACACCCCCACCCCCAGCTGTGAAGTAAATGTCCCAGTGGGAATAGAGTTAGTAAGTCCAAGGTGCAAGGAAGTAGAAGAGACAGGAACCTACCATAACTTCAGTCCCCCACATTAGGCTTCACAGCAACCCTCGAAGAACTGGCCAGAGGGAAGGTGAGTGAGCACAGCCCTCAGTGGTGAATAGGCCTGGATATTAACTATCCAATTTCTGGAGAGCCTTCAGAACAGAAAAGGAAGAGTTAGCTGGACCTTCCAGTATATAATTAAAAGTGGAAACATGATACCTAGACCAGCCAGCCCTCCATAAACAAAGAAAAGGTAAAGAAAGCACCTGAAGGAAACAAGCAAAGCAAGCCTCCAATGCTGGGAAGAAACAGTTGAGATTCACATCAGAATACAAACAACAAAACAAAACCACATGCCAAAAACACAATGAAAAAACAACATGGGAAAAACACAGAAAAAATCCACACTAATATCTACAAGTCCTATAAAAGTTTCCTACAATGAGATTTCCCTGGAAGCAACCCAAGACACAGATCTTAGAAGAACAATATTAGACATACTCAAAGAAATTTAGTGAAAAAAATGTAAAGAACAAATCAAAACTAAAGGGAGAGAATGACAAACTCAGGAAGGTACTAGAGGGAAAGGGATAAATTCCTGAAGGAAGAGGAAACACTGAAGAGATATCAGACTGAAATGAAACAGGAAACAGACCAGCAAAGCAAGGAGCTACAAGAAGAGAATGGCAAGCTCCAAAAGGAAATGGAACAGATTGGACGAAGCAGAAAATAGAATATCAGCACTGGAATATAAACTGGAAGAAATAGATGCTCAAGAAAAAAATATTAAAAAATTTTAAAATGAAAGAGTGGAACAATCAGGAAATGTGGGACACTATGAAAAGAACAAACCTCCTCATCATAGGGATGGAGGAAGGAGAAGAATCCCAATACAATGATACTGATCGAATGTTACAAAGAATAATAGAGGAAAATTTCCCAAAACTGAAAAAAGACAAACCCATACTAATACAAGAAGCACATAGAACACCAAATAGACAAGATCAGAAAAGAAAATCCCCATGTCATGTCAGAGTTAAAATGCAAGATGCTCCCCAAAAAGACAAAATACTGAAAGTCACAAGAGAAAAACAACAAGTTACATACAAGGGGAAACCCAGCAGAATTACAGCTGATTTTTCAGTGCAAACTATGAGAGCCAGAAGAACATGAAACAAAGTATTCCCAGCACTAAATGACTATAGATGCCAACACAGATTACCATACCCAGAAAAAATGTCCATTGTAGTTGAAGGAGAAAGAAAAAACTTTCATGACATAAACAAGATGAAAACCAACCCTTCAGAAAATACTAGAAAGGATTCAAAAGATAGAGGAAAGGAGCAACTATCTCCAAACAGTGAGAGAGAGAAAGTGATAAAAGCATAACTATAATGAGTGACATCAATGCTATCTGCAAGCAACTGTGTCATTGTATTGTAGAATCCCTTAAAAATAAATAAAAATAAATAAATAAATAAATAAATAAATAAAAAGCATAACTACAAAAATACAAACCTAGACCAAGAATACAAACAGAAAATCAGGTCAAAAGAAACAACACACATCTCTCAATAATAACCTTAAATATTAATTGTCTAAAATCCCCAATCAAAAGACAAAGACTGGGAGAATGGAGTATAAAATAGGATTCATCCATATGCTGTCTACAGGAAACACATCTCACCCCCAAGGATAGGCATCAACTTAAAGTGAAAGGAGAGAAAAACTATTCCAAAAAAATGACACCAAAAATCAAGCAGGAGTTGCTATTCTAATATCAGACAAAATAGAACTCAAAGTAAAACTAATCAGAACAGACAAACAGGGACATTACATCCTTATCAAAGGAACAATTAACCATGAAACTTTCACAATCATCAATATATATGCACTGAACTCTGGTGCACATAACTTTATAAACACAATCCTGCAAGACCTTGAGATACAGATTAATCCCAGCACACTAAGAATGAGGGACTTCAATACCCCTCTGAGCCCTTTGAATAGGTCAACTGCACAATGAATAAACAGAGATATTTGAACTGAACAATACAATATACCAAATGAACCTCACAGTCTTCTACAGAACATTGCACCCAAACACTAGAGAATATACTTCCTACTCAGCACCCCTAGAACCTTCTCCAAAACTGACCACATACTGGGACACAGAATAAACCTCAACAAACACAAAAGGATTGAAATAATTTCATGCATTATATCAGACCACAGTGCAATAAGGCTCAATATCAACATCAGGATAAGCCCTACTACTGACAAGAAAAACAACACACTCTTGAATAATTAATGGTCAAGGAAGAAAGAAAAAAAAAGAAAGAAAGAAAGAAAGAAAGAGAGAGAGAAAAGAAAGAAAGAAAGAAAGAAAGAAAGAAAGAAAGAAAGAAAAGCATTCCTGTCACTAAACAAAAACGATAATACAACACAACAAAACCTGTGGGATACTTTAAAAGCAGTCCTAATAAGGAAATTTATAGCCCTGGGTGCCTACATTAAAAAACAGAAAGAATACAAATAAATTACCTAACACTGCAGCAAAAAACACTTGAGACGACAAGCAATGAACCCTAAACCCAATAAACAGGAAGAAATAACACAAATAAAATCAGAAATCAATGAAATAGAAACAAAGAAAACAATACAAAGAATCAGTGAATCCAAAAGTGAGTTCTCTGAAAGGGTAAACAAGATGGACAGACTTCTAGCCCAGTTAACCAAAAGAAAGAAAGAGCAACTCCAAATCAATAAAATTCATGATGAAAGGGGAAACATTGCAACAGACAATGAAAAAAGATCCAGACAATCATACAAGAATACTTCAAAAACAAATTACTAAATTTGAAAACTTAAGAGAAATGGATGAAAATCTGAAATCCTGGAAATCAACAAAGCTTAACCAAGAAGAGATTGACAGCTTAAACAGACCCATAATATTGGAGGAAATTGAAAATGTAATAAAAAACATCCAAACTAAAAAAAAAAAAAAAAAGTCCAGGCCCAGATGCTTACAGGGCAGAAATCTAGCGAACATTTAGTAGCCATTATTACTCAAACTGTTCAGAAGAATACAAACAGGGGGAAATCTCCCAAATTCCTTCTATGAAGCCAGCATCACTCTCTAATACAGGCAAATATACAACCAAAAAAGAATGAAATAACTTCTCTAGATTTTTTTTTTTAGTCTTTTAGAGACAGGGTCTTCCTGTAGCCCCAGCTGTCCTGGAATTCACTCTGTAGACCAGGATGGCCTTGAACTTACAAAGATCTGCCTGCCTCTGCCTCCTGAGTGCTAGGATTAAAGGTGTACACCACCATACCCGGCTTTCTCTAGGTTTTTAAAAATAGTTTTGTAGCATCTTAAATGTAATGACTATGTGGTTAACCTTTTCTTTCATTTTTATTTGTTTTTATAATTGCCTAATTTTGGAAAAGCATAAAATAATTTAAATTGTATGCTTGTAAATATGTATAATTATGATGTAAAATACTTTGGAGTGTGTGTGTGTGTGTGTGTGTGTGTGTGCCTGTGTGTCTGTGCATGTACACACATAAACGGCTTTACTAGCCAAGGATTTTTTTATCTATATAAATACTTTGTATAAAGTTTGCTTTCAGTATAATAAAACCATGTAAAGTTCTAAAAAAACAAAAAAGAAAACAATAGATTCATCTCATTAATGAACATAGGTGCAAAAATTATCAATGAAATACTTGCACACCACATAAAGACCCATATCAAAAAGATCATTCATCATGACCGAGTTGGATTTATACCAGAGTTGCAGGGATGGTTCCAAAATCATTATCAATAAATATAAAACACATAAATGGACTGAAAGACAAAAAACACAGGATCATCACATTTGATTCAGAATAAGCTTTTGACAAGATCCAGCATTCATTCATGCTTAAAGTCCTAGAAGGAATTGGACTGGAGAGATCATTCCTCAGTGTAATCAAAGCCATATACAACAAACCCACAGCCAACATTATCCCAAATGGAGAAAAGTTAGTAGCATTCCCCTTAAAGGCAGGAACCCAGCAAGGCTGTCTCCTATCACCTCTCCTCTTATATATAGTGCTTAAACTGCTTGCTAAGGCAATAATACAAGAAAGGGAAATTAAAGTGGTACTGATTGGAAAAGAGGAAGTCAAACTATCTCTTTTTGCAGACGATATGATAGTTTACCTAAGGGATGCTAAAAACATGACAAGAAAACTCCTAGAATTTATTAAGAGATTCAGAGAAGTGGCAGGATACAAAATTAACCTAGAAAAATAAGTAGTTTTTCATTATACCAACAACAAGCTACTGGAGAAGGAATATAAGGAGACCTTCCCACTCACAATAGCCTCAAAAACAATAAAATACTCATGAACAAACCTAACCAAAGAGATCTCTAAAATAAAAATCAAATCCCTGGAAAAGGAGATTGAAGAAGTCATCTGAAGATGCAAAGACCTCCCATGCTCATGGATTGGAAAAATTGATAGAGTAAAAATGTCCATTCTATCCAAATTAATATACAGATTCAATGCAATCCCATTTAAAATCCCCCAAGAGTTTAACAGGGTTGGAAAAATCCTTAATTTCATATATGGAAAAAACAAAAGACCCCAAATAGCCAAGTGAGAAGAGCAATATAGAGGGAGGTGGATCTCTATACTATACTTCAAACTATATTACAGAGCTATAGTCATAGAAACAGCCTGGTACTGGCACAAAAACAGACCTGTAGAGCAATGGAAGAAAAGTGAAGATCCAAACTTGAGCATGCACAATTTCAGCCACCTCATATTTGACAAAGGGACCAAGAAGACTCAATAGAGGTAAGGCAGTATCTTCAGCAAGTGTTGCAAAACTGAATCACCACTTGTAGAATAAAATTAAATCCCTACCACTCGCCCTGTACAAAAATCAACTCCAAATGGATCAAAGACTTCAACAAGAAATCCAGAACTCTGAAGGCGATAGAAGAAAAAGTTCGCAGCAACCTACAAGACATAGGCATATGAAAAGACTTTCTAAATCAGACAGCAACTGCACAGGAAATAAGGTCGACAACTGACAAGTGGGACCTCGTTAACCTCAAAAGCTTCTGTACAGCAAAAGAAACAATCAAGGAAGTGAAGAGAAAACCCACAGAGTGGGAGGAAACATTCATCAGTGATATATATGACAGAGCATTAACTTCCAGAATATATAAACTACTCAAAAAACAAAGAAGTAAGAAAACAAATGACTCACTCAAAAGATGGAGTAAAGAGCTGAACAGAGACTTCACAAATGAGGAAATAAAGGTTGCTGAGAAATATCTTAAAAAGTGTTCAACATCGCTAATAATTAAGGAAATGAAAATCAAAACCACTTTAAGATATCATCTCACTCCAACAAGACTGGCTATGATCAAGAAAACACATGATACCAAATGCTGGAGAGGTTGTGGGGAAAGTGGGACACTCATCCACTGCTGTTGGGAATGTAAACTCACACAACCACTATGGAAAGCAGTGTGGAGAATCCTTAAAAGACTCAAAATGAGCCTACTACCTGACCCAGTCCTACCACTACTAGGTATAGTCCCACAAGACTCATCCTACTGCAGAGATAAATGCACATCCATGTTTATTGAAGCTCTCTTCACAATAGTGTAGACCTGAACCAATCCAAATGCCCCTTAACCAATGAGTGGATAGAGAAAATGTGGTACATATACACAGTGGAGTTCTATGCAGTGGTAAAGAAAGATAGCATCATGGAATTAAAAAGTATTATGCTAAGTGAAGTACACAATCCCAGAAAAACAAATGATGTATGGTATCCCTCATTTGTGGATGTTAGCACCAAGTACCTAGTTGTAAGGCAAACTGAGCAATGTCTCCGTTATATTCCTCTTTTTCTGATAACAATTGCGCTCTTATAATATGAGTCCATTAACAGGCTCTGGAATTAACCTACCACTTATTTTGAGACTTTGTAATCTTGGTATATGTGTGGAGGGTAAGTAGTCATATTTTATTTATATATAAACTTAAAAAGGAAAATGTGAATCCTGAAATATGATATGGGAATAATATACAGTTTATTTTCAGATGACATAATTTTAATATAGATGTGAAATAAATATATGTTGAAGCAATACAAATTGGAGAGAACAACAACAAAAGAACTGACTCAAAGAGCCTACTAAAACAGTAAAGCTGTACCAAAACCAATAATCCTCTTCTTTGAAAAACTTTTAAAAGCCTCAGAAAAAGGTACAAGGCAGGTATGGCACAAGGCATGAACTTGGGTGGGGTGGAGGACATGAAAAAGGAAATGAATCTAAAATGGACTGAGAAATGATGTATAAAACGCACAAAACTTCAATAAAATATTAAAAAAGGAAAAGAAGAACAAAAAAACATCCATAGTGATAAATCTATTCATGCCTATTTAAAATAAGCATGCCAAAATAAAAACAATAATTATTTTGCACAATAAAAGAATGAAAAAGGAAAAAACTGAAGTGACCGTAGTTTGTTTAAAAACTCTTTTGATAGAAACAACATATGAAGAGAATTATTATAAACATATATACCATAATTACTTGAGACTGAGACCTCAAGACATGAAAATATATATGACATGATTATATGAAATCTTAACATATGAAAAATAATTATTATAGATACAAGAGAACTTAGAGACCTTGATTGCTTCCTCAAATGGGAAAATAATAAGAGATGCAGTGGGGAACAGAGTTGTTTCTTACTTGTTATATTCAATTATGGATATTTTTTATAATGGAAAGCTTGCCAGAATGGGTAGGAAATGGATTTAAGTGATTATTTGATGGAGTAAAATTTTAAACTGTCAAGGTGGAGAAGCAGAAGTTAGAATAAATGTATGTCCATACCTATGTAATATTTGCAAACTTTTAACACTTTTACATTTCACAACTCAGACAACTGAAAGAGTATGGAAACACCCAGGAGTGGCAAAGTTGATGCCCCACCCTCCACCCTGCCCTAATATCCTGAGGAGGCAGGGAGCAGAGTTTTACTTTACCTACCTCTGTCTATATACTTTGTGTGCAAGAAGAAAATCAAAAAGGAAAGTACAGGAAACTAAATAATACATGGCATACACTGTCACCAAGGAGCTGTAGGGAAGTAGTCACAGAAAGAGCTGTTTAGCACATGTTCTGAACTCTCATAGATTCACAGATAAAAGACCTTATTGGAAAATAGGAAACATGCCCCTGTTCCTTCTTTGTTGAATTATTTTCTGGTGTTAGATATTTTGCCTGTTTCTCTTTCTGTAAGGACTTTACATCGGACCTGATTTATTAATGCTCACATACACATTTTTGTATGGGTGATTTATCTTTTTTTATTGATGCTTTGTGTATTTCATACATCATTTTCCAATTCAGTTCAGGCATATTTCCCTTTCCCTTCCCCCCACCCCACCCCACCCCATCCCAGATCATGCATTCTGCCATAACTGTCCTGCATCTTTCTCTCAGTTTTTTTTTTATTTTTTAGCAATAAGTGATAATTTATGATCCTTCATGTAAAACCAATTTGCAGGCTGTTGTGCCCAAACCCACACAGCTCATTGGTCCCACCATCCGGGGGGGGGGGCGCTTGTATATTCAATCAAATTGATCAAATGAGTGTCCAGACTATATTGCTGTAGTTTGTAGTTTCACCATTCATCCCAATCGCAGCCCTTACATTCTACCATGCCCCCTCTTCCGCAGATTGTTCCCTAGGCTTAGAAAAGGGCCCAGGTGGATGAGAAACAAAACAGTCCACTCTCTCTGGAGCTGTTGTCTTGGACTCTGGTCAATTCTGGCTGTTTCCTTTCATGGGCTGACAGTTTGTCCAGGGATAACCTTTTGATCCTACTAATGAGGCACAAGCAATTAGATATATAGGTATTTAAACAGTACTAATAGTTATGGTAGGTTACTTTGGTATAGACACAGATGTTTGGATGGTATGTTAATCCATGAATTACATTTTTTTCTGTTAAATATGATGTGGCTTATAACATCTCCTAACTATTAGAGGTTGTAAGCTTGTGGCATCAGCCGTGGGTTATTCCTTCAAGGAGAGAGCTAATAGCCAATTAGATTTGGGATATACAGGCATATGGCTGCCTCAGCTGCACAGTATTTCCAGGTAGGTGAGGTGTAGCTGGTGCTGATGGAGGAGTCTTGCTTGACTCAAGGAGACCCATATTTGCTTTATTGGTTTAGTGGCCTTTGGTAACACTCTCTGGTATTCCAGAGGCCATCTGTACACTTACATGTGTAGTCTCAATACATCTTTCCCATATTAACGTCAGGTCTTCCACAGCAGGGCCTTATCGCCTCTCTTCTTGCAGGTATCCCAGTTTAGAGGCAAGGAGCCTTTACCTTTTGTGGGGGCTTGGATCCCCTGGCCAACATCTCCTCGGTAGAATAACCCATTGCTGATGTCAGAGCTTCTGTATTAATATATTTTGTTTAAGTGCATAGCTTAAGGAGACTTTAGTGTTATATTTGGTTCTGAATAGAGAATAATCCTTTTCACAGTTCCTGTGTCTATTAGTCAATTCAAGAAGGCAGTTTTACTGGTTTTATAAGAGATTACCTCTATAATATTTGTCTCCAATTTACAGTTGGAGAACGACCTCATCATCATCATATTTCTCCTTGTTCTATGGGGGGGGGGAGGTAAGAAACTCTCTCGTATTAAAACCTTTGTGGCACCTAGAAGGTAAGTTTCGTTAGGACTCATTATAAATAGTTGTTACAGGTAGGATCCACAGAGGGGTTTGATGTTTGTAGCAATCTGAGGCTTTTCTTCCTTTCAATGTTCAGACTTACAAATTATTTACTTGTATTATTCTTAATATTTAATTTCTTTATATTATTTTGCTCTATTCCATTACCTTTCTTGACCTCCCTCTACATGGCTCATTTGGTGGAGAAAATTCCTCAGTTGAGGTTACCTCTTCCTAGATTTCTCTAATTTATGTCAAGTTTACAAGGACTATTCAGCAAAACCAACTCCTTGTTAACTTGACAAACTAAATACCATTGTTGTATGGTAACATATTCTATATTATTTCTCCCATAGATCACGTGTTAATTTCACAGTATAGAACAGGGTACATCTTTAAAATTCCTAAGGATTTGAAAAACCTCTTTCACTTAAAAATCTAATGTCTCTTTAAAAATCAAAAGCTTCTTATCTATAGGATGTTTAAAAGTAAAAAGTGTTTTATAAAAACACTTTTTAAAAATTTTAAAAGGGAAAAACAACTGGGGACCCCATCAAAGCCAAAGTCCAGGAGTATACTTCAATATTTGACATCTGCATTCACTCATGACCTTCTGGGATCTAAAATCTTGGGCAGCTCCACTCCTCCAGGTCTGGGACCTGCATCCTTGACCATCTCCACTCCACACCTGTGACTGACCTTGGTGGTCATCCCATAGACCTGACATCTGCAATATGTTGAGGTGTACCCTTCAGCTGAGGTTCCACTTTCACCAATAGCCTCTGCTAGCCTTCCACAGTGCTCTTCTCCATGACCCTTTCATGCCTTCAAATTTAGTAGCACGCTGGAGACTCTTACATATCACCAAGTTTGGCTTCCTTCTTTAGATGCAGCAGTAGTCTTCTCTGGATCTTACCTCTTGTTTGCTGGCCCTAAATAATACTTCCCAGAAGATTTCATATCAATGATGCCATTCTCTTATTAATCACCCAGATTCTTTGTCTCACCTGACCAGAAACCATAGATTCTTAAATCAAATTTTCATAAAAACAGAGATGATGGAGTTGTTGAAGTGTTCTCAAACTTTCTACTGAAAATTCACAAGCCAGACTTCCATTTTTGACATTGCTCTCCTCACTGTCTTTCAAGGTTCACCACAGCTCCAAAGCACTGAGTAACGTTTCCAGCCCAAAGTTCCAAGTTCTTCCAACAATCCTCCCACAAAACCAAGATGGTTAAGTCTATCATAGCAAGACATCAATTTTGGAACCACATTGTATTCTAGGTAGATTCAGGTTGCTGTGATAAAAGACAAAAAACAATTTGGAGAAGAAACAATATAATGTCTAACATCTTAGAGATCATCATCAAGAGAATTCAGGCACAAAGTCAAGGTAGGAACTGAATACTGTGGAGTACCTCTAGAAGAGATGCTACTTCTTGGCTTGCTTCCCTTGCTTGCTTCAGTTACTTTTCTTAGATCACCCAATCTTATCAGCCCAGGAATAGGACCACCCACAGTGGGCTCTGTCCTTCCACATCAATCACAAATTATGAAAATGCCCCCAAAGATATGCCCACAGGCCAATCTGATGGACAAAATTCCTTGATTGAAGCTCCTTCTTCCCAAATGTCTCTAGTTTTTTTTGTCAAATTGGGAGAGACCTAATAAATCTGGTAAATTTTAAGTAATTCCTGACTATTTTGAGTTGTTTATTCCTAAACTCAAGAAGCTTATCTGCAAGGTGAAATGTTTTACAAACCATTAGAATATCCTGTGTCTTAATAAGCTTCCCTCCAAGATAAATGTTATTATATCTGGAGAAATTGCTACATGGCACATGGCCACACACCAGCAGGAATGCCCACATTGTGAGTGGTGGAAAGAAAACTGGGGTTTCCTGACTGCCATCCCGGCTCCAGGTTCAGTGAAGGATTCTATATCAAGGGAATAATTCAAAGTGCTAGAGAAGGACCCACAAACTCCTCCTCTGGCCTCCACACATGGGAACACACATGTGAGCCCCCACTCACATGCATATACTCCACACTTATTACACACATATTGATTCTCTCTCTCTCTCTCTCTCTCTCTCTCTCTCTGTCTCTCTCTCTCTGTTTCTGTCATACACACACCAAAAGATTCTCTCACAACTTATGTCATCTAGCAGAGCCCTATCTTCTAATGTTTACAGAACTTCCCAAAATATAACCACCATATGGATACACATGGTCATATAGAGGTATAAATAATAAATTCTAAGTTATAGAATCAATAAATATGTTTTTGAACAGGTGAAAGAGGGTCATGAACAATTCAATAAATTATTAAGAATGAAAACTCATGATTACCCTACCCAGAGTCATATCCTTAAATAACAGTGACTCTTCCCCTCCTTGTAGCTATAGGCTGCTAAATAGAGCCACAATGAAGGGCATTTTGGGGACACAAATTTCATTTGATAACTGGATTTCTGTGCTTCCAGAACGATAGACCACTTCTTATGTGACAATTACCCTGTCCTGCAGCTGTGTTACACAGACACACAACTTATAGAATTAATGGCTTTTGCCTTAGCTATGATGACTGTTGTCATCAACTTGATCTTGGTGATCCTCTCCTACACTGTCATCATCAAAACCATTCTCAAATTCCCTTCAACTCAAGAACCAAGAAAGGCCTTTTCCACCTGTTCCTCACATATGGTTGTTGTCTCTATAACATATGGAAGCTGTATCTTCATGTATGTGAAAACATCAGCAAAGGAAAGGGTGACTTTAAGTAAGAGTGTAGCTGTGCTCAACTCATCTGTGGTCCCATTGTTAAACTCTTTCATTTATACTCTAAGGAACCAACAGGTGAAAGAAGCTTTCACACATACACTTCAAAAATTTTGTTCTTTTCACAGCAATGCAGTAAGGTATAGGCATTAATAATACGAGTGCATTTATCAATTATGTTTGTGTGATCAAAGCCATTTTAAATTCATTGAGTATTTAAATTGCATTGTTGCTTACCCACTCTGGGCCTTATTTTGTCTTCTTCAGTACTTTTTCCTAATTACTAGAGGAAAGTGGCTTCCTTCTTACAAGCAAAACATTTAGTTAAATCTTTATATTAATAATCTTTCCTCATATTTTTCTATACTGAATGTTTATAACAACTGAACTTTTCTAGGTATATTCAGTTATTTTGAATTACACATATTGTGTATAAGATACACAGAATGATTATAATGTAAAATTATGAGGGATAACATAGTACATAGAAAATTCACCAACTTGAAAGAGAAAAGAAAGTTTCCAAGAGGAAACATCACTTATTAGAACATTGATTAATGAATAAGGAAAATATTTGAATTGTCTGATGATGGACATGAAATTGGTCAAATAACTTGGATTATGATGATTTTCACCTGTATATCTACATTAACCAAAGTGTTTTTAATGTGATTATATGATATTTTGATTAAAAATGAACCCCATGTTGGATGTTAATTTTTCTATTGCTTTACAATTTACAAATGTTGAGGACACCTATATCAAGTCATAATTAAGAAAATATATTATTAATTTTTACATTGGTTTTTAAAAATATCTATTAATTAAATTTAATAAAATTAAGAACCAAAATATCCTAATGAATTATGCTGATATCAATTTTCAAACTGACAAAGTTGTTTTAACATAGGAGTATAAAATCATTCTCAACTCATGCATTAGGTAAGTGTATACATTTATGTAATATAGAGAATATCATGGTATTTGTCCCCTTTGCCTTTTTCAGGCACTCTTTCCCAAACACCAACCCATCTCTGTTTGGTGATCTTTTGTAACTATACATCACTACTTCCATTTCTGGAATTTCATATGAAAGGAAAAACAGATAGAACTTCTTCCTGTTTGCTTTTCTGCTTTCTCCAGTTTAACAGATCTCAGTTCCACACATCTGTACTAATCTTAGGTAAAAGCCCCATGTATACTGCATTTTGTCATAGCCAACATTTCTTTCTTATCTATTTTTTGTAATTTGACACCTTGATTAATAAATCTAAAAGAATGAATCATTTACTTTGAGGAGTGTGAAAATATAGAACCTTAAATGCCAGTTCCTGAAAGCCTCTCTCCACTAGGCAAAAAACAAAATAACAACAACATCTCCTTGCCTAACAAAATTGAGAATAATTGTCACATTATGTTTTGAAATTCCACTTTTCCACACTCATTCCCTAGGCAGAGAAGCTTACCAAATTTTCTCTAGTGGATAAAAATGAAAACTCTGAACAAACATGTTCCACACTCTGTTGCTCCTTTAAGGACCTGCTTCAGCTAAATATTAGAACTCACTGGAATTAACTTTTCTTCCCACAGGCTCATCCTCCTTGTGAAGAGTAATAGATGAAGCCAAACCCTAAAAGTTGTTGGTAAAATGCTTAAGAAACTAATACTGAATATTGAGGCAGGAAAACTGTCAAAATGTAAAGAGAAATGTGAAAGGAAACTGGCAACCATTTTCAGTAATTTCGGGAACATGCTTTCCAATAGTCTTAGCAGTCCTATAGACATTCCATAAACAGTGATTGCCAGGCTAAATCATCAGGACCGACTACCAAGTCATTTTCAAAACAAGGGCCTCCATTCTTTTTCCCACTTCCAGACAAAATTGTAAAGTGGAACCACAAGGAGAAGAGACCTCTGGGAAATAGTATCCTAGTTGCTCCATGCTCTTAGAGAATAACTAGGATGGTTATATTTGAGGTTGACCTTATGGCATCCAGTTCAACAAGTCTTTGACAGAATCCAAAGAAAGCAGTGATGACAGACATCACAAGTTATTCTTTCTCCCGTGCTTTACTCAAAGATTTATGTCAATGTTGGGGACAGTTTGGGAAAAATTACATACAGTTTGCATGTTCTTGTTTAATTTTTGTATATTACATAGGACATTTTTAAATTTCTGACCATTATTAATGCTGAAATCTGGAATAGGATGAATCCTTTGGTTATATACCCAAGTGGTATGACTGAGTCAAATGGTAGGTTCATTTTTAGTCTTTTAAGAGTTCTCCACAATGCTTTGCTTTCTTAAGAAATGTGCTGTGTACTTAGGTGGCCTAGGACAGGCTTATAATTACAAAAGTATTTCATGGTAACTCAGTGTCAACTAAACTAAAAAGTTTAACTTGAGAGCATGGTTTAAACAAAAGGATCCTAACTAATATAGGACAGCCAAAATCAGTCTATTGAGAAAGCTTTAGGTTTTTAAAAAATATTATGAATATGGAGGGTTGAGAGAGAGAGTGAGAAGAAGAGTGGGAGAGACACAGATTTTGATTTTTTGTGCTGTTAACATATATAAAACCTATGGACTTTAGTCCAAGCTGTGGGGTATCACCAATCATCCAGTCACCACCAGTCTGGGGATTTCCTGGTACCTAGACCACCAGTCTCCTGCAAGAGTAGGAGAGGCATTCCACACAGGCCAGACTTGGGCAGCTGGCTCAGTGAACATAGAAGTGCCCTGAAGAGAAATTGACTACCAGTACCTTTCCCCAGAGACCTAGACAATAGACCTCTGTCTGAAGAAACAGGAGATGTCTGCCAAGGGCCCAATCATCCATTGTTTGTGGCTGCTTTTGAGACAGGGTCACCCTGTAGCCTCAGCTGTCCTGGAACTCACTCTGTAGACCAGGCTGGCCTTGAACTCACAAAGATCCTCTTGCCTCTACCTCCTGAGTGCTAGGATTAAAGGTGTGTGCCACCATGCCTGGCAGTTTGTTGATTCTTTTAACAGCAATCTGTTTTTCTTGGTCCTTACCTGTCTTCCAAACAGCCAAACATGTATTTTTAGTGCCCTCAATCTTTGGGTGTTATTACTGCCTGCATATTTATCTACTGGTATACACAAGGAGACTTAGATTAGGTATTGAAAAATCAAATGTACCTTAAGACCTTTATATCCTCATATATGATGTGGGAAAATGAGTCTTCCAGGAGAAATACTTAGCAGTCTGCTAACCTATATATAACATATATGTATATAATATATATGTGTGTGTGTGTATATATGTATATATATATATATATATATACACATATATAGACAGTAAATAACTTGGAAAATTTTGCTGAGCAATCCTAAGAAAACTCATATGAGATTTTCACTTTAATTATAAATGAAAATGCCCATTTGTATTAGACATAGTTGTCATGTCTGTTTCTTCTTTTCAGAACAGAGGTTGAATTAAAAATTCCAACTCTCAAATGGTAGAGGTCATTTTCATTTCTAAAACTTAAATTTTTTACAATGCAGAAAAGAATCATGGAAGTAAAAAATAAGATGTGAAGAGGTAAATGTACAGAAGCCAAATATATTCATAAAAGAATCCATGAATAAGATGAACTCATAAATATTGGCTGTTTTGCCTAATTTAAAAAATTTCTGTTCAGGATACAGAAATTAACTTTTTAGTCACCAATATATTTTGACCTTTAAGTGGGAAAATCTCAATAAAAGGAAAATTTGATCCTTACATGGAATTAGTAAAAATTAGATAACTCACTCATAATTTCCTTAGAAACAAAGAGCTGTGCACACCGATGACATAGATGAACAAGTATGAAAAGAAATGGATGTTAGTGATTTTGTTTGACAGTCCTTTCACATTCAGATAATTGTTGTCATCTCTAACAAATGTTTTCAAATTCATAGAAATAACTCCATGGCGGGGTCCGGAGAGTCCGGCGGCCAGGGCGGCTGCGCCTTTGAGCAGGATACCGAGAAGCCACCTGGGCGAGTAGCTTGGGTTGCTGGGGCCTTGAGGGCGGGACCCGGGCGCTGGGCCAGAGGGTCCGGAGAGTCCGGCGGCCAGGGCGGCTGCGCCTTTGAGCAGGATACCCAGAAGCCACCTGGGCGAGTAGC